>LR999957.1:54610669-55210669 GCA_905220385.1 Xylota sylvarum
GAGGGTTAAGCTGATTTAATTAATCATTGACCGGATATTAATAAATTCATTATTTGTACCCTATAATGTGATTGGTTCACCCCTTATTTATATTTTTCATTTGTACATGTTGTTAGTCTCTTCTCGTATTTATGATTTATACATGCATATGTGCTCATGCATACTTATACGCGTAATTTCCGAGATTATGACTTATTAAAATGCATTTAACTAAGATGTTCTTATATGAAGTGTTCTTCGCCCTTCGTTTACAAGACTTCATGATTATTGGTATTTCATTGATTTCAGCACTATAGTCCTAATTGTTCGTTAAATATGTACATTTTCTTTCCTCGAATATTTATGACATTCGACTAACAAATGTAGGTAGTATAATAAGCATTCAAGCTTTCATGCTTAAAATGCAGGATTTAGATACATATGTACAATAGTTAGCCATTTCTAAGATTTGATATCTAAAAAAAAGCCAAAAAAAGTTTTATTAATTTCAAAGCATAGAAACTCAACGACAATGATAATTTGACCAGACCAGAAGCAAAATTTCATGAAAATCGGTTTTTTGATGAAAACGCCCCCAAAAAGTGGGCGTGACCAAAACTGTTGTATGGGTGAATTGTAGGAGATCTAAATGCCTACATATTTGGTCCTAACAAAATTTTTCGGTTTCATATAATTTAGTGAAGTTATAAAAAGTGGGCGTGGCAGTGGGATTATTTCAAAAATTTTTACACTTGTAAAAATTTAAATTTCATCCTCCTAGCTCAAAATTTAATCATATCTGGGCTTCTGAGAAAAAGATACTGTACAAGTGTAAAAATTTTTGAAATCCGCCCACTGCCACGCCCACTTTTTCATAACTTCACTAAATTATATGAAACCGAAAAATTTTGATAAGACCAAATATTTAGGCATTCAGATTCCCTACAATCCACCCATACAAAAGTTTTGGCCACGCCCACTTTTTGGGGGGCGTTTTCATCACAAAACCGATTGTTGGGCCTTAAATTTTTAACTAGGACGCTTAAATTTCATATCTGGGCTTCCAAGAAAAAGATACAGTACAAGTGTAAAACTTTTTTACATCCGCCCACTGCCACGCCTACTTTTTTATAACTTCACTAAATTATATGAAACCGAAAAATTTTGTTAAGACCAAATATTTGGGTATGTAGATTCCCTACAATTCACCCATAGAAGAGTTTTGGCTACGCCCACTTTTTGGGGGAGATTTTGATAAAATTTTACATGTAACATCCTCAAACGTTCGAGGTTATAGCCATATTTGAGTACAAAATGCAATTTGGCCACGTCCACTTTATAGAGATGAGGATAGGGTATCATACGATCCGTTCCAGACGGATTGTAGCTTTTCTGTATGTTTTAAGTGAGATTTGGATCTATCATAATGAACTAGATTTTTATAATATTCCGGGTTATTCAGTCTATGCCAAATGTAATGACTCTTACACAGCAGGTGGTGTTGCAGTGTATGTCAGAAGTGGTTTTATGTGTGATTGTTCCGTACTTAATGTTCCTAGTGCGGACATAGTAAAGTTATCTCTTACTTATGGTAACGATAAGTATTTGATACTGTGTATATACAGTTTGCATGAATTTTGTAAAGATGTCTTTATTGAAGAATTTAGTCAAATTTTAAGCAAAATTAAAACCAAGAATCTCATCGTAGTAGGCGATTTAAATATAGACAATTTAAATAAGTTTGATAAGGATTCTGAAAACTATTTGCTCTTAATGTCTTCTTTTGGTCTCAAGAGCATTATTAATGAGCCAACTCGTATTTTTAATACAACGAAGACTTGTATTGATCATATATTCATGCGGTTGCACAGGAAAAACAAGAATTTGTTTTATTGTAGTGTTGATGACTGCAGGATTTCTGATCATCATATGCTAGTCCTAAGCACAAATCAGGTCACTAACTCTATTAATATTCCAAGTCAACAGCGTCATGTTCTTCGAACAAATTACACCTTGCTGAAAGATCGTCTTAAATATGAATTCTGGGAATCTGTCTATTCAGAAAAAGACGTCTCAGTTGCTTATGACGTATTTATTTGAGTCTTAAAAAAACATATAGATAGTTGCATTTCTGTGTCTTCACATAATTCTGATAATAGGAAGTATAAGCCTATAAAACCGTGGATGACTTTTAACTTGCTACTCAAAATTAAAAAGAAGAGGAAGTTTTCATTAAAATGCAGAAAATATCAGAACAACTTAAGGCAATGAAATACTATCACAGGTTATGTAAAGACGCTGATAAAGACGTAATTGATTCGCGCAATAATTATTATACCCAAAAGATGCTAGCAAAGGTGATAGCAAAGAAAATTGAATTGTTGATGAAATTTTAGGTAAAAATCGAGAGTTGAAATCAATAGATGTTTTGGATGTCAATGGAGTTACTTTATTTGAGCCTGGTAGTATAGCTAATACTTTTAATGAGTACTTCATTGAAATCTCTGATAGCCTAAAACCTTCCATAGAATGGAATAATACCTGTAACTGTAGTTCTTATTCAGCGATTGCGGATATGGTACAACCGAACACCTTCGTTTTTATTCGTTTTACTTCTGAAGAAATCTTCAAGCTTATAATGTCACAAAAAAATAAAAGTTCATGCACAAGTGATGGTATTACCAACATACTCTTAAAGAAAATAGTATTTAATATAGCTGACATTCTATCCTATCTATTAAATCGGAGTGCATATAAAGGATGTTTTCCACAATCGTTAAAGTGTGCAGAAGTTATACCTCTTTTCAAAAAAGGAGATCATAGAGATATAAATAATTATCGTCCCATTTCTCTACTTCCGACCTTTTCCAAACTGTTTGAGAAACTTTTGAAAGGTCGCATGATTTTTTTTTTAGAACATCAACAGTTTTTCTCAATAAATCAGTTTGGTTTTAGATCAAATAAATCCACTAAAGATGCGATTCTAATGTTGTGTTCTAAATTGTATGAGGGTTTTAATTGTTCCAAACCTACTATGGCGCTGTTCATCGATATGTCCAAAGCTTTCGATTTAGTAGATCATAGTTTGCTTTAAGATAAACTATATGCATCAGGTTTTAGAGGAGTGGTTCTTGAATGGTTTCATTCTTATCTCAAGGTTAGAAAGCAAAGAGTGAAAATAAACGGGGTTTTTAGTGATTCCCGTACTATTAAAAATGGTGTTCCTCAGGGCTCTGTCCTTGGTCCTTTGTGTTTTAAAATTGAATCAGTTAGTGAATACAGGTATTTTTTGTTTGTTGGTACAGGTTTTAATTGATTCAAACTTAAATTGGAAATCACATGTACAAGCTACAAAATCAAATATGAGGCAGGTAATACGAAAATTGTATCTCTTAAAACCATATTGTTCTAAGCAAACACTATCTATGACATATTATGCACTGGGTAACTCAAAACTGCAATATGGTATTACAAGTTGGGGAGGGGCTTATGATAACACTTTTGATCCCTTATTTAAAACTCAAAAATGTCTAATTAGAATAATTTGCGGTAAAAATCATTTAACTCATTGTTGGCCGCTTTTCAAAAACTTACACATTCTTCCTTTAAGGCATCTTTAAATTTTCAAAGTTCTTAGGTGGAAATCTAGATACGAAAGAAGGACCGCCCAGGTTAACTAGTAACAAAACTAACTGGGACGCCTTTAGAAAAGACTGCACCGAAAATGTTGCTTTAAATGTGCCGCTAAAGACACCGATCGAAATAGAAGACGAAATTGACAAACTTGTGGAAGCCATTCAGAGTGCAGCGTGGAAAAACACTCCTTTCCGGAAGACAGTAACACGGAACAATAAAGTTAAATTCCAACCCGAAATTGAAGACCTCATACGAGAAAAGAGGAGAGCGCGCAAGAGATGGCAACAATCCCGCCGCGCCCCCCAGATAAAACTTATCTGAACTATCTTTGCAACAATTGAAAAATGTGCTGCATGATTTAAGAAATCGGGAGACTTCTACTTACCTCGAAGGCTTGACTGCTGAAAAGAGCTCAAACTATTCACTATTGAAAGCTTTGAAGTCCGTAAGAAACCCGTAATGCACTCGCCACCAATAAGGAAAGTAACGGCGAATGGGCAAAAGAGACAAGGAGAAAAGCGGAATTATTTGCCGAACATTTAGAAGAAACGTTCAAGCCGTTCGATGGACAACCATTGATCGAAGACCCGAATGTTAACACGGCACCCGACAACTTAAAGTAAAACCGTATCCTTGTCCGAACTTCGAATGACAATAGGAAGGTTGAAAAATAACAAGGCTCCAGGATATGATTTAATCACTGGCGAATTTTGAAGGAGCTACCAACAAAGGCGTTAGTTAAGCTGCTCTACATCATAAACGCTTGTTTGAGATTTTTATATGTTCCAAGGCAATGGAAAGTCGCCGAAGTCATTATGGTTCAGAAACCGGGGAAATGTGCAAACGATAAGAAATCATATAGACCCATTTCGCTTCTGCCGATAACATCTAAGGTCTTCGAGAAACTTTTGATTAAACGATTACAACCAGTAATTGAAGAAAGACACTTGATCCCGGATCATCAGTTCGGCTTTCGGGTCAAACATTCCACAATCGATCAGGTGTATCGTATAACGAATGAAATTGAAGAAGCTCTAGAAGCGAAAAAGGTATGTTCTAGCGCTTTCCTCGACGTATCGCAAGCCTTCGATAAGGTATGGTACGAAGGTCTAAGGTATAAGCTAAGGCTAATTCTACCGAAAAAATTGTGTAGAATACTGGGATCTTACCTTGAAAACAGGCTCTTTCGTGTTAGACACGGGACCGAATACTCACAATTCAAGGAAATCCATGCCGGCGTTCCGCAAGGAAGCGCACTCGGTCCAATGCTGTTCCTGCTCTACACAAGAGATATGCCAAAAGATGAAGGGACCGTCGTAGCAACGTTCGCAGATGATACGTCTATCCTCGCAACGGACGAGTCAATCGAAGCATCAACGGGTAAACTACAACGGGCTCTAAACAAAGTATGCGAATGGACAAAGAACTGGCGAATCGTCCTTAACGAGACCAAGTCAACGCATGTCAATTTTACGTACAAACATACAGAAAAGCTACAATCCGTCTGGAACGGATCGTCTGATACCCTATCCTCCTCTCTATAAAGTGGGCGTGGCCAAATTGCATTTTGTACTCAAATATAGCTATAATGTCGAACGTTTGAGGATGTTACATGTAAAATTTTTATCAAAATCGGTTTTTTGATGAAAACGCCCCCAAAAAGTGGGCGTGACCAAACTGTTCTATGGTGAATTGTAGGGAATCTGTATACCTAAATATTTGGTCTTAACAAAATTTTTCGGTTTCATATAATTTAGTGAAGTTATAAAAAAGTAGGCGTGGCAGTGGGCGGATATAAAAAAATTTTACACTTGTACTGTATCTTTTTCTTGGAAGCCCAGATTATATAAGTTTCAGCGTCCTAGTTAAATATTGAAGGCCCAAAATCGGTTTTGTGATGACAACGCCCCCAAAAGTGGGCGTGGCAAAACTTTTGTATAGGTGGATTGTAGGGAATCTGAATGCCTAAATATTTGGTCTTAACAAAATTTTTCGGTTTTATATAATTTAGTGAAGTTATGAAAAAGTGGGCGTGGCAGTGGGCGGATTTCAAAAATTTTTACACTTGTACTGTATCTTTTTCTCAGAAGCCCAGATATGAAATTTCATCGTCCTAGCTCAAAATTTAAGGCCCAAAAAGCGGTGACATACGGACGGACGGACGGACGGACGGTCATCGCTCAATCGATTTCGCTATTGATGCTGATCACGAATATATATACTTTATAGGGTCTATCTCAATTATTTCTCTATGTTACAAACTATGTGTCAAACTTAATATACCCTTAGGATAGGGTATAAAAAGGTAAACCACTTACCTATTTCCATTAACTCGGTACAAATACCATACGCAAATGAGGCAAAATATCTAGGAATGACCCTAGACGCAAAACTTAAGCGGAAGTCACACGTTAAAAAAAGCGCGACGAGCTAGAAATCAGACTAAGAGAAATGCATTGGCTACTCGGAAGATACTCGAAGCTAAGCGTATATAACAAACTGCTTCTGTATAAGCAAGTGCTAAAACCGTCTTGGACATATGGAATACAACTTTGGGGTTGTACGACACCAAGCAATATGGCTATATTGCAAACATTCCAAAACAAAGCCCTACGAGCAATCGTGAATGCTCCATGGTATATAAGGAATAGTGATATTCACAGAGATCTAGGAATTGCTACTGTGAATGACGAAGTAATGAACTCATTGCAATAATGAAATAATCCGTACTATGGAAGTGACAAACATCGAGCGCCGGCTACAAAGAACAAGACCATTCGATCTAGCGCCGTAAGGAAAAACCGCATTTAATGACGGTATTAGTAGGTGCCTTCGCTGGAAGGCTACCTACCTAACGAGATTAACACTACAGAAGCGTAAACTACTTGTTAAGGGAACTTAGTCGTAGTCATCAAACAATGAAGAAATGAGAGGATTGAAGCTGTACTACTATGAGCACGCGCGGCTCATAGTGCCTCTCTGAGGGGTGAGGTTTAGCCCGTAGGCATATACTGACAGACACTAATGACATTGACAGATCAGCTATATGAATCGGGCATCATCAATGGTACGTACCATTGGTATCTTTTGAAGATTCCTCACCTCCAGGCGCAACCAAAAAAAAAAAAAAGTTCTTAGAGAATATTTTAAGCGCAGCGGTAACATTCTGAATAGAAGGTCTAATTATTACAGCTTACGTGTTAATAATCAAGCCTTGGTAAATGTTCCTGTCGCACATAAAACCAAATTTGTTTACTTTTTTACTGTTACTGCTGCTAGATGTTTTATAATATAAGATAAGACTAACTAATAATTTTCATTCATTTCTAAAGAAAGTTAAGGATTGGTTATAATATAATATTGACTATATGAACATTGATGCTATCTTTCGATGTGTGCATTGAAATCTAAATACTCTTATTTTGTCAACATTATGCAGTCTATAGAGTTGTTTTTGAACTCTTGCTATGGAATATGTATATCCTTCACCCTCCTATTATGTAGTACTTACCGCACTCTATATTATTTTGTATTGTATAATTTTTTATATCATTCAACAGATATAAAATGATTATCTTCCTTCTTAATGAACTTGCATTTTGTAATGAACATTGTAAAAAGTATAGATTAAGTTAGAATGAATAAAAAATGAAAATGAAAAAATAAGCTACATTTTTGTATAAATACTACCTAATAAAAATTGAACTGGCCTAATACACTTTGACAGCCATCGAAGACAATTGATTTTTATTCCAAGTGAGTCTGCTTGGAAGGCTGCAATTACTCTTGGTGTTTTAGTACTGTACTAGAAATACCGCCGATATTCACGGTACAGAACCGTGATCTATCACATATACAGTAAAAGCACTGTATACATTTGGTGACCCCGACGTGATTTGAAGTCACGGTCTCTATCGTTTCATTTGCTTCCTCCACCAGTGGCAAGGGGCATCTAGATACATCAAGGGATAACATTATTAAAAGCGTTTACCAGGGCTATACATCGTCAACCGAAAATGGATGACACAGACATTTCCATCATTGTCGCTCGACAGAAGGTTCTAGCGGATGAGCTAGAGAAGTTAAGAGTGAATATTTCAAAGGACAGTTCTTCAAGAAAGACACCAAAATATAAGGAGGATAGGTTACAACGTGTGGAAGGCATCTGGCAGCAATTCCAAGCCAACCACCAGAAAGTTAAGGGCAAGGTCAAACATGACACTCCATACATATCGGGAAATATGTTTCAACGAGTACAAGATCTCTACAATGAGCTTAAAGATATTCTTGGAGACGGTAATGAATCTATAGATGAGAGTGACGAAGAAGGCTATATCCGGACAAAACCGTCACCTAAGCAGGACACTACGACAACTAAGCCCACACCACTCTTCCGCAGAGTTCTTCCACCACCAAATGACGCATCAACAGATGTCAACAAACTGCTCAGGAGACAAAAGATAGCCGCCAAATCACTTCAACGACTCTTCGACAGCATAGAAGATGAGGAAGTAGTTCACTCCAAGGCATTTTATGAGCTGAAAATCAATGGTATTAACAAATATTGGTATCAGATCGAAGAAATTCATCAGAAGATCGGTGAGATGGAGTATGGCTACAGCTCACTAGGTTACAACATGAATGATTACGTTGAAATGGAAAAAAGGGCTCAAGAGTGCTTGATCCAATTGTCTACCAAGTTAGATGAACTAAGTCCTCAGCAAAATTCACCTGCAGCCACAATACCGACGTCATCGGATAATTCAAGGCTCAATCTACCAACATTTACATAGCCAAAATTTGATGGTGATTACCTCAAATGCAATTCCGCGACCTATTTACGGAATTAGTGCACAAGCAACCGATTGCCAGAACTGACAGTCAACACTGACAGGCGAAGCTGAGAAGCTAATTCGCCAATTCATGGCATCTGATGTCAATTACATCGCTGCATGGAGGATCATAACAGATCGTTATGAAAACACACGACTTCTGGTAACGGCAACACTTGATAAATTAATGCTATAGCCAGTAATTCACACTGAAAGTTCAGTTATGGTAAGGAATTTACATGATAACACAAAGGAATGTATTCTCAGCATTGTCAAAGGCATTGACAGTGACCACGTCAGGAAGATTATCATGCGTAGCATGCAAAGGTCCCCATCAGCTATTTAACTGCCAGAAATTTTAACTATTAAGTCCCAAGGAACGGCTAAATCTGATAAAGACCACTAGTATTTGCACAAATTGTCTTAAAGATGGACACTCCTCTCTAAATGCTCAGCTGGAGGTTGTAGAAAATGCAACAAGAAGCACAGCACGCTCTTGCACTTAGAACAACTTATAAAACCTTCATCAAATAACATACACATTTCCAGTAATTCCTCATCAACATCCGACATTCCAACAACGGATCAGTTAACGTCTTTAACAATTCAAGGAAACTGTGGAAGTAAGGGGTATGTTTCCCTCTCAACGGCTATAGTTAAACTGACAAATCAGTGTGGTAAAACTATTGATTGCAAGGCTATACTGGATTCAGGGTCTCAATTGAATTTCATTACCGAGAGAATCATAAAGAAACTTGGAGTAACACCAATCTCCCAAATCATGCATATCCAAGGGATTGGTCGGGAGACTCAGCAGGCGAAGAAGAGAGTGAGCATTCAGTTAAGATCCCGTCCTAATGCATTTTCCATAAGGATGGAAGCCCATGTATTGTCAAAAATTACTTCAGATCAACCTACCAGAACGTTTGACACAAATTCCTGGCCGATTCCAGTCAGCATTCCACTTGCTGATCCAACCTTTGGCAATCCGGGCTCAATCGATGTTCTTATTGGGAAAATCTATGCCAACACTACAAATTACAGTCTTCGGATGGACAGTTGGTGGAAAATTAGAAGGCAGCCACCAATTGAATGCAACATGTGGAATATGTAGTGCAGACGAAGCACTTAACCATTAAATAGAGAGATTCTGGCAATTGGAGGAATCACCATCCAATGACAGGCGTCTTACAGCATCCGAAAGACAATGCCAGCTTCATTTCAACAAGACAGTCTCAAAAAACGGTGAAGGACGATTTGTTGTAAAACTGCCATTCAAGGAAGAAGCTAACATTTTGGGAGAATCAAAAGATGTCGCCTTCCAAAGATTTCTCTCACTTGAACGGAGACTTGATAAATCAATAGATCTTAAAACGAAATACATTGATTTCATGCAAGAATACCAACAACTTGGGCACATGGAAGAAGTAAATTATCAGCAATTAGACAAGCCCACTTCATTGTGTCACAAAGGCAGATAGCAGCACAACAAAGCTCAGAGTGGTCTTTGACGGTTCAGCAAAAACGTCTTCTAATGTATCATTAAACGATGTCTTCTCAACAGGTCCTACTATCCAAGACGATATGTTTTCAATTCTTATAAGATTTCGCATGCCGAGATATGTATTTACCGCTGACATTGAAAAAATGTATAGACAAATACTGATGCATGAGGAAGACACAAAATACCAACTCATATGGTGGAGAAGCAATCCCAATGACGCACTTAAGTGTTTTAAGCTCAACACCGTTACATACGGAACTACTTATGCGCCATATGTCGCTATAAAATGTCTGCAGCGATTAGCAGAAGATCATCAGGACCGATTCCCGTTAGCCTCAAAAGCAATCCAAAGCAACTTTTACGTTGATGATGTGATGACTGGATCCGACAGCCTAAGTACAGCTCTCGCAACTCAAGAAGAATTCTAACGCTTATTAAAAACGGCTGGATTAAAGCTTCGGAAATGGTGTGCCAACCATCAAGCACTCATCCAGACCATACCAATCAGAGACCGCGAAACCGAATTGGATTTCAATACCAACATCGAAGAACATGTCAAAACCGTTGGACTGGTTTGGCTACCAAAATCTGATGATTTCTGCATCAAAACATCATGGGTCGGAAAAGAGCGAGTAACAAAACGAACTACATACTCAGATATTGCTCATCTTTTTAACCCTCTCGGACTTATGGCTGCACTCGTGGTAACAGCTAAAATTTTCTTACAACAACTTTGGGAACTTTGGAATATGACTGGGATGCAGCACTACCTCAAGAGATGCAAACAAAGTGGATTCAATTTCGAGAAGGATTAAAAACACTCCACAATATTAAAATCCCCAGGCACATTTTTTCTCACAAAATTCCCACGGATGTCCAATTTCACATATTCGCAGATGCATCCGAAAAGGCATATGGAGCAGTAACTTACGTTCGTTCGCAAGACAAGAACAATATAGTTACAGTACGACTACTTTGCGCTAAATCCAGGATAGCTCCTTCTAAGAAAAACAAAATATCACATCAAAGCACTATTCCCCACCTAGAACTGTATGCGGCTAAGCTGGCGACGGAACTTATTTGTCGCTTGCAAACATGGAGTGACTCAGAGATAGTCCTCAATTGGATTAACACATCATCATCATCCACACTGTCGACGTTCATTGCTAATCGAGTATCCGCAATACAAGAATACACAATTCCACAGCAATGGCGACATGTGAGCTCAAAAGAAAACCCTGCTGACATTTTGTCACGCGGAATAGCACCGGAGTTACTTCAAAATCATACTCTTTGGTTTTATGGGCCCAGATTTTTGCATGGAGCAGAATCAATCTGGCCACCCAAATTTGCAACGAAGCCAGATATCCGTCAAGACAGCATTTGCCCTGCCAGCCACCGCTCGTCAGCCAATAACTCCCATGTCATCTTCTCCAAACGAGCTCACTGCGCTCACTCCAGGACACTTCCTTATTGGCGAACCAATGACCAGCAACATTGATCAATCAGCAAAACCAGAAACATCCCCAATTCTAAACATACAGAAAAGCTACAATCCGTCTGGAACGGATCGTCTGATACTCAAATATGGCTATAAACTCGAACGTTTGAGGATGTTACATGTAAAATTTGATCAAAATCGGTTTTTTTGATGAAAACGCCCCCAAAAAGTGGGCGTGGCCAAAACTGTTCTATGGGTGAATTGTAGGGAATCTATATACTCAAATATTTGGTCTTAACAAAATTTTTCGGTTTCATATAATTTAGTGGAGTTATAAAAAAGTAGGCGTGGCAGTGGGCGGATGTAATAAATTTTTACACTTGTACTGCATCTTTTTCGTGGAAGCCCAGATAGGAAATTCAAGCGTCCTAGTTAAAAATTTAAGGCCCAAAAATCGGTTTTGTGATGAAAACGCCCCCAAAAAGTGGGCGTGGCCAAAACTTTTGTATGGGTGGATTGTAATGAATCTGAATGCCTAAATATTTGGTCTTATCAAAATTTTTCGGTTTCATATAATTTAGTGAAGTTATGAAAAAGTGGGCGTGGCAGTGGGCGGATTTCAAAAATTTTTACACTTGTATCTATTTCTCAGAAGCCCAGATATGAAATTTCATCGTCCTAGCTCAAAATTTAAGGCCCAAAAAGCGGTGACATACGGACGGACGGACGGACGGACGGTCATCGCTCAATCGATTTCGCTATTGATGCTGATCACGAATATATATACTTTATAGGGTCTATCTCGATTATTTCTCTATGTTACAAACTATGTGTCAAACTTAATATACCCTTAGGATAGGTTATAAAAATAAAAAACCAAAACAATTCCATTGTTACAGTTTTGCACCATTCTGATTAAAACCGAAAAATTAATGTTTTTTAATATTTTGTCCATAGCCCTTTGGACTTTTTTAAGGAATGGAGCCGTCGTGGCATACTTTCATAGAGGTTGCGTACAGTTTCCGGTGAAATAGCGTACCATTCCCACAACTCATTCATTCCCTTTGGGACGTTTTGGTAACTTGCCAGCTGTCTTTTTAAATAGGCCCATAAGTTTTCGATTGGATTCATATCCGGACTTTGTGCAGGCCATTCCATCGTGTGAAATTTTTGATAATTGAGCCAATTTTTCACTATTTATACCCTATCCTAAGGGTATATTAAGTTTGACACATAGTTTGTAACATAGAGAAATAATTGAGATAGACCCTATAAAGTATATATATTCGTGATCAGCATCAATAGCGAAATCGATTGAGCGATGACCGTCCGTCCGTCCGTCCGTCCGTCCGTCCGTCCGCATGTCACCGCTTTTTGGGCCTTAAATTTTGAGCTAGGACGATGAAATTTCATATCTGGGCTTCTGAGAAAAAGATACAGTACAAGTGTAAAAATTTTTGAAATCCGCCCACTGCCACGCCCACTTTTTCATAACTTCACTAAATTATATGAAACCGAAAAATTTTGTTAAGACCAAATATTTAGGCATTCAGATTCCCTACAATCCACCCATACAAAAGTTTTGGCCACGCCCACTTTTTGGGGGCGTTGTCATCACAAAACCGATTTTTGGGCCTTCAATATTTAACTAGGACGCTGAAATTTTATATCTGGGCTTCCAAGAAAAAGATACAGTACAAGTGTAAAATTTTTTTATATCCGCCCACTGCCACGCCTACTTTTTTATAACTTCACTAAATTATATGAAACCGAAAAATTTTGTTAAGACCAAATATTTAGGTATACAGATTCCCTACAATTCACCCATAGAACAGTTTTGGTCACGCCCACTTTTTGGGGTGTTTTCATCAAAAAACCGATTTTGATAAAATTTTACATGTAACATCCTCAAACGTTCGACATTATAGCTATATTTGAGTACAAAATGCAATTTGGCCACGCCCACTTTATAGAGAGGAGGATAGGGTATCAGACGATCCGTTCCAGACGGATTGTAGCTTTTCTGTATGTTTTTGAGGAATGTTTCGGATCATTATCCTGTTGGAAAATGATCCGATTTTCCTCTATTCCCATCATATCGATGGCAACTGGCAAATTTTCCTGCAAAATATTGAGGTTGTTTGGGAATAATTTACCCATTTGTGTGTAATGAATTCACTCAACTTATTTATTTGAATTGTATAAATTGTAATTGCCAAACATGACATAATTTACGTTAACTTGTCAACATTATTACCAGTTAATCTCTCTTAACATTGTACATTCTTTAATTCTCTTATTTCTTTGCTAACTGTATAACAGTTTACAATTCTAATTTCACGACAAGCTCATATGTAAATTTGGTTTGACTCGGTCATTTGGATTTCGACCGCAACAGAGCTAAGTATTGTTTTGATATTGTTCAATAAAACCATTTGTTATAACGTTGGTAGAATGGATTTTTTCGCTTTACTCTTCGTTGCGGTGCCCATCACCCCAAGTGCTGGTCCTTCCTTACATACGTTGGAACCAATCGTATTATCAAACAGAGGTACTGTTCCTTTCGCATAGTACCCTCAATTTTCACCAGTGGACCAATAGCATTAGGTGTAATACACCCCCAAACCATCAAACAACCGCCACCATACTTAACGGTTTGCTTGACATGCTGTGGTTTAAGAGGACCCTGAGGTGAGTTTGTCCAGTACCAAGAACGTCCGTCTGACTGAAAGCGGTTAATTTTAGTTTCGTCGGACCAAATAACCTAAAACAAAATTGAAAGCAATAACAAATATAAACATACAGAAAAGCTACAATCCGTCTGGAACGGATCGTCTGATACCCTATCCTCCTCTCTCTGGGCGTGGCCAAATTGCATTTTGTAATCAAATATAGCTATAATGTCGAACGTTTGAGGATGTTATATGTAAAATTTTATCAAAACAGTTTTTTTGATGATAACGCCCCCAAAAAGTGGGCGTGGCCAAAACTGTTCTATGGGTGAATTGTAGGGAATCTAAATACCCAAATATTTGGTCTTAACAAAATTTTTCGGTTTCATATAATTTAGTGAAGTTATAAAAAAGTAGGCGTGGCAGTGGGCGGATGTAAAACTATTTTACACTTGTACTGTATCTTTTTCTTGGAAGCCCAGATATGAAATTTCAGCGTCCTAGTTAAACATTTAAGGCCCACAAAACGGTTTTGTGATGAAAACGCCCCCAAAGTGGGTCGTGGCCAAAACTTTTGTATGAGTGGATTGTAGGAAATCTGAATGCCTAAATATTTGGTCTTAACAAAATTTTTCGGTTTCATATAATTTAGTGAAGTTATGAAAAAGTGGGCGTGGCAGTGGGCGGATTTGAAAAATTTTTACACTTGTACAGTATCTTTTTCTCAGAAGCCCAGATATGAAATTTCATCGTCCTAGCTCAAAATTTAAGGCCAAAAAGCGGTGACATACGGACGGACGGACGGACGGTCATCGCTCAATCGATTTCGCTATTGATGCTGATCACGAATATATATACTTTATAGGGTCTATCTCGATTATTTCTCTATGATACAAACTATGTGTCAAACTTAATATACCCTTAGGATAGGGTATAAAAAGGGTATCACTAATTGAAAATTACATGTTTCCAATCCTCAAAGGTCCAGGCTTTGTGTCTTTCCAAAAAGGCCTTCCGTGACTTGACGTTTTTGGCTGACAAGGCTGGTTTCTTCTTCTTTTCCTTAGCCTTGTAACCTACGCATTTTGGAGCCCGCCGGAGAGTCCAAACGCTTGCATTTTGCTCTAGCAATGGAAGGCCATCCTTTGGTGCAGAAATTTTATTTTCTATTAAAAGCCTCCCAATGTGTCTTGCCTCTCTATCTTCAATTTTTTTCGGTCTTCCACCTCTGTTGATGACACATTTTTGCAAATTGGCAGCTTTCTCAATCCTGGAGGCAGACATGTGGCTAATGCCTAATGCTTTTGCGATCTGCCTCGTAGATTTTCCGTCATTTAACATTTCTAAAACTTTGGTCTTAATTTCTTTACTTAAACTTTTCATTTTTATGCAACTTCAATAGTACGACTATTCACACTCAAATGATGTCACCAAGTGATCAAAACGAGCAACGCAAATACAGAAGGACGAGTTAATTTTTGCAACTGCTGCAAGGGTGCAAAACTGTAACAAACCAGTTGTCGAACTCTTACCGTTACAATTTTTATCCATCGGTTGAAAATAAAAAACATACAGAAAAGCTACAATCCGTCTGGAACGGATCGTATGATACCCTATCCTCCTCTCTCTGGGCGTGGCCAAATTGCATTTTGTACTCAAATATAGCTATAATGTCGAACGTTTGAGGATGTTACATGTAAAATTTTATGAAAATCGGTTTTTCGATGAAAACGCCCCCAAAAAGTGGGCGTGGCCAAAACTGTTCTATGGGTGAATTGTAGGGAATCTAAATACCGAAATATTTGGTCTTAACGAAATTTTTCGGTTTCATATAATTTAGTGAAGTTATAAAAAAGTAGGCGTGGCAGTGGGCGGATGTAAAAAAACTTTACACTTGCATTGAATATTTTTCTTGGAAGCCCAGATATGAAATTTCAGCGTCCTAGTTAAAAATTTAAGGCCCAAAAATCGGTTTTGTGATAAAAACGCCCCCAAAAAGTGGGCGTGGCCAAAACTTTTGTATGGGTGGATTGTAGGGAATCTGAATGCCTAAATATTTGGTCTTAACAAAATTTTTCGGTTTCATATAATTTAGTGAAGTTATGAAAAAGTGGGCGTGGCAGTGGGCGGATTTCAAAAATGTTTACACTTGTACTGTATCTTTTTCTCAGAAGCCCAGATATGAAATTTCATCGTCCTAGCTCAAAATTTAAGGCCCAAAAAGCGGTGACATACGGACGGACGGACGGACGGACGGTCATCGCTCAATCGATTTCGCTATTGATGCTGATCACGAATATATATACTTTATAGGGTCTATCTCGATTATTTCTCTATGTTACAAACTATGTGTCAAACTTAATATACCCTTAGGATAGGGTATAAACAACCAATCAAATTTGTAGAAAATACTTCGATCTTTGTTCTTACAAAAAAAAAAAAAAAAAATTTATTAGAAGAATCATTCTTCATAGAGATTTCTTTATTCTAATACCGTATCATTGTTACACTTTTGCTCTTCAGTGTATATACTTTATAGGGTCTATCTCAATTATTTCTCTATGTTACAAACTATGTGTCAAACTTAATATACCCTTAGGATAGGGTATAACAAGATGGAAACTCGTATCTTCTCTCAAAAATGAATTCTGGCGGCGTTGGTCTAGCGAATACCTAAGCCAATTACAACATAGGTACAAGTGGAAGGAGAAATGCCAGAATGTAGAGCCAGATTTGATGGTTATAATCAAGGAAGACAATCAACCGAGTCTTAAATGGCCATTAGGATGAATAATTAACACCGTTAAAGGACCCGATGGATTAGTCAGAGTAGCCGACGTACACATGGCTTCCCCAGCCGATCCAGAGATAGGAAACAGTAGCAAACGACACATCAACGACGAGGACCAAACAGCGAACGCATCTGCAAATTACAAAACAAAGGATGAAGGATCACTGGATAGTCCCTCTCCAAACAAACGAAGGAAAAGGTTTTCACCTTGTACCGCTTTAGTGACATTACTTTTGGCATTTGTATGCATGCCAATGAGTACAGCAAATGAAGTAGAAGTCAACAAATTCGAATCACAACCGGGAATACATTTTGAAGGTCAAGGAACCATTAATTTGATACATAACACATGGAATCTAGTGGTTTACTATAACCTTGAGCCATACAAATACAAATACAAATTTTTGGCGCAACAGGTCCATGGGACCCAGGGCCTAGCTTCTCACAACCATTCGAGTTGTACGTGTTATATTCTTCACATGAATGGAAGGGGCCTACTGTTTAATGCCGGATCCGAAAGGCAATTTTGATAAGCTTTTTCATGACAGTTTTACTCTCGGATGTTTGTCAGACGCTCGCGAGAGGTGGGGCCGTGAAAGAAATTTTAGGTGTTGTCTGGGGATTGAACCTGGAACCCCTTGCTCCGTAGTCCAACGCACTAACCAAATTCCTTTGCCAGCAAATTACATCAGAAAGTCTGTGCATTCAAGTTGTTCAACAATTTCCGATTAAAATTTATTACTAAGGGCTACGCGCAGTTCAAGGAAGGTCAGAAGAGGAGCTCTTGATATCACTGGCAATATCGTGAACTCACTATTTGGAGTTCTTGATTCTCAATATGCTGAAGAAATGGATAAAAATATTGAGAAGATACATTCGAATGAAGTTCACCTAAAAATGTTATTAAAGAACCACCCGTCATTATTAGACGCCACTGTGAACATAATGAAACATACCGAAGAAGACTCGCTTAATAGGCACAAGTCACTCGTAATACAGCTACAAGAAATAACTAATCGGATAAATAATTTCACCGACGAAACATATCAGATTAAGGTTCAGCAATTGTTTTCTTCCTGGTCGATCTACACTACATTAATAGTTGCCAATATACAGCGCTTTCAAGCATCTATATTTGACGTGTTATCAGACACTCATCATGGAAGAATACATCATTTATTAATTTCACCGCAATAGCTGGAACAAGAACTCAGTAAAATTAAGAACCATCTACCACTACAACTTCGTCTTCCAGTGGAACCGGAAAACATGCTGCAACTTTACAAAATGATGTCAACAGACAACGTGATGTACGGATCACGGCAAATTATGTGATATTCAAGGTTGAATTACCATTGATTGGCCCAGACGAATATTTGATATTTAAGCTCATTCCAATTCCGGCAGTTGTCAACAATGTACTAATAGTCATAGAACCTTCATCAACGTTAATGGCTGTGAGTGCTCGTCACGATCAATATTACCCAATGTCAGAAGACGAACTATCGAAATGCAATCACATAGAAGAGACACATCATTTATGTACCCAATCTCATCCAGTTTACCGACCTGAAGCTAACATCAGCATGTGTGAACTGAACTTCCTAAACAACATATCATCATTATCGGCATGTAAATTAAAAACTATTAAAACTACTTCCGTATGGACACAAATTCTTCAGACAAATCAATGGATCTACGCGGTAATCAAAGAAACAAAGCTGAACATAGTATGCAATCATCATTCGTCGCTCATCACAATTGAAGGAAGTGGCACTCTGAAGTTGAAACCAAATTGTATTGTCAAGCACGATCACATAAAAATTCAAGCTCATCGCGTCTATTCGACCAGCATGCGGGTGGCATACACCAGACTAAACAAAGACATAAACGTCACAAATGTGAACCAAAAGGTCGCACTTCAACACAATGATTCAAATATCAGCACTTATTAAGCGGAGTTGCAAGGAATACGAAGGCAGATCAGTTCCCAACAGCTGGAGTTACCATATCAAATCCATCGACATAATATCCGACACACCGTTCTCAGCTCTTCCGGGCTACTCCTACCGATCGGAGTCATTGTGTTCTTAATTTGGAAATCCAGACGATTTATCCGTAGACGAACAGAATATACTATTCCATCACCAAGAGGACTTCAACAGCCAAATCAACAGTCATCTATCAACAGAACACAGTTCAATGGGGGTCAGGATGTCGAGTACGGTCAGTATCCATAGTGCACCGACATCCAATTGTCAGCCACACGACATTGAATCGGATACATGAAACCCAGTGGCGATTCCTGGTCTTAAGCGTTGGGTTAGCTGCATACGTGGAAGCTGGGGAAGTTTAAAATTAAATATAAATATAAAATAATAAATTAAATAATTATGCACTGAACTTTTGGGATTCAATAACACTGTTTATTCAATCAAATAACGACACAAGTAAGTACCCGCATTCTTCCTGCAATTTCCCTAGAAATAGAAACATACGAAAGTACAATTATAAAGAAATTCAATTTTGTTTTAACAAATTTTTTCGATTTCTAGTAACAATTTAAAAAAAAAAACTTAAATTTTTGAAAAGTGGGTGTGGCAGTTTTAAAATTTTGGCGCGTCATATCTTTGCATTTGTCATACCAACCTCAGATATGAATTTTAAGCCCAATCACTGAAGAAATAGCCGAGAAACAGTCAATTTCTAAAATTACCGTTATACTCATTTTCCGCTCAAAACGTGTTATGTCATTTAATAGGATATGTCCAAACTAACTCGCATATGAAATCTTATCAAAATAGTTAGAGTCGTTTTCGAAAAAATCCATTTTTAGTAAAATCGGCCTTAAGTAAAGTACCCTTAATTTTGAGGTTAGAATGAAAATTCCAATTTCTCCTCTAGGGATCATCCCACAGACCTCAGATATAAAGTTTGAAGTAAATCCGTCCAGCCGTTTAGGCTGCAGTCGAATATACAGACGATAGACAGACGGACAGACAGTCAGACAGACAGACGGAATTGGCGGACCCACTTTTTAGGACTTCACTATTATAGTAATGTCAAGTTTGATTAAAATCTCGAGTTCGAGACAAAATGTACCTGCTTGCTTACACATTACACTCTACTTTCAAGTTTTATCGCATTTGTTTGCGCTAACGCTTCCGTTTATTTAACTGGGCTTTGCCTTCGACTGGTACTCAAACACTCTTATATCGATTGTAGGGAATTTGGTAGCGCAATTTTTTACGCTAAAGAATATTTCAAGGGAATTTTTGTATGGGAGTATTGTGTTGTGTGTAGGAAAATATGATTTCTAAATAGGTAGTTTTGTTATTTAGTATGTCATTGATTATAGCAAATATTTATCTTTATAAATACTTTAATGTCGTCATTCGTTGTATTTTGCGTATACAATGTATTTCAAAGAATTTATTTATTTAAATTCTTGGTTTAACGCCGCTAAATTAGCTAACTGAGAGGAATTGAACTGAGTTCAACGCAAAAAAAACGGATGCAACATAACACCCTTGTATTCTCTTATTTTGTACATGCTTCCGTTCATTCACATTTATGCTTACATTATATTTGCACAATACTTAATTTGCACCACACGTAAAAAACTGTATTCGCAGAATAAGCAAATTTGCACATTCGCACTTATTACCTTTTTTGTATGAAATGTTTAATTAATTGAATTAATAGAATAAGCTAAAAATTATGTTTGCTAGAATAAGCTAAATTTTTGTATAAATACTACCTAATAAAAATTGGTTTTGACAGCCATCGAAGACAATTGATTTTTATTCCTAGTGAGTCTGCTTGGAAGGCTGTAATTATTAGCTACTTACTCTTGGTGTTTTAGTACCGTACTAGAAATACCGCCGATAGTCACGGTACAGAACCGTGATCTATCACATATACAGTAAAAGCACTGTATACAACTTTAATTTCTTTTCTTTAATTAAATCTAATTAATTTGTTAACTTGTTAAATTGTTTTTTTTTCCTCCTTTTTTGAGGATACGAGTGCTCGGCATAAGCCATTACAGCGAAGAGAAAAAACCACGTAGGCAAATTTACCGCGAAGCTAACAAAAAAGTGAAGTTGGTAGGGGTGCCGTTGATGTGATCTATGAGCGACGAGACAATTGTAGTAGATGCGGACAATCTTCTAGTTGCTCATAGATGGTATTAACAGAGTCTATCTCGATTATTTCTCTATGTTACAAACTATGCATCAAACTTATTATACCCTTAGGATAGGGTATAAAAAAAAAACATACAAAAAAGCTACAATCCGTCTGCAACGGTTCGTATGATACCCTATCCTCCTTTCTATGTAGCCTATATAAAGTGGGCGCTGCCATATTGCATTTCGTACTGATATACGACGATGACGTCGAACGTCGAAAATCGGTTTTTTAGCGATAAGGCCCCTAAAAAGTAGGCGTGGACAAAAGTGTTGTATGCGCGAATTGTACGGAATCTATATGCCTAAATATTTGGTCTTAACAAAATTTTTCGGTTTCATATAATTAAGTGAAGTTATGAAAAAGTGGGCGTGGAAGTGGGCGGATTGCAAAAATGTTTACACTTGTACTGCTTCTCCTTCTCAAAAGCTCAGATATGAAATTTCATCCTCCTAGCTCAAAATTTAAGGTCCAAAAAGTGGTGACGGACGAACGGATGGACGGATGGACGGACATGGCTAAATCGACTTCGCCATCGATACTGATCACGAATATACATATATACTTTATAGGGTCTATCTCGATTATTTTTCTATGTTACAAACTATGTATCAAACTTAATATACCCTTAGGATAGGGTATAAAAAGCAAATAAAGGAATAAGAAAATATGTATGTACATATGTACCTAAATTGATTTCGACAAAAGGGTGGGATGAGGGTTAAGCTGATTTAATTAATCATTGACCGGATATTAATAAATTCATTATTTGTACCCTATAATGTGATTTGGTTCACCCCTTATTATATTTTTCATTTGTACATGTTGTTAGTCTCTTCTCGTATTTATGATTTATACATGCATATATGCTCATGCATACTTATATGCGTAATTTCCGAGATTATGACTTATTAAAATGCATTTAACTAAGATGTTCTTATATGAGGTGTTCTTCGCCCTTCGGGTACAAGACTTCATGATTATTGGTATTTCATTAATTTCAGCACTATAGTCCTAATTGTTCGTTAAATATGTACATTTTCTTTCCTCCAATATTTATGACATTCGACTAATAAATGTAGGCAGTTTAATAAGCATTCAAGCTTTCATGCTTAAAATGCAGGATTTAGATACATATGTACAATAGTTAGCCATTTCTAAGATTTGATATCTAAAAAAAAGCCAAAAAAGTTTTATTAATTTCAAAGCATAGAAACTCAACGACAATGATAATTTGACCAGACCAGAAGACCGTCTCAGAAATATCACACTACCTGCGGAAACGGAATATTTGTATCACATACACTTTTATTAAAACATACATATGTACATACAGTGGCGACGCGTGAGTAAAAAGTGTAGGCGTTCAATTCATAAAATTCAATATTTTTATTGTGATGTACATACATATATGTGATATTTTTTGTGATATATGTACTATGAACACTGAAATATTACTTATATTCTAAGTCCAACCTCCTAGATTTTTTCAAAAAGATTTTAATGACATTTTCATAGAAAAAATCTTCCAACTGTTTTTATACCCTATCCTAATGGTATATTAAGTTTGACACATAGTTTGTAACATAGATAAATAATCGAGGTAGACCCTATAAAGTATATATATTCGTGATCAGCATCAATAGCGAAATCGATTGAGCGATGACCGTCCGTCCGTCCGTCCGTCCGTCCGTATGTCACCGCTTTTTGGGAGTTAAATTTTGAGCTATGACGCTGAAATTTCATATCTGGGCTTCTGAGAAAAAGATACAGTACAAGTGTACAAATTTTTTAAATCCGCCCACAGCCACGCCCACTTTTTCATAACTTCACTAAATTATATGAAACCGAAAAATTTTGTTAAGACCAAATATTTAGGCATTCAGACTCCCTACAATCCACTCATACAAAAGTTTTGGCCATGCCCACTTTTTGGGTTCGTTTTCATCATAAAACCGATTTTTGGGCCTTAAATTTTTAACTAGGATGCTGAAATTTCATATCTGGGCTTCTGACGAAAAGATACAGTAGAAGTGTAAATTTTTTTTACATCCCCCCACTGGTACGCCTACTTTTTATAACTTCACTAAATTATATGAAACCGAAAAATTTTGTTAAGTCCAAATATTTAAATTCACGCATAGAACAGTTTTGGCCACGCCCACTTTTTGGGCTCGTTTTTATCAAAAAACCGATTTTGATAAAATTTTACATGTAACATCCTCAAACGTTCGATGTTATAGCCATATTTGAGTACGAAATGCAATTTGGCCACGCCCACTTTATAGAGAGGAGGATAGGGTATCAGACGATCCGTTCCAGACGGATTGCAGCTTTTCTGTATGTTTCTCTCAAAAGTTTTGTTTCTATGGTAATCATTGAAAGATCCGTCAGTCTATTTATACCCTATCCTAAGGGTATATTAAGTTTGACACATAGTTTGTAACATAGAGAAATAATTGAGATAGACCCTATAAAGTATATATATTCGTGATCAGCATCAATAGCGAAATCGATTGAGCGATGACCGTCGGTCCGTCCGTCCGTCCGTCCGTCCGTCCGTATGTCACCGCTTTTTGGGCCTTAAATTTTGAGCTAGGACGATGAAATTTCATATCTGGGCTTCTGAGAAAAAGATACAGTACAAGTGTAAAAATTTTTGAAATCCGCCCACTGCCACGCCCACTTTTTCATAACTTCACTAAATTATATGAAACCGAAAAATTTTGTTAAGACGAAATATTTAGGCATTTAGATTCCCTACAATCCACCCATACAAAAGTTTTGGCCACGCCCACTTTTTGGGGGCGTTTTCATCACAAAACCGATTTTTGGGCCTTAAATTTTTAACTAGGACGCTGAAATTTCATATCTATGCTTCTGACGAAAAGATACAGTAGAAGTGTAAAATTTTTTTACATCCGCCCACTGCCACGCCTACTTTTTTATAACTTCACTAACTTATATGAAACCGAAAAATTTTGTTAAGTCCAAATATTTAGGTATTCAGATTCCCTACAATTCACCCATAGAACAGTTTTGGTCACGCCCACTTTTTGGGGGCGTTTTCATCAAAAAACAGATTTTGATAAAATTTTACATGTAACATCCTCAAACGTTCGAGGTTATAGCCATATTTGAGTACGAAATGCAATTTGGCCACGCCCACTTTATAGAGAGGAGGATAGGGTATTAGACGATCCGCGATCCAGACGGATTGTAGCTTTTCTGTATGTTTTCTACAGATTTTCGTCAAGGATAAATACAGAATTATACAGAATTTGCAACTTCTATCTACAGACTTTTGGAATTTTGGGTTGGCATCACTGTATTTAGTGGTCTGCACGACCTTTTTTCCTTTTTCTAAAATTTTACCACCAACAAGTGATTTTAGCACGAGAACGTCCACCACATGTTTAATTATTTTGATATTTCGAGGGTCGGATGAGTTTTATGACTTTGCTCACCCAAATACCCTTTTTCTAAAACTCTACCTACTTCCAGTGTTTATACCCTATCCTAAGGGTATATTAAGTTTGACACATAGTTTGTAACATAGAGAAATAATCGAGCTAGACCCTATAAAGTATATATATTCGTGATCAGCATCAACAGCGAAATCGATTGAGCGATGACCGTCCGTCCGCATGTCACCGCTTTTTGGGCCTTAAATTTTGAGCTATGACGCTGAGATTTCATATCTGGGCTTCTGAGAAAAAGATACAGCACAAGTGTAAAAATTTTGTAAATCCGCCCACTGCCATGCCCACTTTTTCATAACTTCGTTAAATTATATGAAACCGAAAGATTTTGTTAAGACCAAATATTTAGGCATTCAGACTCCCTACAATCCACCGATACAAAAGTTTTGGCCACGCCCACTTTTTGGGGGCGTTTTCATAACTAAACCGATTTTGATAAAATTTTACATGTAACATCCTCAAACGTTCGAGGTTATAGCCATATTTGAGTACGAAATGCAATTTGGCCACGCCCACTTTATAGAGAATAGGATAGGGTATCAGACGATCCGTTCCAGACGCTCCATCCTTCCCATTCGCACCCATCCACCATTGGTTTACTCGGTAGTCAAACCGTGTCAAACTTATCCTTTCACTTTGGTTCAATATCTAGTCTCCATATAGTTACAAAGCCCTGGTCAGGAGGGTGAATGCGAATCCAAGCAGTCACTCAAAACGAACAGTGCTACGAGAGAGTGAGAACTTCAAGCCGTAAGAGAGGAAGCTGTCAGAGCTCTGGATCCACCATACAGTTCCCCGCCAGAGAGACAGGCGTCAGGAACTGTTTCTCCGATTCTGAGACCGTTGGAGACGGCTGAATTCGTCTTGAGAGTGAGTGTAAGAATGTGTGAGTGCGTGAATGCGTGTATAGACATATGTACATACCTATAAGAAGTCGATCATGTCTCGACACGTTGAATTTTTTGGTTTTAAGCTTAAGACCTACGAGAGGTTCTTTTTGCTAGAGAGAGAAAATAAAATGAAAACGGCAATACTGATACCCAGTGCACTAAGTTAAAGTATTGTTTAAAAGTGGTTCCCCAGTATATATAGCGAAACCAATGCACCGAAATTCACAAAAGAAAAAAAAAACATACAGAAAAGCTAAGCAAATTGCATTTTGTACTCAAATATAGCTATAATGTCGAACGTTTGAGGATGTTACATGCAAAATTTTATCAAAATAGGTTATTTGATGATAACGCCCCCAAAAAGTGGTCGTGGATAAAACTGTTCTATGGGTGAATTGTAGGGAAACTAAATACCCAAATATTTGGTCTTAACAAAATTTTTCGGTCTCATATAATTTAGTGAAGTTATAAAAAAGTAGGCGTGGCAGTGGGCGGATGTAAAAAAATTTTACATTTGTACTGTATCTTTTTCTTGGAAGCCCAGATATGAAATTCCAGCGTCCTAGTTAAAAATTTAAGGCCCAAAAATCGGTTTTGTGATGAAAACGCCCCCAAAAAGTGGGCGTGGCCAAAACTTTTGTATGGGTGGATTGTAGGAAATCTGAATGCCTAAATATTTGGTCTTAACAAAATTTTTCGGTTTCATATAATTTAGTGAAGTTATGAAAAAGTGGGCGTGGCAGTGGGCGGATTTCAAAAATTTTTACATTTGTACTGTATCTTTTTCTCAGAAGTCCAGATATGAAATTTCATCGTCCTAGCTCAAATTTAAGGCCCAAAAAGCGGTGATATACGGACGGACGGTCATCGCTCAATCGATTTCGCTATTGATGCTGATTACGAATATATATACTTTATAGGGTCTATCTCGATTATTTCTCTGTTACAAACTATGTGTCAAACTTAATATACCCTTAGGATAGGGTATAAACATAGAGAAAAGCTACAATCCGTCTGGAACAGATCGTCTGATACAGTATCCTCTTCTCTATAAAGTGGGAGTGGCCAAATTGCATTTCGTACTCAAATATGGCTATAACCTCGAACGTTTGAGGATGTTACATGTAAAATTTTATCAAAATCGGTTTTTTGATGAAAACGCCCCCAAAAAGTGGGCCTGACCAAAACTGTTCTATGGGTGAATTGAAGGGAATCTGAATACCTAAATATTTGGACTTAACAAAATTTTTCGGTTTCATATAATTTATTGAAGTTATAAAAAAGTAGGCCTGGCAGTGAGCGGATGTAAAAACATTTTACACTTCTACTGTATCTTTTCGTCAGAAGCATAGATATGAAATTTCAGCGTCCTAGTTAAAAATTTAAGGCCCAAAAATCGGTTTTGTGATGAAAACGCCCCCAAAAATTGGGCGTGGCCAAAACTTTTGTATGGGTGGATTGTAGGGAATCTGAATGCCTAAATATTTGGTCTTAACAAAATTTTTCGGTTTCATATAATTTAGTGAAGTTATGAAAAAGTGGGCGTGGCAGTGGGCGGATTTCAAAAATTTTTACACTTGTACTGTATTTTTTTCTCAGAAGCCCAGATATGAAATTTCATCGTCCTAGCTCAAAATTTAAGGCCCAAAAAGCGGTGACATAGGGACGGACGGACGGACGGACGGTCATCGCTCAATCGATTTCGCTATTGATGCTGATCACGAATATATATACTTTATAGGGTCTATCTCGATTATTTCTCTATGTTACAAACTATGTGTCAAACTTAATATACCCTTAGGATAGGGTATAAAAAAATGATGAGACACCTACTTGGGGTCCAGGGTACAAACAACCTGGATAATTTTGACGGTGAACTTTTACCTCGTTAAAAAGTTGCTGGATTCACAGGTATTCTGCTGGTACTGCGCTGATATATGTCGCACAAAAGGGTATCTGGATGGGTCAAAAACCTAAGCACTGGAAAAAGAATAAAAACATACAGAAAAGCTACAATCCGTCTGGAACGGATCGTATGATACCCTATCCTCCTCTCTATAAAGTGGGCGTGGCCAAATTGCATTTTGTACTCAAATATAGCTATAATGTCGAACGGTTGAGGATGTTACATGTAAAATTTTATCAAAATAGGTTTTTTGATGATAACGCCCCCAAAAAGTGGACGTGGCCAAAACTGTTCTATGGGTGAATTGTAGGGAATCTAAATACCCAAATATTTGGTCTTAACAAAATTTTTCGGTTTCATGTAATTTAGTGAAGTTATAAAAAAGTAGGCGTGGCAGTGGGCGGATGTAAAAAAATTTTACACTTGTACTGTATCTTTTTCTTGGAAACCCAGATATGAAATTTCAGCGCCCTAGTTAAAAATTTAAGGCCCAAAAATCGGTTTTGTGATGAAAACTCCCCCAAAAAGTGGGCGTGGCCAAAACTTTTGTATGGGTGGATTGAAGGGAATCTGAATGCCTAAATATTTGGTCTTAACAAAATTTTTCGTTTTCATATAATTTAGTGAAGTTATGAAAAAGTGGGCGTGGCAGTGGGCGGATTTCAAATTTTTTTACACCTGTACTGTACCTTTTTCTCAGAAGCCCAGATATGAAATTTCATAGTCCTAGCTCAAAATTTAAGGCCCAAAAAGCGGTGACATACGGACGGACGGACGGTCATCGCTCAATCGATTTCGCTATTGATGCTGATCACGAATATATATACTTTATAGGGTCTATCTCGATTATTTCTCTATGTTACAAACTATGTGTCAAACTTAATATACCCTTAGGATAGGGTATAAACACAAAAGTAAACATACAGAAAAGCTACAATCCGTCTGGAACGAATCGTCTGATACCCTATCCTCCTCTCTATAAAGTGGGCGTGGCCAAATTGCATTTTGTACTCAAATATGGCTATAACCTCGAATGTTTGAGGATGTTAAATGTAAAATTTTATCAAAATAGGGTTTTTGATGATAACGCCCCCAAAAAGTGGGCGTGGCCAAAACTGTTCTATGGGTGAATTGTAGGGAATCTAAATACCCAAATATTTGGTCTTAACAAAATTTTTCGGTTTCATATAATTTAGTGAAGTTATAAAAAAGTAGGCGTGGCAGTGGGCGGATGTAAAAAAAATTTTACACTTGTACTGTATCTTTTTCTTGGAAGCCCAGATATGAAATTTCAGCGTCCTAGTTACAAATTTAAGACCCAAAAATCGGTTTTGTGATGAAAACGCCCCCAAAAAGTGGGCGTGGCCAAAACTTTTGTATGGGTGGATTGTAGGGAATCTGAATGCCTAAATATTTGGTCTTAACAAAATTTTTCGGTTTCATATAATTTAGTGAAGTTATGAAAAAGTGGGCGTGGCAGTGGGCGGATTTCAAAAATTTTTACACTTGTACTGTATCTTTTTCTCAGAAGCCCAGATATGAAATTTCATCGTCCTAGCTCAAAATTTAAGGCCCAAAAAGCGGTGACATACGGACGGACGGACGGACGGACGGTCATCGCTCAATCGATTTCGCTATTGATGCTGATCACGAATATATATACTTTATAGGGTCTATCTCGATTATTTCTCTATGTTACAAACTATGTGTCAAACTTAATATACCCTTAGGATAGGGTATAAACACAAAGACACTTCCCTGATGGGATTTGCAAAACAAACCACCACACCACAGCACACAGATTTTATTTATTGAGCCCCACGTTGGGAGCCAATTTGTTCGAAATATTCCCGATCAAAGGGATTAATTAATCGCGGGACTTTAATGAGGGGTATTAGTTAAGAAAAAGAAAAAAAGGAAAAAACATACAGAAAAGCTAGAATCGGTCTGAAACGGATCGTATGATACCCTATCCTCCTCTTTATAAAGTGGGCGTGGTCAAATTGCATTTTGTACTCAAATATAGCTATAATGTCGAACGTTTGAGGATGTTACATGTAAAATTTTATCAAAATAGGTTTTTTGATGATACCGCCCCCAAAAAGTGGGCGTGGCCAAAACTGTTCTATGGGTGAATTGTAGGGAATCTAAATACCCAAATATTTGGTCTTAACAAAATTTTTCGGTTTCATATAATTTAATGAAGTTATAAAAAGGTAGGCGTGGCAGTGGGCGGATGTAAAAACATTTTACACTTGTACTGTATCTTTTTCTTGGAAGCCCAGATATGAAATTTCATCGTCCTAGCTCAAAATTTAAGGCCCAAAAAGCGGTGACATAGGGAGGGACGGACGGACGGACGGACGGACGGTCATCGCTCAATCGATTTCGCTATTGATGCTGATCACGAATATATATACTTTATAGGGTTTATCTCGATTATTTCTCTATGTTACAAACTATGTGTCAAAGTTAATATACCTTTAGGATAGGGACGGACGGTCATCGCTCAATCGATTTCGCTGTTGATGCTGATCACGAATATATATACTTTATAGGGTCAATCTCGATTATTTCTCTATGTTACAAACTATGTGTCAAACTTAATATACCCTTAGGATAGGGTATAAAAAACACACGACCGCGCACGCGAATGAGGGAGAGGGAATATCTAAACAACAGCGAATGCGAATTCGCCGACTTACGACTGCTCAGCATGGATGGGTTCGGGATGAATGGGGAATGTTCCTTGGGGTCGGAACACAAGTTCGCCAGGTAATCTTTTAGAATCTATTAGAATAAAAAAGACGTGGTGTAAGTGGAAAATGAAGGATTGGTTTGTATATTTTGGTATGTATATACGATGATGGAATGAACAATGGAGGCCGCAATTTAAAAGAAAAACATACAGAAAAGCTGCAATCCGTCTGGAACGGATCTAATACCCTATCCTCCTCTCTATAAAGTGGGCGTGGCCAAATTGCATTTCGTACTCAAATATGGCTATAATGTCGAACGTTTGAGGATGTTACATGTAAAATTTTATCAAAATCGGTTTTTTGATGAAAACGCCCCCAAAAAGTGGGCGTGACCAAAACTGTTCTATGGGTGAATTGTAGGGAATCAGAATACCTAAATATTTGGACTTAACAAAATTTTTCGGTTTCATATAATTTAGTGAAGTTATAAAAAAGTAGGCGTGGCAGTGGACGGATTTCAAAAAAATTTACACTTCTACTGTATCTTTTCGTCAGAAGCCCAGATATGAAATTTCAGCGTCCTAGTTAAAAATGTAAGGCCCAAAAATCGGTTTTATGATGAAAACGCCCCCAAAAAGTGGGCGTGGCCAAAACTTTTGTATGAGTGAATTGTAGGGATTCTGAATACCTAAATATTTGGTCTTAACAAAATTTTTCGGTTTCATATAATTTAGTGAAGTTATAAAAAAGTAGGCGTGTCAGTGGGCGTATTTAAAAAAATTTTACACTTGTACTGTATCTTTTTCTCAGAAGTCCAGATATGAAATTTCATCGTCCTAGCTCAAATTTAAGGCCCAAAAAGCGGTGATATACGGACGGACGGTCATCGCTCAATCGATTTCGCTATTGATGCTGATTACGAATATATATACTTTATAGGGTCTATCTCGATTATTTCTCTGTTACAAACTATGTGTCAAACTTAATATACCCTTAGGATAGGGTATAAACATAGAGAAAAGCTACAATCCGTCTGGAACAGATCGTCTGATACAGTATCCTCTTCTCTATAAAGTGGGAGTGGCCAAATTGCATTTCGTACTCAAATATGGCTATAACATCGAACGTTTGAGGATGTTACATGTAAAATTTTATCAAAATCGGTTTTTTGATGAAAACGCCCCCAAAAAGTGGGCCTGACCAAAACTGTTCTATGGGTGAATTGAAGGGAATCTGAATACCTAAATATTTGGACTTAACAAAATTTTTCGGTTTCATATAATTTATTGAAGTTATAAAAAAGTAGGCCTGGCAGTGAGCGGATGTAAAAAAATTTTACACTTCTACTGTATCTTTTCGTCAGAAGCATAGATATGAAATTTCAGCGTCCTAGTTAAAAATTTAAGGCCCAAAAATCGGTTTTATGATGAAAACGCCCCCAAAAAGTGGGCGTGGCCAAAACTTTTGTTGAGTGGATTGTAGGGAGTCTGAATGCCTAAATATTTGATCGAAACAAAATTTTTCGGTTTCATATAATTTAATGAAGTTATGAAAAAGTGGGCGTGGCAGTGGGCGGATGTAAAAAATGTTTACACTTGTACGATTTCGCTATTGATGCTGATCACGAATATATGTATATACTTTATAGGGTCTATCTCGATTATTTCTCTATGTTACAAACTATGTGTCAAACTTAATATACCCTTAGGATAGATTATAAACATACAGAAAAGCTACAATCCGTCTGGAACGGATCGTCTGATACCCTATCCTCCTCTCTATAAAGTGGGCGTGGGCAAATTGCATTTCGTACTCAACTATGGCTATGACCTCGAACATTTGAGGATGTGACATGTAAAATTTTGTCAAAATCCGTTTTTTTGATGAAAACGCCCCCAAAAAGTGGGCGTGGCCAAAACTGTTCTATGGATGAATTGTAGGAAATCTGAATACCTAAATATTTGGACTTAACACAATTTTTCGGTTTCATATAAATTAATGAAGTTATCAAAAAGTAGGCGTGGCAGTGGGCGGATGTAAAAAAAATTTACACTTATACTGTAACTTCCCAGATATGAAATTTCATCATCCTAGTTAAAAATTTAAGGCCCAAATATCGGTTTTATGATGAAAACGCCCCCAAAAAGTGGGCGTGGCCAAAACTTTTGTATGGGTGGATTGTATGGATTCTGAATGCCTAAATATTTGGACTTAACAAAATTTTTCGGTTTCATACAATTTAGTGAAGTTATAAAAAAGTGGGTGTGGCAGTGGGCGGATGTAAAAAAATTTACACTTCTACTGTATTTTTTCGTCAGAAGCCCAGATATGAAATTTCAGCGTCCTAGTTAAAAATGTAAGGCCCAAAAATCGGTTTTATGATGAAAACGCCCCCAAAAAGTGGGCGTGGCCAAAAATTTTGTATGGGTGGATTGTAGGGAATCTGAATGCCTAAATATTTGGTCTTAACAAAATTTTTCGGTTTCATATAATTTAGTGAAGTTATGAAAAAGTGGGCGTGGCAGTGGGCGGATTTCAAAAATTTTTACACTTGTACTGTATCTTTTTCTCAGAAGCCCACATATGAAATTTCATCGTCCTAGCTCAAAATTTAAGGCCCAAAAAGCGGTGACATACGGACGGACGGACGGACGGACGGTCATCGCTCAATCGATTTCGCTATTGATGCTGATCACGAATATATATACTTTATAGGGTCTATCTCGATTATTTCTCTATGTTACAAACTATGTGTCAAACTTAATATACCCTTAGGATAGGGCATAAACAATAGTGGAATGTTTTTCCCTCAGAAAAAAGAATAAGAATATGTATGTATGTATCACCGAAAAAGACAAAATAAAACATACAGAAAAGCTACAATCCGTCTGGAACGGATCGTCTGATACCCTATCCTCTTCTCTATAAAGTGGGCGTGGGCAAATTGCATTTCGTACTCAACTATGGCTATAACCTCGAACATTTGAGGATGTTACATGTAAAATTTTGTCAAAATCGGGTTTTTTGATGAAAACGCCCCCAAAAAGTGGGCGTGGCCAAAACTTTTGTTGAGTGGATTGTAGGGAGTCTGAATGCCTAAATATTTGATCGAAACAAAATTTTTCGGTTTCATACAATTTAGTGAAGTTATAAAAAAGTAGGCGTGGCAGTGGGCGGATGTAAAAAAATTTTACACTTATACTGTATCTTTTTCTTGGAAGCCCAGATATGAAATTTCAGCGTCCTAGTTAAAAATTTAAGGCCCAAAAATCGGTTTTGTAATGAAAACGCCCCCAAAAAGTGGGCGTGGCCAAAACCTTTGTATGGGTGGATTGTAGGGAATCTGAATGCCTAAATATTTGGTCTTAACAAAATTTTTCGGTTTCATATAATTTAGTAAAGTTATGAAAAAGTGGGCGTGGCAGTGGGCGGATTTCAAAAATGATTACACTTGTACTGTATCTTTTTCTCAGAAGCCCAGATATGAAATTTCATCGTCCTAGCTCAAAATTTAAGGCCCAAAAAGCGGTGACATACGGACGGACGGACGGACGGACGGACGGTCATCGCTCAATCGATTTCGCTATTGATGCTGATCACTTTATAGGGTCTATCTCGATTATTTCTCTATGTTACAAACTATGTGTCAAACTTAATATAAACTTAGGATAGGGTATAAAAAGATGCACACAAAATACAAACATACAGAAAAGCTACAATCCGTCTGGAACGGATCGTATGATACCCTATCCTCCTCTCTATAAAGTGGGCATGGCCAAATTGCATATTGTACTCAAATATAGCTATAATGTCGAACGTTTGAGGATGTTACATGTAAAGTTTTATCAAAATAGGTTTTTTGATGATAACGCCCAAAAAAGTGGGCGTGGCCACAACTTTTGTATGGGTGGATTGTAAGGAATCTGAATGCCTAAATATTTGGTCTTAGCAAAATTTTTCGGTTTCATATAATTTAGTGAAGTTATAAAAAAGTAGGCGTGGCAGTGGGCGGATGTAAAAAAATTTTACACTTGTACTGTATCTTTTTCTTGGAAGCCCAGATATGAAATTTCAGCTTCCTAGTTAAAAATTTAAGGCCCAAAAATCTACTGTATCTTTTCGTCAGAAGCCCAGATATGAAATTTCAGCGTCCTAGTTAAAAATTTAAGGCCCAAAAATCGGTTTTATGATGAAAACGCCCCCAAAAAGTGGGCGTGGCCAAAACTTTTGTATGAGTGGATTGTAGGGAGTCTGAATGCCTAAGTATTTGATCTAAACAAAATTTTTCGGTTTCATATAATTTAATGAAGTTATGAAAAAGTGGGTGGATTTAAAAAATGTTTACACTTGTACTGTATCTTTTTCTCAGAAGCCCAGATATGAAATTTCATCGTCCTAGCTCAAAATTTAAGGCCCAAAAAGCGGTGTCATACCGACGGACGGTCATCGTTCAATCGATTTCGCTATTGATGCTGATTACGAATATATATACTTTATAGGGTCTATCTCCATTATTTCTCTATGTTACAAACTATGTGTCAAACTTAATATACCCTTAGGACAGGGTACAAACATACAGAAAAGCTACAATCCGTCTGGAACGGATGGTCTGATACAGTATCCTCTTCTCTATAAAGTGGGAGTGGCCAAATTGCATTTCGTACTCAAATATGGCTATAACCTCGAACGTTTGAGGATGTTACATGTAAAATTTTATCAAAATCGGTTTTTTGATGAAAACGCCCCCCAAAAAGTGGGCGTGACCATAACTGTTCTATGGGTGAATTGTAGGGAATCTGAATACCTAAATATTTGGACTTAACAAAATTTTTCGGTTTCATATAATTTAATGAAGTTATGAAAAAGTGGGCGTGGCAGTGGGCGGATTTAAAAAAATTTTTACACTTGTACTGTATCTTTTTCTCAGAAGCCCAGATATGAAATTTCATCGTCCTAGCTCAAAATTTAAGGCCCAAAAAGCGGTGACATACGGACGGACGGACGGACGGACGGACGGACGGACGGACGGTCATCGCTCAATCGGTTTCGCTATTGATGCTGATCACGAATATATATACTTTATAGGGTCTATCTCGATTATTTCTCTATGTTACAAACTATGTGTCAAACTTAATATACCCTTAGGATAGGGTATAAAAACATACAGAAAAGCTACAATCCGTCTGGAACGGATCGTATGATACCCTATCCTCCTCTCTATAAAGTGGGCGTGGCCAAATTGCATTTTATACTCAAATATAGCTATAATGTCGAACATTTGAGGATGTTACATGTAAAATTTTATCAAAATAGGTTTTTTGATGATAACGCCCCCAAAAAGTGGGCGTGGCCAAAACTGTTCTATGGGTGAATTGTAGGGAATCTGAATACCCAAATGTTCGGTCTTAACAAAATTTTTCGGTTTCATATAATTTAGTGAAGTTATAAAAAAGTAGGCGTGGCAGTGGGCGGATGTAAAAAAATTTTACACTAGTATTGTACCTTTTTCTCGGAAGCCCAGATATGAAATTTCAGCGTCCTAGTTAAAAATTTAAGGCCCAAAAATCGGTTTTGTGATGAAAATGCCCCCAAAAAGTGGGCGTGGCCAAAACTTTTGTATGGGTGGATTGTAGGGAATCTGAATGCCTAAATATTTGGTCTTAACAAAATTTTTCGGTTTCATATAATTTAGTGAAGTTATAAAAAAGTAGGCGTGGCAGTGGGCGGATTTCAAAAATTTTTACACTTGTACTGTATCTTTTCCTCAGAAGCCCAGATATGAAATTTCATCGTCCTAGCTCAAAATTTAAGGCCCAAAAAGCGGTGACATACGGACGGACGGACGGACGGACGGACGGACGGACGGACGGTCATCGCTCAATCGATTTCGCTATTGATGCTGATCACGAATATATATACTTTATATGGTCTATCTCGATTATTTCTCTATGTTACAAACTATGTGTCAAACTTAATATACCCTTAGGATAGGGTATAAAAAGAAAAAGGGTCGCGAACAGTTTTAAATGAAATCTTCGATGACTCAGAAACGAACGGACGATGGTTTACGCGACATATATATATAACAAATATTCTACACGACTTTCAAAAACTATAACAAATCTAATATTAAAAAAAAAATATAAAAAAAAACATACAGAAAAGCTACAATCCGTCTGGAACGGATCGTATGATACCCTATCCTCCTCTCTATAAAGTGGGCGTGGCTAAATTGCATTTTTTACTCAAATATAGCTATAATGTCGAACGTTTGAGGATGTTACATGTAAAATTTTATCAAAAAATTTTTTTTGATGACAACGCCCCCAAAAAGTGGGCGTGGCCAAAACTTTTGTATGGGTGGATTGTAGGGAATCTAAATACCCACATATTTGGACTTAACAAAATTTTTCGGTTTTATATAATTTAGTGAAGTTATAAAAAAGTAGGCGTGGCAGTGGGCGGATGTAAAAAAATTTCACACTTGTACTGCATCTTTTTTTGAAAGCCTAGGTATGAGATTTCAGCGTCCTAGTTAAAAATTTAAGGCCTACAATCGGTTTTGTGATGAAAACGCCCCCAAAAAGTGGGCGTGGCCAAAACTTTTGTATGGGTGGATTGTAGGGAATCTGAATGCCTAAATATTTGGTCTTAACAAAATTTGTCGGTTTCATATAATTTAGTGAAGTTATGAAAAAGTGGGCGTGGCAGTGGGCGGATTTAAAAAAATTTTACACTTGTACTGTATCTTTTTCTCAGAAATGAAATTTCATCGTCCTAGCTCAAAATTTAAGGCCCAAAAAGCGGTGACATACGGACGGACGGACGGACGGACGGTCATCGCTCAATCGATTTCGCTATTGATGCTGATCACGAATATATATGTATACTTTATAGGGTCTATCTCGATTATTTCTCTATGTTACAAACTATGTGTCAAACTTAATATACCCTTAGGATAGGGTATAAACACTGTACTTAGCTGTGATCCTTTCACTAGGGGGTTGGATATGCTCCTGCTAAATTTCTGGCTATCTGCCTGGTTAGCGGAGGTTGATTTTTTCTCCGCCACAGTCAATCTGTATATCCTGGTCTCGTCTCCTGGTATCGTTCTCGTGGTTGTTGTACTCGTGGTTTGGTATTCGTGTAATGGTTTCTGTTTTCGTATGTTTATTGTTTTGTCTCGATCCTTCCTGGATTCAATCTCTTCTCTATCTTTTCCCCTGCTTCACAGCAACTCTCTCTCGAATTTCTCTCTCTAGCAAAAAGAACCTCTCGTAGGTCTTAAGCTCAAAACCAAAACAGGCAACGTGTCGAGACATGCTCGACTTTTTATAGGTATGTACATATGTCTATACACGCGTTCACGCACTCACACATTCTCACACTCACTCTCAAGACGAATTCAGCCGTCTCCAACGATCTCAGAATCGGAGAAACAGTTCCTGACACCTGTCTCTCTGGCGGGGAACTGTATAGTGGTATTGGTGGTGGCTGAGTTCGCCTTGTTCTCTATGCTGCAGTTGATTTAGCTGCCAGAGCAAAGGGAGTCTCGTCCAGAGCTCTGAGAGCTTCCTCTCTTACGGCTTGAAGTTCTCACTCTCTCGTAGCACTGTTCGTTTTGAGTGACTGCTTGGGTTCGCATTCACCCTCCTGACCAAGGCTTTGTAACTATTTGGAGACTAGATATTGACCCAAAGTGAAAGGATAAGTTTGACGCGGAAGCTACCTATCGAGTATACCATCGTGCAGGCATTAAGGGACAAAAAGGGTACCCAGGGAATGGGGAGCTATCCTTTACATAATAATGTTTTAGGTCCCTTTTTGGGAGATGTGTTTTATAAAAATTCTTGGTGGCATCACGTAAAGAACAAGCAATGAAATACAGGGTGGCTCTCGGCCTTGTGAATTTGGCAGCAGATGATTTTTGGATTGGTGGGAGACCTTGTTAACCCCTTCGATAACGATTTATTTAGATTGTTGGGGGACCTTTTTAACCCCTTCGATGAAAATCGTTTGGATCGTTGGGGGACCTTGTTAACCCCTTTGATGAATTTATTGAGTTGGTGAAAAGGATCAGGATAAGTCTCCAGGCGGTTTGCCTGGCTGTCCGTCTGGCCCTGAGGTACCTGCTTTGTTATCCCCTTCGAGCGTATGCTATGGGAAAAAGTGAGCACTGAGTTGAAGAACAACCTAGAAACGCTCAGTTAACCCACAGTTCTCAGAGAACAACGGATAAAAAGAGAAAGGGCAAGGCAAAAATGGTGGATGGGTGCGAATGGGAAGGATGGAGCGGACAAGGAATTTTGTGCGTAATTTGAACGCAACAAACCCCACCCTTACCTCCTAAAAGAAAGGAGTTGGCTTTTAAAAGAAACGCCGGAGTAAAAAGAATCATCCGAAGGTAACAGATACTACAGGAGGGACGACACAACTACCGAAGTCTGGTTGGCCGCCTGGTTGGCCTGGCGCGACTTAATTCTTCCTGTGACTCGTGGTCACCGTTGCATGACTTTAGGTCCTTCACGTGCCATGTTTCTCGCTCTTTCCCGGTTTCGTCGCGGAGGGTATAAGTACAAGGGGAACCTTCTTATGAATGATGAATAGCCCGACATATTTCGGTGCTAATTTCGCCTCGTAGTAATTCGCGGCCTCTGACAGTGTAAAATTCCTACGCCATACAATCTCATTCGGAAGATATTGGACATCTCTCCGCCTGAGATTGTATGCCCTACTTGCCTTCTTAGAAGCTATAGATAGCTTCTTCCTAATGTCTTCCCTAAGCTGACTAAACCTACTGCCTAGTTCAGGCATGTCTAATTCCCTATCAGCTGGGTTTAGTTCTCTATCTCCTATGCTACTTTCCCTATCTAATGACCTAGTTTCCCTATCGCCTATATCTATTTCCCTATCTTGCACAGCTGAGTTCCTACTATCCCCAGCATTTGAAACGCTACCAAAATTAGCGTAATAAGGGGAGACACGAAGTACGTCATGTTCCGACGTACGTACATGCGACCATCGCGAGGTGTGTATCCCAGGTCTGATGATTTTCCGACACGTACGCGCGAAGTGTCGTTTTTATGATCTGGTTAATCCTCTCGGCAGGGTTAGCCTGTGGGTGGTAATGGGCAGTGAATTTTATTTGTGAACCATAAGATTCACAGAGAGTTTTCAGTTCCTTACTCCGGAACTGAGGGCCGTTGTCGCAGATAACAGTCTTGGGTACGCCGAACAAAAGAAAAACATGGTCCTCAAGATCTCTACAAACAGAAGACGCCGTTGCAGACCTAAGGGAACTTGGTGAAATAGTCAACGACGGTTAAAATGTATACAAAACCTACTCGACTTTGGAAGAGGACCTACTGAATCAACACAAATAGTCTCGAAATCCCTCTCCTTTCAACCATCCAACCAACTGGTTTGTCGTTAACCGGCTTCACACTTTGGCATACCGTACAATTGCGAACATATTTGGTAATATCTGACCTCATCTTAAGCCAGTAATACCGAATCCCTACTCTCGCAAACGTTTTGCGTACTCCCATGTGCTAATGGGTTGTCATGACACTCTTTTAAAATCCTAACTCTATTTGCTTTCGGAACTACTTCCTTCCACTCTGAACTATCGTCATGAACAACCACGTGATTTGCCCTAAGAAATTTGAACAAAATACCCTTTTCGACGCTCCAGGCTGGAAAAGCTAAAGGGTTCGACTCTACTTTCGAGATCATTTTAGCGATCCAAGGATCGGAACTTTGCTCATCTATTTCCGCTACAACCGCAACGTTCTTAGAGAGCATATCGGGAACTACATGGTCCTTCCCTTCCGATGCACGATTTCGAAGTCAAACTGCTGAAGCCTAACCGTCCAACGCGCTAGCCTACCGCACGGATCCTTCAGATTACTCAACCATACTAGGGAGTAGTGATCCGTCACAACTGTGAACACCTTCGATATACGGCCGCAACTTCTCAACCGCCCACAATACAGCCAAGAATTCCTTCTCCGTGGTTGAATAGTTTTTCTCGTTCCTATTCAACGACCTACTCAGATAACATATGACCTTCTCCCCATCCTCAAATGTCTGACTCAGTACTGCTCCAACCCCATAGGACAGAATCGGGGCAGTCACCAGGCACTCCTTTCCCTTTTGGAAACTCCCCTCGCACTCCTCAGACCAGATGAACCTACTGCTCTTCTTCAGCAAATCGGTCAACGGTTTCACCAAAACTGCGAAGTTTGGTATAAATCTCCTGTACCAGGGTGCCGAAGAAACTTCTAATTTCCCTAACATTCCTTGGTGCAGGAAACCTCAGCATGCTTTCTACTTAAGTAGGTTGCCTGCTGGCAACCAGTTGGAAGTTGTTCAGCTAGGCTTTACACTTTAGGCATTAGATGATGACGTACGCCCATATTTAGGAATTAGTGTTTATACCCTATCTTAAGGGTATATTAAGTTTGACACATAGTTTGTAACATAGAGAAATAATCGAGATAGACCCTATAAAGTATATATATTCGTGATCAGCATCAATAGCGAAATCGATTGAGCGATGACCGTCCGTCCGTCCGTCCGTCCGTCCGTACGACACCGCTTTTTGGGCCTTAAATTTTGAGCTAGGACGATGAAATTTCATATCTGGGCTTCTGAGAAAAAGATACAGTACAAGTATAAAAATTTTTGAAATCCGCCCACTGCCACGCCTACTTTTTTATAACTTCACTAAATTATATGAAACCGAAAAATTTTGTTAAAACCAAATATTTAGGCATTCAGATTCCCTACAATCCACCCATACAAAAGTTTTGGCCACGCCCACTTTTTGGGGGCGTTTTCATCATAAAACCGATTTTTGGGCCTTAAATTTTGAGCTAGGACGATGAAATTTCATATCTGGGCTTCTGACGAAAAGATACAGTAGAAGTGTAAATTTTTTTTACATCCGCCCACTGCCACGCCTACTTTTTTATAACTTCACTAAATTATATGAAACCGAAAAATTTTGTTAAGACCAAATATTTGGGTATTTAGATTCCCTACAATTCAGCCATAGAGCAGTTTTGGCCACGCCCACTTTTTGGGGGCATTATAATAAAAAAACCTATTTTGATAAAATTTTACATGTAACATCCTCAAATGTTCGACATTATAGCTATATTTGAGTACAAAATACAATTTGGCCACGCCCACTTTATAGAGAGGAGGATAGGGTATCATACGATCCGTTCCATTCGGATTGTAGCTTTTCTGTATGTTTATACCCTATCCTAAGGGTATATTAAGTTTGACACATAGTTTGTAACATAGAGAAATAATCGAGATAGACCCTATAAAGTATATATATTCGTGATCAGCATCAATAGCGAAATCGATTGAGCGATGACCGTCCGTCCGTCCGTCCGTCCGTATGTCACCGCTTTTTGGGCCTTAAATTTTGAGCTAGGACGATGAAATTTCATATCTGGGCTTCCGAGAAAAAGATACAGTACAAGTGTAAAAATTTTTGAAATCCGCCCACTGCCACGCCCACTTTTTCATAACTTCACTAAATTATATGAAACCGAAAAATTTTGTTAAGACCAAATATTTAGGCATTCAGATTCCCTACAATCCACCCATACAAAAATTTTGGCCACGCCCACTTTTTGGGGGCGTTTTCATCACAAAACCGATTTTTGGGCCTTAAATTTTTAACTAGGACGCTGAAATTTCATATCTGGGCTTCCAAGAAAAAGATACAGTACAAGTGTAAAATTTTTTTACATCCGCCCACTGCCACGCCTACTTTTTTATAACTTCACTAAATTATATGAAACCGAAAAATTTTGTTAGGACCAAGTATTTGGGTATTTAGATTCCCTACAATTCACCCGTAGAAGAGTTTTGGCCACGCCCACTTTTGGGGGCGTTATCATCAAAAAACCTATTTTGATAAAATTTTACATGTAACATCCTCAAACGTTCGACATTATAGCTATATTTGAGTACAAAATGCAATTTGGCCACGCCCACTTAATAGAGAGGAGGATAGGGTATCATACGATCCGTTCCAGACGGATTGTAGCTTTTTTGTATGTTTTTCTACAGATTTTCGTCAAGGATTAATACAGAGGTGGAATTACCACATCAGTTAGCGAGTGAACGGAATCCATACGTTAGCGAGTGATCGAGTAACTACGTTGGGATGATCACATAAGAGAGGTCACGTATCGAGTGCGCAGTCAAAATTGTACTAGCACAATTCGACTACATTGATTTGAAGTGCTTGATTAATGTGAAAAGTGGTAGTTTTTATACCCTATCCTAAGGGTATATTAAGTTTGACACATAGTTTGTAACATAGAGAAATAATCGAGATAGACCCTATAAAGTATATATATTCGCGATCAGCATCAATAGCGAAATCGATTGAGCGATGACCGTCCGTCCGTCCGTCCGTCCGTATGTCACCGCTTTTTGGGCCTTAAATTTTGAGCTAGGACGATGAAATTTCATATCTGGGCTTCTGAGAAAAAGATACAGTACAAGTGTAAAAAATTTTTGAAATCCGCCCACTGCCACGCCCACTTTTTCATAACTTCACTAAATTATATGAAACCGAAAAATTTTGTTAAGACCAAATATTTAGGCATTCAGATTTCCTACAATCCAACCATACAAAAGTTTTGGCCACGCCCACCTTTTGGGGGCGTTTTCATCATAAAACCGATTTTTGGGCCTTAAATTTTTAACTAGGACGCTGAAATTTCATATCTGTGCTTCTGACGAAAAGATACAGTAGAAGTGTAATTTTTTTTTACATCCGCCCACTGCCACGCCTACTTTTTTATAACTTCACTAAATTATATGAAACCGAAAAATTTTGTTAAGTCCAAATATTTAGGTATTCAGATTTCCTACAATTCACCCATAGAACAGTTTTGGCCACGCCCACTTTTAGGGGGCGTTTTCATCAAAAAACCGATTTTCATGAAATTTCACATGTAACATCCTCAAACGTTCGACGTTATAGCCATATTTGAGTACCAAATACAATTTGGGCATGAGCACTTTATAGAAACGAGGATAGGGTATCATACGATCCGTTCCAGACGGATTGTAGCTTTTCTGTATGTTTATACCCTATCCTAAGGGTATATTAAGTTTGACACATAGTTTGTAACATAGAGAAATAATCGAGATAGACCCTATAAAGTATATATATTCGTGATCAGCATCAATAGCGAAATCGATTGAGCGATGACCGTCCGTCCGTCCGTCCGTCCGTCCGTATGTCACCGCTTTTTGGGCCTTAAATTTTGAGCTAGGGCGATGAAATTTCATATCTGGGCTTCTGAGAAAAAGATACAGTACAAGTGTAAAAATTTTTGAAATCCGCCCACTGCCACGCCCACTTTTTCATAACTTCACTAAATTATATGAAACCGAAAAATTTTGTTAAGACCAAATATTTAGGCATTCAGATTTCCTACAATCCAACCATACAAAAGTTTTGGCCACGCCCACTTTTTGGGGGCGTTTTCATCATAAAACCGATTTTTGGGCCTTAAATTTTTAACTAGGACGCTGAAATTTCATATCTGTCCTTCTGACGAAAAGATACAGTAGAAGTGTAATTTTTTTTTACATCCGCCCACTGCCACGCCTACTTTTTTATAACTTCACTAAATTATATGAAACCGAAAAATTTTGTTAAGTCCAAATATTTAGGTATTCAGATTTCCTACAATTCACCCATAGAACAGTTTTGGCCACGCCCACTTTTAGGGGGCGTTTTCATCAAAAAACCGATTTTCATGAAATTTTACATGTAACATCCTCAAACGTTCGACGTTATAGCCATATTTGAGTACCAAATGCAATTTGGGCATGAGCACTTTATAGAAACGAGGATAGGGTATCATACGATCCGTTCCAGACGGATTGTAGCTTTTCTGTATGTTTATACCCTATCCTAAGGGTATATTAAGTTTGACACATAGTTTGTAGCATAGAGAAATAATCGAGATAGACCCTTCAAAGTATATATATTCGTGATCAGCATCAATAGCGAAATCGATTGAGCGATGACCGTCCGTCCGTCCGTCCGTCCGTCCGTCCGTATGTCACCGCTTTTTGGGCCTTAAATTTTGAGCTAGGACGATGAAATTTCATATCTGGGCTTCTGAGAAAAAGATACAGTACAAGTGTAAAAATTTTTGAAATCCGCCCACTGCCACGCCCACTTTTTCATAACTTCACTAAATTATATGAAACCGAAAAATTTTGTTAAGACCAAATATTTAGGCATTCAGATTTCCTACAATCCAACCATACAAAAGTTTTGGCCACGCCCACTTTTTGGGGGCGTTTTCATCATAAAACCGATTTTTGGGCCTTAAATTTTTAACTAGGACGCTGAAATTTCATATCTGGGCTTCTGACGAAAATATACAGTAGAAGTGTAATTTTTTTTTACATCCGCCCACTGCCACGCCTACTTTTTTATAACTTTACTAAATTATATGAAACCGAAAAATTTTGTTAAGTCCAAATATTTAGGTATTCAGATTTCCTACAATTCACCCATAGAACAGTTTTGGCCACGCACACTTTTAGGGGGCGTTTTCATCAAAAAACCGATTTTCATGAAATTTCACATGTAACATCCTCAAACGTTCGACGTTATAGCCATATTTGAGTACCAAATGCAATTTGGGCATGAGCACTTTATAGAAACGAGGATAGGGTATCATACGATCCGTTCCAGACGGATTGTAGCTTTTCTGTATGTTTATACCCTATCCTAAGGGTATATTAAGTTTGACACATAGTTTGTAACATAGAGAAATAATCGAGATAGACCATATAAAGTATATATATTCGTGATCAGCATCAATAGCGAAATCGATTGAGCGATGACCGTCCGTCCGTCCGTCCGTCCGTCCGTCCGTCCGTCCGTCCGTATGTCACCGCTTTTTGGGCCTTAAATTTTGAGCTAGGACGATGAAATTTCATATCTGGGCTTCTGAGAAAAAGATACAGTACAAGTGTAAAAATTTTTGAAATCCGCCCACTGCCACGCCCACTTTTTCATAACTTCACTAAATTATATGAAACCGAAAAATTTTGTTAAGACCAAATATTTAGGCATTCAGATTCCCTACAATCCACCCATACAAAAGTTTTGGCCACGCCCACTTTTTGGGGGCGTTTTCATCACAAAACCGATTTTTGGGCCTTAAATTTTTAACTAGGACGCTGAAATTTCATATCTGGGCTTCCGAGAAAAAGATACAATACTAGTGTAAAATTTTTTTACATCCGCCCACTGCCACGCCTACTTTTTTATAACTTCACTAAATTATATGAAACCGAAAAATTTTGTTAAGACCAAATATTTGGGTATTTAGATTCCCTACAATTCACCCATAGAATAGTTTTGGCCACGCCCACTTTTTGGGGGCGTTATCATCAAAAAACCTATTTCGATAAAATTTTACATGTAACATCCTCAAACGTTCGACATTATAGCTATATTTCAGTACAAAATGCAATTTGGCCAAGCCCATTTTATAGAGAGGAGGATAGGGTATCATACGATCCGTTCCAGACGGATTGTAGCTTTTCTGTATGTTTTTTAATAAGATCGGTGTGTATTAATCTTTGCTAAAATTAAAAATGGAATATTTGCTATATTTTTCTTCGGAGTCAGAAGATGATTATCACGAAACTATTGAAAGAAAACGTTTAGGAGATAATAGTGATCCTTTGTCTTTACAAAACGCTAGACAAAACTATAATTCTTTTAAAAAATCTTTCACATATACCTTCGATTGCAGATTTATCAAAAGATTCAGAGTAAATAAAAGCGCTTTCCTTTTTATAATGGAGAAGATAACTTTTAAAGGATGTACCTCAACTGCTGTCCCAACTTCACTGCAATTAGCTGCAACTTTATCCTTGCTAGGAAGTGGAGGATATCAACATTCTGTGGGTATGGCTTAGCTATACATTTAGTTTTTTATTTGGTATTTTTGATCCGAGAATGTCTGATAAAAGCAAAGAAACACCACTGATAAAATCGGAACAAATTTAGACAAATTAACTCACCTTTCTCCAGGATTTAGCGTCTTTAATCGGCGGACCTTCCGAATTTAATCTTTAGGACAACTCATTCCATAATTTTATGGAAGTGGATTTCCCCTGAGAGCACGAAAGGACGTTTTTGGCCAGTTCCGGATAACGGCTCATAAAACTTGCTAAAATCTCTTTTTGGATCGGGTTTATTTTATTAACACTTGACCTAAAATAAATTTAAAACAATTAATTTAAAAAAACGCTAAAATAACAATTCTTACATTTTCCCTCCAAAATAAATTCCGTCATCCGTCACCAACAACCCTATCGTACAAGAAATTACTCGTTCACTGATGACAGAATGCCAAAATTCGATACTCGATACTCGTTCACGTAAGTGATCATACCAAATCGACATCATTCAGTCACGTATTGTTCGATAACTGATGTGGCAATTCGACCCGACAGACTTTTGGAATTTTGGGTTGGCATCACTGTAGCTAGTGGTCTGCCCGACCTTTTTTCCTTCTTCTAAAATTTTACCAACAACAAGTGATTTTAGCACGAGAACGTCCACCAGATGTTTATTTATTTTGATATTTCGAGGGTCGGATGAGTTTTATGACTTTGCTCACCCAAATACCCTTTTTCTAAAACTCTACCTACTTCCAGTGTTTATACCCTATCCTAAGGGTATATTAAGTTTGACACATAGTTTGTAACATAGAGAAATAATCGAGATAGACCATATAAAGTATATATATTCGTGATCAGCATCAATAGCGAAATCGATTGAGCGATGACCGTCCGTCCGTCCGTCCGTCCGTCCGTCCGTATGTCACCGCTTTTTGGGCCTTAAATTTTGAGCTAGGACGATGAAATTTCATATCTGGGCTTCTGAAAAAAAGATACAGTACAAGTGTAAAATTTTTTTAAATCCGCCCACTGCCACGCCCACTTTTTCATAACTTCACTAAATTATATGAAACCGAAAAATTTTGTTAAGACCAAATATTTAGGCATTCAGATTCCCTACAATCCACCCATACAAAAGTTTTGGCCACGCCCACCTTTTGGGGGCGTTTTCATCACAAAACCGATTTTTGGGCCTTAAATTTTTAACTAGGACGCTGAAATTTCATATCTGGGCTTCCGAGAAAAAGATACAATACTAGTGTAAAATTTTTTTACATCCGCCCACTGCCACGCCTACTTTTTTATAACTTCACTAAATTATATGAAACCGAAAAATTTTGTTAAGACCAAATATTTCGGTATTTAGATTCCCTACAATTCACCCATAGAACAGTTTTGGCCACGCCCACTTTTTGGGGGCGTTATCATCAAAAAACCTATTTTGATAAAATTTTACATGTAACATCCTCAAATGTTCGACATTATAGCTATATTTGAGTATAAAATGCAATTTGGCCACGCCCACTTTATAGAGAGGAGGATAGGGTATCATACGATCCGTTCCAGACGGATTGTAGCTTTTCTGTATGTTTTCAGTACTGTTGCGTTCAAATTACGCACAAAATTTCTTGTCCGCTCCATCCTTCCCATTCGCACCCATCCACCATTTTTGCCTTGCCCTTTCTCTTTTTATCCGTTGTTCTCTGAGAACTGTGGGTTAACTGAGCGTTTCTAGGTTGTTCTTCAACTCAGTGCTCACTTTTTCCCATAGCATACGCTCGAAGGGGATAACAAAGCAGGTACCTCAGGGCCAGACGGACAGCCAGGCAAACCGCCTGGAGACTTATCCTGATCCTTTTCACCAACTCAATAAATTCATCAAAGGGGTTAACAAGGTCCCCCAACGATCCAAATGATTTTCATCGAAGGGGTTAAAAAGGTCCCCCAACAATCTAAATAAATCGTTATCGAAGGGGTTAACAAGGTCTCCCACCAATCCAAAAATCATCTGCTGCCAAATTCACAAGGCCGAGAGCCACCCTGTATTTCATTGCTTGTTCTTTACGTGATGCCACCAAGAATTTTTATAAAACACATCTCCCAAAAAGGGACCTAAAACATTATTATGTAAAGGATAGCTCCCCATTCCCTGGGTACCCTTTTTGTCCCTTAATGCCTGCACGATGGTATACTCGATAGGTAGCTTCCGCGTCAAACTTATCCTTTCACTTTGGGTCAATATCTAGTCTCCAAATAGTTACAAAGCCTTGGTCAGGAGGGTGAATGCGAACCCAAGCAGTCACTCAAAACGAACAGTGCTACGAGAGAGTGAGAACTTCAAGCCGTAAGAGAGGAAGCTCTCAGAGCTCTGGACGAGACTCCCTTTGCTCTGGCAGCTAAATCAACTGCAGCATAGAGAACAAGGCGAACTCAGCCACCACCAATACCACTATACAGTTCCCCGCCAGAGAGACAGGTGTCAGGAACTGTTTCTCCGATTCTGAGATCGTTGGAGACGGCTGAATTCGTCTTGAGAGTGAGTGTGAGAATGTGTGAGTGCGTGAACGCGTGTATAGACATATGTACATACCTATAAAAAGTCGAGCATGTCTCGACACGTTGCCTGTTTTGGTTTTGAGCTTAAGACCTACTAGAGGTTCTTTTTGCTAGAGAGAGAAATTCGAGAGAGAGTTGCTGTGAAGCAGGAGAAAAGATAGAGAAGAGATTGAATCCAGGAAGGATCCAGACAAAACAATAAACATACGAAAACAGAGACCATTACACGAATACCAAACCACGAGAACGATACCAGGAGACGAGACCAGGATATACAGATTGACTGTGGCGGAGAAAAATTCAACCTCCCCCAACCAGGAAGATAGCTAGAAGTTTAGCAGAAGCATACCCAACCCCCTAGTGAAAGGATCACAGCTACGTACAGTGTTTTTGTTTTTTAAAGTCGTGTAGGATATTTGTTATATATATATTTCGCGTAAACCATCGTCCGTTCGTTTCGCATTCGCTGTTGTTTGAATATTCCCTCTCCCTCATTCGAACTTTTTCTTTCGCGAGACTTAACTATTTTTTATTATTTGGAAATAAAAAACATACAGAAAACCTACAATTCGTCTGGAACGGATCGTATGATACCCTATCCTCCTTGCTATGTAGCCCTTATAAAGTGGGCGAGGTGATATTGCATTTTGTATTGAAATATGACGTCAAATCTGCTTTTTATGAAAACGCCCCCAAAAAGGGGGCGTGGCTAAAAGTGTTGTGTGGATGAATTGTAGGAAATGTAAATGCCCAAATATTTGGTCTTAACAAAATTTTTTGGTTTCATATAATTTAGTTAAGTTGTAAAAAAGTAGGCGTGGCAGTAGGCGGATTAAAAAAATTTTTACACTTGTATTGTATCTTTTTCTCGGAAGCCCAGATATAAAATTTCAGTGTCCCAGTTAAATATTTAAGGCCCAAAACGGACGGTCATCGCTCAATCGATTTCGCTATTGATGCTGATCACGAATATATATGTATACTTTATAGGGTCTATCTCGATTATTTCTCTATGTTACAAACTATGTATGTGTCAAACTTAATATACCCTTAGGATAGGGTATAAACATGTATCTCTTCGGAGACAATTATAGCATTTCACTTTATTTAGAATTCTGATGTTGACTCTTCGGAGTGATGACTTTAACTTAACTTAATCAACAAAAATATTTTCTTAGAACTCCTTCCCGAGTGAGAAGTTGTTGCGTCATCATAAATTTCCACCTTTGCTTCTCACGGTGAAACTGAGCCTACATACTTTTGCTTGATCAACTCAATGACATTGCAACGAAAATCTGCTAATGAATTTGAGCTGATGTCTCGAGCATTCCCGCTGCAGACTCGTATGTCGGAATTTGGATGTGGAAGACTGTGGGAATTTATAGATAACATAACTCGTGCGCGGCCGTGTGTTTTTTTTTGTTTACCTCCAGTTTTTTTTTCCTTTTTTTCTTTTTCTAAACTAATTCCCCTCATTAACGTCGCACGATTAATTAATCCCTTCGATCGGGAATATATCCAACAGTGCAAGTACGTCCACCAAATGCATGTTTTCTCTATCTACCACTTGTGCTGCTGGTTTGACAAATGATTTGCTGAAGATTTTGATAGTGTGAACGCAATTGACTTTAGTTGGATGGTCAATCCGCTCCTCAAGCAAATATGAAGAAAAATTTGATAATAGCCTAATAGCCTAATAACGGCCAAAATCGATTGAGCGATGACCACCCGTCCGTCCGTATGTCACCGCTTTTGGGCCCTCAATTTTGAGGTAGGACGATGAAATTTCATTTCTGAGAAAAAAGATACAGTACAAGTGTAAACATTTTTGAAATCCGCCCACTGCCACGCCCACTTTTTCATAACTTCACGAAATTATATGAAACCGAAAAATGTTGTTAAAACCAAATATTTAGGCATTCAGATTCCCTACAATCCACTCATACAAAAGTTTTGGCCACGCCCACTTTTTAGGGCGTTTCCATCAAAAAACCGATTTTCGGGCCTTAAATTTGTAACTAGGACTCTGAAATTTAATATCTGGGCTTCCGAGAAAAAGATACAGTAGAAATGTAAATTTTTCTTAAATCCGCCCACTGCCACGCTTACTTTTTATAACTTCACTAAATTAGATGAAACCGAAAAATTTTGTTAGGACCAAATATTTGGGTATTCAGATTCCCTACAATTCACCCATACAACAGTTTTGGTCACGCCCACTTGTTGAGGGCGTTTTCATCAAAAAACCGATTTTGAAAAAAATGTATATGTAACATCGACAAACGTTCGACGTTATAGCCATATTTGAGTACAAAATGCAGTTTGGCGAAGCCCACTTTATAGAGAGGGGGATAGGGTATCATACGATCCGTTTCAGACGGATTGTAGCATTTCTGTATGTTTTTATACCCTATCCTAAGGGTATATTAAGTTTGACACATAGTTTGTAACATACAGAAATAATCGAGATAGACCCTATAAAGTATATATATTCCTAATCAGCATCAATAGCGAAATTGATTGAACGATGACCGTCCGTCCATCCGTATGTCACCGCTTTTTGGGCCTTAAATGTTGAGCTAGGACGATGAAATTTAATATCTGGGCTTCTGAGAAAAAAATACAGTACAAGTGAAAACATTTTTGAAATCCGCCCACTGCCACGCTCACTTTGATGAAATTTTACATGTAACATCCTCAAACGTTCGACGTTATGGTAATATTTGAGTACAAAATGCAATTTGACCACGCCCACTTTATAGAAAGGAGGATAGGGTATCATACAATCCGTTCCAGACGGATTGTAGCTTTTCTTTGTGTTTATAGCTATAACAGTTCAGAAGTTATAGCATTATAAATGGTTATACCTCTAAGCGGGCTATAACGATGAATTTAGTAAAAATAGACCCCCGCCCCCTGCCATACGATTATTTGTTCGCCGGAACTTCAGGAATCTCTCCTTAAAGGATTGGCCTTCTTAACTGGGACACCCTGTATGTGTAGGAATCAAAATAGCTGTGTTATTGTGCTTTCAGCCTGAGGGTAAAAAGAGAGATTTATAAGTTAAATAAAACAATATCTGTTTTGGACTATGTCCAAGTGAAGACTGACTCTTTATTATTATTTTAAAATTAAATGATACAACTCATGATACAAAAACAACTAGACCCTGATTCTGTATTACATAAAAATGAACATGAGTAGCGAGACGAAAGATTTTCACAACATAATTAAGGAAATATGAGTACAATGTTTCAACTGATAATTTAAACGAATGGAACAATGTGTTAACTTCAAAATAACTAGACGCTGATTCTGATTAAGGAAATAGTACGAGTACAATAGTAAGAGTACAATATGTCAACTGATAATTTAAGAACGTGTTAACTTCAAAATAACTAGACGCTGATTCTGATTAAGGAAATATGAGTACAATATGTCAACTAATAATTTAACAACGTGTTAACTTCAAAATAACTAGACGCTAATTCTGCATTACATACATGGGAAACAAAAGTTATCAAAAGTATTGTGAACCATTGCACGTACCGAGCATTGTCTTGATACCTGATTTGCTCTTTCATAGTGGTATGGTAGAGATAACAGGGCAGATGATCCGTGAGATTCAGCTTTTGGGCGGTTTATAATTCGAGGAATAAAAACACAATCTCGTTTAGAGTCGGGAAAAAATACAAATACCCGACTATACTCTTACTTTATTTTACACTTTACTCTACACGTTTAAGTCTAATGAGACTCTCTATGAGACTGAGCTTGACAGGCAGCTTTCTGTTCGGAAAGAGTAGAAAGCTGCCAGCCTGCTCATATTAAATAGAAAAGCCCATACGTGAGTGTGGAATACGACTCACGGATGAGTGATTCGATACAGTGCCAGCAAAATTTACAATTTTTCATATAATTTTTATACATTAATAAACTCGAATCAATCTACACATACTACTAACAACTGCTGTCCTCAACGGGAATTATGCAAATCTTCTGCACGGGACGTCTCAACCTTCCTGTTTCAGTTTGCACGACTACGAAGCGCACCAGCCCGTCCTTACTGATGATGAGCTCGCATACTCTGCCGAGCGCCCAATGTGCTGGGGGGAACCCTTCGTTCGGCAAGGTGACTAGCTGTCCGACCTTCAACTGCTCCTTATCTCTACGCCACTTCTTCCTTTGCTGAAGAGTGGACAAGTACTCTGTACTCCACCTAACCCAAAAGCGGCCCAACATTTTCTGGCGATCCTTCCAAAGCCATACACATACTGCACTCGGTTGCTGACTGACATCGAATGGAATTGGGAGAATCGTTGGTTCACCCACCAGGAAGTGTCCTGGGGTGAGGGCCTGTACATCATTTGGGTCATCACTTAAGGGATAGATCGGCCTAGAATTTAGTACAGCTTCGATCTGTACCAGTAACGTCGAGAGTTGCTCGTATGGGAGCACCTTCAAACCGACTATCCTTTTTAGATGGTATTTCATCGACTTTACTGCGGCTTCATAGATCCCTCCTTGATGAGGTGCCGCTGGAATCATGAAGCGCCATTCTGTACCCTTACTGCTGAGATGAGCTACTGTCCTCTTGCCTATCCATTTTTCTATTGCTCTTTTCAACTCGTAGGCTCCGAGAAACGAGGTCCCGTTATCGCTATACATGCGTTCGCATCTACCTCTACGTGCTATAAAGCGGCTAAATAAGAAGGCTAACGATGTCAAGTTTGTTACTAGGTCGATGTGTACTGCTCTAGTCTTCAAGCATACGAAGATCGCGACCCAGAATTTGGACTTGGCGACTTGATCTCCTTGTCTATTGATGACTTTCATTCCTAACGGACCCACATAATCTCCACCACAGTGTAGAAACGGCTTGCCTGTCTGTACTCTATCGGCTGGCAATTCTGACATCAGCTGATATTCTAGCCTGTAGTTGTATCTGGCGCAGATGACGCATTTGTGCAGATATTTCCTCATTTTGCTACGAAGTTTTGGAACCCAAAATTTCTGCCTTACGAAGTTCATCATGACCTGTACTGCACCATACTTTGTTGCGCGGTGCGCATGATCTATGATCAACCATGCCAATCTGGAGCCATTCGGAACAATAGCTGGGTGCTTCATCTCGTAGGAATTGTCGCTCCTGTCTAGCCTTCTGCCTAACGTCTATTAATGGTTTGAGCGGTTCCAGGTTGCTTCCTTCTTGTAAATCTGTGTTGCTCTTTAGCGCCACTATCTCTCTACTGTACGTTTCTTCTTGCGATTTGCGCAAGATGTATGTCATTGCACACACCTTCTCTTCTAACGTTGGTTGTCTTATCCCTGCACCACCTCTACTAGACTTTATTCTAAAAGTTGGCCTAACAGACCAGTTGTTTATGAAACGGATCATGTAGCTGACTATATTGAGTAGTCTCTCTAAACGATTTGAGTATTCTAACAGTGAGACTCTACTGGTTGAATGTTTCCCATTTATGTCCAGAATTGGTTAAAAGGCCGCAATTGCAAATACTTTCATCTCACTCTGTACCTGTACTGAGGCGTCCTCTAGCGGATCCTTCGCTGGCCATTTTGTTTGTGGTAAGCGAAGCCACTCTGGACCCTCTAACCATAACCTGCACTCTAACAACGCTGATGGCTTCACACCTCTGCTTAACAAATCGGTTGGATTCTCTTTGGTATTGACATAGTGCCAGCATTTTACCTCGGTATTCCTCTGGATTAAACTGCAAACTCTGTTTTTAAACTGCATGGAAGTTTTCTTATCCAGTGCAGCACCACAGTTGAATCTGACCATAAGAAGCAGGATGCGCCCTACCACTCCATCGAGTCTTCCACCTGTACCAGCAATCTGGATAATAACTCAGCTGCAGCTAACTCCAACCTCGGGATGGATACTGTCTTTAATGGTGCTACTCGCGTCTTTGACACTAATAATTTGCACGCAATAGTTCCATCTGATTGTTCTGTACGAATGTAGATTATGGCCCCATACGCTGTACTTGAGGCGTCTGAAAATCCATGTATTTGAACGTTTGCCTCTTTCGAAGTGCCTAACCATCTGTCTATACGAAATTCTTGAAATAGCTTGAAATAGCAACTCTTTCCATCTGTACTCTATCTCTACGGGTATGGGTTCGTCCCATCCTGTACTCACTCTCCAAATGCCTTGAATCATGATCTTTCCTATAATCGTGACTGGAGTAATATAACCATTTGGGCCACATAATTGGGCTATACAGCTAAATTTCTCTTGGTGTTTTCACCTCGTATGTGAACTGATCTGAACCAATTAGCCATTTTAGTCCTAAAATGGATGATTCCTCTTCCCCCGAAAACACCATGGACGGCTCACCAGTGCCAGCTTTCATCTCTTCCATGAACCTAGCGGAGTTCGACTTCCATTGGCACAACTCGAAACCAGCACCTTTCAATATTCTGTACATTTCCTTTGCCAACTTTATTGCCTTAGTTTCATTTGACTCGCCTGTAGTGCAATCGTCCACATAGTAGTCGTTTTCGATTGCCTTGGCTGCTTCTGGGAACTCTTCCCGCGCTTCTCTTGCTGCCTGTACTACTGACCGCTACTACTACCTGACCGCTAGATGAGCTGATGATGTCAAACCAAACGTGACAACCGTCAGCCAGTATTCCCGCAGCGGTTCGGATCTGTCCTCTCTCCAAAAGATGCGCTGGCGATCCCATTGCTCTGTACTGAGTCTAACTTGATTAAACATCTTCTTTATGTCACCACATACTGCGATGCGATGTCTTCTAAAACGCATTACTGTCTCATGCAGGTCTCTCTGCAGATTTTCTCCTAACATCTGTACATCGTTCAAGGATACTCCTTTCTCTGTACGACAACTTGCATCATAAACTATACGAAATTTATTTTCTATGCAGTGGTGGGGTATGTGATATACCACCGTGTTGGTGGTATATGTATCGTCTTTTTATCCAATATCTGCACATGCCCTAACTGAATGCTTTCACGCATTTTCTTGACATAGTTTTCTTTCATCTGTAAGTTCTTCTCTAACTTCCTTTCCAGACACATAAATCTGCGCAGCGTAATCTCTCTTGAACTGCCCATCTTCTCGAATCCTTTTTTCAGTGGCATTTTCATCACGAATACGCCATCTTTATCGCGATGGTGCGTTTGTATAAAATGTTGCTCTACAAGCTCTTCTTCTTCTGAACGGCTCGAGCACGAACCAACCTGCTCCATCTGCCATAACCTTTTCAGCAGTTGGTCTAACTGATCATCTTTAGAAAATTCTATGGCTGTACAAGTGTTGTCTGCTTTATCGCCACTACCGCTATTGGAACCTAGAACGACTGTACCGAGGGATGTTTCCAACAAAACCGTGCCATCTGTTTCTCCTGAGGATACCGATATAAGAGATTTTGCAAAGAAGTCCACTCCTAACAAAAGACTCACTGGGCCTGGCTCAAAATAGCTCGGATCGGCATATCTGTGGTGAGCTGCATCTAAATTTTTATACATATGCACTGTGCTCGATGGCAGAATTGGCTGCCATTGGCTTTCTTCTGGCATAAACCAAACTGGTATCAATGCGTGCGGCTCTAACGGGCTTGAAGCGAACCACGGAAAGACCTTTACCATGGCTTTGCGCGTGATTGGAAAGGGAGTGCCTTCAATGCATACCAATCTTCCTGCTGATCTCTTGGTGGGAATCCTTAATTCCCTCCTTAGCCTGTCCACCATCAGGTTTAGATGGGATCCTGTATCTTACATTGCACGAAAAGGACCGTGCATTAAACCGTCAAACGAAATCTTCACCTTGGCAGTCGGGATCAGAGAACCCTCCTGCCCCAAAAAATTAATAGACTGCACATATGTTTCATTATTTATTTTGAGTATCTTTCTTGGCACTATGCCGTGTACATTTTCTTTTAACTTTCTGTTCTTACTTAAAGCCTCCAACTGGCAACCTAGCTTCTCCTCCTCTTCCTTCAACAGTTCAATGTCGTCATTGAGCATTTTTAATTTGGCCACAAAGAGATCGTGGCTCTGCTCCTTGTCTGTCTGTACGTCCATACTGGATGAACTAGTAATCTCCTGTATGTGTCTGCGCTGCCTTACGTGTAGTCAGTCAGACCTCCTGTCGCCTCTCCTCCTGGACTTGCCCCTGCTGGCAGTTGCAGCTGGAGCCCTGTACGTGGTCTCCTGGACCTCTTGCTGCCCACGCTTTCTTGACGTTTCCTGTACTCTTACGGCTTGAAGCACCTGCTGGTTCACCTCCTTTGCTGGACACAGGTGAATGTTGTGCTGTGGAGCCCCTGGGCAGCGGGCGCAACCTCTTAAGAAACAGTTGTTCTTCTTATGCCCGTGTGTCAGGTTATTCGAGCAAATCGCTCGTCTCTCCACAAAATCCTTTCCTAGCATCGTTACTAGCCTTGGCTGGTCGGAGTCCGGAGAAGTCCCAGGTCTCTACTGGCAACCCTAATGCCTTCAACTGCCGCATGACCTCAAGGGACGTTGGACATCCTCTGGAGGTCATCCGCTGACGGCTGACCACTTAGCTCCGGGAGACGCAGAAATTGGCGCAGGTGTAAGTCCCATCGAACTCACCCCAAGTATTCTTCAGATCATGCTGCTGGAATGGCATGTCCACCTGTACGTTGATATCTGTACTCTGTACATCCGCCTGTACGTTGGGGCTCAGTGCCTCCATCCTGTCCTCGTATACTGCGCACGCCCTGAAGTAGTCAACCTTGACTGACTCCTTCATATCTATACAGGTGACTATATCGTCACCTTTAGCTGCTGCTAGGAGCTCTTCATGTAGACGGCAAAAGCTCTGCCAGTCCTCCGTCTTGAGGCGTAGCTTGGCGTCTTTGTAGAAGATCGCAGCTGCCTCCTCCGACTCTGCAAACTGCTGCTCTGGCATGATTGGATGTCATCTTTACTGCAAATCGGCGTTAGGGGAGAAACAAAGATGATTCAATTACAACCGTATCATCGTATTGTAGCCACTGCTCTATAGTATAGTACCTGGCTTGAGGCAGTGAGTGCAAGCTACCTGAGGCTATCACTTCCTATACAATTACAAATATCTAAGCTCCTCTTGGGTCGTACAGACCAGTCGGTTCCTGGTCTGTACAACTCTACCATAATGTAAAGGCATTCATTATCTGAATGAAATCATCATATAACCTGTACATTCCCCTCGATCTGTACCACAACGTGAATGAACTCGCTGCCCTGACTCTTTACTTTCCCTCTATTCTGAACAGCAATGCGGATACTCATTGCTCTGACTGTGCATTACCTTTAATTAGTACACCTCCACTGTAATGTAATTAAATTCATTGCGCTAACATGATCTCCGCATGTTGTACAGGTTCATTTGTTTAAAGCATTTTGGCAACTTGTGCTATCTTGTTGAGCAATAAAACCCTAACACCTCTACTGACATGTCATACCCTGAACATTCTGTTGCTCCGCATCTTGGCATCTTGTGCTAGCTTGTTGAGCAATAGAACTCTAACACTTTTAATATAAAGCACACTACTACAGTGGCTACCTAACAAGCACACTTTTCTAACTCTGTACGGGGAACAATTGTACAAAAAAAACTAACGAAGACATAAATAATATATTTTCGTTGCACTACCCTGTACTCCTGACATCTACACTCTTTCTTTCTCTTTATACCCTATCCTAAGGGTATATTAAGTTTGACATATAGTTTGTAACATAGAGAAATAATCGAGATAGACCCTATAAAGTATATATTTTCGTCATCAGCATGAATAGCGAAATCGATTGAGCGATGACCGTCCGTCCGTCCGTCCGTATGTCACCGCTTTTTGGACCTTAAATTTTGAGCTAAAGATACAGTACAAGTGTATAATTTTTTTAAATCCGCCCACTGTCACGCCCACTTTTTCATAACTTCATTAAATTATATGAAACCGAAAAATTTTGTTAAGACCAAATATTTAGGCATTCAGACTCCCTACAATCCACCCATACAAAAGTTTTGGCCACGCCCACTTTTTGGGGGCGTTTTCATCATAAAACCGATTTTTGGGCCTTAAATTTTTAACCAGGACGCTGAAATTTCATATCTGGGCTTCTGACGAAAAGATACAGTAGAAGTGTAAATATTTTTTACATCCGCAGACTGCCACGCCTACTTTTTTATAACTTCACTAAATTATATGAAACCGAAAAATTTTGTTACGTCCAAATATTTAGGTATTCAGATTCCCTACAATTCACCCATAGAACAGTTTTGGTCACGCCCACTTTTTGGGGGGCGTTTTCATCAAAAAACCGATTTTGATAAAATTTTACATGTAACATCCTCAAACGTTCGACATTATAGCTATATTTGAGTACAAAATGCAATTTGGCCACGCCCACTTTATAGAGAGGAGGATAGGGTATCATACGATCCGTTCCAGACGGATTGTAGCTTTTCTGTATGTTTATACCCTATCCTAAGGGTATATTAAGTTTGACACATAGTTTGTAACATAGAGAAATAATCGAGATAGACCCTATAAAGTATATATATTCGTGATCAGCATCAATAGCGAAATCGATTGAGCGATGACCGTCCGTCCGTCCGTCCGTATGTCACCGCTTTTTGTGCCTTAAATTTTGAGCTAGGACGATGAAATTTCATATCTGGGCTTCTGAGAAAAAGATACAGTACAAGTGTAAAAATTTTTGAAATCCGCCCACTGCCACGCCCACTTTTTCATAACTTTACTAAATTATATGAAACCGAAAAATTTTGTTAAGACCAAATATTTAGGCATTCAGATTCCCTACAATCCACCCATACAAAAGTTTTGGCCACGCCCACTTTTTGGGGGCGTTTTCATCACAAAACCGATTTTTGGGCCTTCAATATTTAACTAGGACGCTGAAATTTCATATCTGGGCTTCCAAGAAAAAGATACAGTACAAGTGTAAAAATTTTTAACATCCGCCCACTGCCACGCCTACTTTTTTATAACTTCACTAAATTATATGAAACCGAAAAATTTTGTTAAGACCAAATATTTAGGCATTCAGATTCCATACAATTCACCCATAGAACAGTTTTGGCCACGCCCACTTTTTGGGGTCGTTATCATCAAAAAACCGATTTTGATAAAATTTTACATGTAACATCCTCAAACGTTCGACATTATAGCTATATTTGAGTACAATATGCAATTTGGCCACGCCCACTTTATAGAGAGGAGGATAGGGTATCAGACGATCCCTTCCAGACGGATTGTAGCTTTTCTGTATGTTTGGGCCTTAAATTTTGAGCTAGGACGATGAAATTTCATATCTGGGCTTCTGATAAAAAGATACAGTACAAGTGTAAAAATTTTTGAAATCCGCCCACTGCCACGCCCACTTTTTCATAACTTCACTAAATTATATGAAACCGAAAAATTTTGTTAAGACCAAATATTTAGGCATTCAGATTCCCTACAATCCACCCATACAAAAGTTTTGGCCACGCCCACTTTTTGGGGGCGTTTTCATCACAAAACCGATTTTTGGGCCTTCAATATTTAACTAGGACGCTGAAATTTCATATCTGGGCTTCCAAGAAAAAAATACAGTACAAGTGTAAAATTTTTTTACATCCGCCCACTGCCACGCCCACTTTTTCATAACTTCATTAAATTATATGAAACCGAACAATTTTGTTAAGACCAAATATTTTGGCATTCAGATTCCCTACAATCCACCCATACAAAAGTTTTGCCCACGCCCACTTTTTGGGGGCGTTTTCATCACAAAACCGATTTTTGGGCCTTAAATTTTTAACTAGGACGCTGAAATTTCATATCTGGGCTTCTGAGAAAAAGATACAGTACAAGTGTAAATTTTTTTTACATCCGCCCACTGCCGCGCCTACTTTTTTATAATTTCACTAAATTATATGAAACCGAAAAATTTTGTTAAGACCAAATATTTGGGTATTTAGATTCCCTACTAACATCCTCAAACGTTCGACATTATAGCTATATTTGAGTACAAAATGCAATTTGGCCACGCCCACTTTATAGAGAGGAGGATAGGGTATCATACGATCCGTTCCAGACGAATTGTAGCTTTTCTGTATGTTTATACCCTATCCTAAGGGTATATTAAGTTTGACACATAGTTTGTAACATAGAGAAATAATCGAGATAGACCCTATAAAGTATATATATTCGTGATCAGCATCAATAGCGAAATCGATTGAGCGATGACCGTCCGTCCGTCCGTCCGTATGTCACCGCTTTTTGGGCCTTAAATTTTGAGCTAGGACTATGAAATTTCATATCTGGGCTTCTGAGAAAAAGATACAGTACAAGTGTAAACATTTTTGAAATCCGCCCACTGCCACGCCCACTTTTTCATAACTTCACTAAATTATATGAAACCGAAAAATTTTGTTAAGACCAAATATTTAGGCATTCAGATCCCATACAAAAGTTTTGGCCACGCCCACTTTTTGGGGGCGTTTTCATCACAAAACCGATTTTTGGGGTTTAAATTTTTAACTAGGGCGCTGAAATTTCATATCTGGGTTTCCAAGAAAAAGATACAGTACAAGTGTAAAATTTTTTTACATCCGCCCACTGCCACGCCTACTTTTTTATAACTTCACTAAATTACATGAAACCGAAACATTTTCTTAAGACCAAATATTTGGGTATTTAGATTCCCTACAATTCACCCATAGAATAATTTTGGCCACGCCCACTTTTTGGGGGCGTTATCATCAAAAAACCTATTTTGATAAAATTTTACATGTAACATCCTCAAACGTTCGACATTATAGCTATATTTGAGTACAAAATGCAATTTGACCACGCCCACTTTATAGAGAGGAGGATAGGGTATCATACGATCCGTTCCAGACGGATTGTAGCTTTTCTGTATGCTTATACCCTATCCTAAGGGTATATTAAGTTTGACACATAGTTTGTAACATAGAGAAATAATCGAGATAGACCCTATAAAGTATATATATTCGTGATCAGCATCAATAGCGAAATCGATTAAGCGATGACCGTCCGTCCGTCCGTCCGTCCGTCCGTCCGTCCGTATGTCACCGCTTTTTGGGCCTTAAATTTTGAGCTAGGACGATGAAATTTCATATCTGGGCTTCTGAGGAAAAGATACAGTACAAGTGTAAAAATTTTTGAAATCCGCCCACTGCCACGCCCCCTTTTTCATAACTTCACTAAATTATATGAAACCGAAAAATTTTGTTAAGACCAAATATTTTGGCATTCAGATTCCCTACAATCCACCCATACAAAAGTTTAGGCCACGCCCACTTTTTGGGGGCGTTTTATTCACAAAACCGATTTTTGGGCCTTAAATTTTTAACTAGGACGCTGAAATTTCATATCTGGGCTTCTGAGAAAAAGATACAGTACAAGTGTAAATTTTTTTTACATCCGCCCACTGCCACGCCTACTTTTTTATAACTTCACTAAATTATATGAAACCGAAAAATTTTGTTAAGACCAAATATTTGGGTATTTAGATTCCCTACAATTCACCCATAGAACGGTTTTGGCCATGCCCACTTTTTGGGGGCGTTATCATCAAAAAACCGATTTTGATAACATTTTACATGTAACATCCTCAAACGTTCGACATTATAGCTATATTTGAGTACAAAATGCAATTTGGCCACGCCCACTTTATAGAGAGGAGGATAGGGTATCATACGATCCGTTCCACACGGATTGTAGCTTTTCTGTATGTTTATACCCTATCCTAAGGGTATATTAAGTTTGACACATAGTTTGTAACATAGAGAAATAATCGAGATAGACCCTATAAAGTATATATATTCGTGATCAGCATCAATAGCGAAATCGATTGAGCGATGACCGTCAGTCCGTCCGTCCGTCCGTCCGTATGTCACCGCTTTTTGGGCCTTAAATTTTGAGCTAGGACTATGAAATTTCATATCTGGGCTTCTGAGAAAAAGATACAGTACAAGTGTAAAAATTTTTGAAATCCGCCCACTGCCACGCCCACTTTTTCATAACTTCACTAAATTATATGAAACCGAAAAATTTTGTTAAGACCAAATATTTAGGCATTCAGATCCCATACAAAAGTTTTGGCCACGCCCACTTTTTGGGGGCGTTTTCATCACAAAACCGATTTTTGGGGTTTAAATTTTTAACTAGGGCGCTGAAATTTCATATCTGGGTTTCCAAGAAAAAGATACAGTACAAGTGTAAAATTTTTTTACATCCGCCCACTGCCACGCCTACTTTTTTATAACTTCACTAAATTACATGAAACCGAAAAATTTTGTTAAGACCAAATATTTGGGTATTTAGAATCCCTACAATTCACCCAAAGAACATTTTTGGCCACGCCCAATTTTTGGGGGGTGTTATCATCAAAAAACCGATTTTGATAACATTTTACATGTAACATCCTCAAACGTTCGACATTATAGCTATATTTGAGTACAAAATGCAATTTGACCACGCCCACTTTATAGAGAGGAGGATAGGGTATCATACGATCCGTTCCAGACGGATTGTAGCTTTTCTGTATGTTTATACCCTATCCTAAGGGTATATTAAGTTTGACACATAGTTTGTAACATAGAGAAATAATCGAGATAGACCCTATAAAGTATATATATTCGTGATCAGCATCAATAGCGAAATCGATTGAGCGATGACCGTCCGTCCGTCCGTCCGTCCGTATGTCACCGCTTTTTGGGCCTTAAATTTTGAGCTAGGACGATGAAATTTCATATCTGGGCTTCTGAGGAAAAGATACAGTACAAGTGTAAAAATTTTTGAAATCCGCCCACTGCCACGCCCCCTTTTTCATAACTTCACTAAATTATATGAAACCGAAAAATTTTGTTAAGACCAAATATTTAGGCATTCAGATTTCCTACAATCCAACCATACAAAAGTTTTGGCCACGCCCACTTTTTGGGGGCGTTTTCATCACAAAACCGAGTTTTGGGCTTTAAATTATTAACTAGGACGCTGAAATTTCATATCTGGGCTTCCAAGAAAAAGATACAGTACAAGTGTAAATTTTTTTGACATCCGCCCACTGCCACGCCTACTTTTTTATAACTTCACTAAATTATATGAAACTGAAAAATTTTGTTAAGCCCAAATATTTAGGTATACAGATTCCCTACAATTCACCCATAGAACAGTTTTGGTCACGCCCACTTTTTGGGGGCGTTTTCATCAAAAAACCGATTTTGATAAAATTTTACAAAATGGAATTTTACCACGCCCACTTTATAGAGAGGAGGATAGGGTATCATACGATCCGTTCCAGACGGATTGTAGCTTTTCTGTATGTTTATACCCTATCCTAAGGGTATATTAAGTTTGACACATAGTTTGTAACATAGAAAAATAATCGAGATAGACCCTATAAAGTATATATATTCGTGATCAGCATCAATAGCGAAATCGATTGAGCGATGACCGTCCGTCCGTCCGTCCGTCCGTCCGTATGTCACCGCTTTTTGGGCCTTAAATTTTGAGCTAGGACGATGAAATTTCATATCTGGGCTTCTGAGAAAAAGATACAGTACAAGTGTAAACATTTTTGAAATCCGCCCACTGCCACGCCCACTTTTTCATAACTTCACTAAGTTATATGAAACCGAAAAATTTTGTTAAGACCAAATATTTAGGCATTCAGATTCCCTTCAATCCACCCATACAAAAGTTTTGGCCACGCCCACTTTTTGGGGGCGTTTTCATCATAAAACCGATTTTTGGGGTTTAAATTTTTAACTAGGGCGCTGAAATTTCATATCTGGGTTTCCAAGAAAAAGATACAGTACAAGTGTAAAATTTTTTTACATCCGCCTACTGCCACGCCTACTTTTTTATAACTTCACTAAATTACATGAAACCGAAAAATTTTGTTAAGACCAAATATTTGGGTATTTAGATTCCCTACAATTCACCCATAGAACAGTTTTGGCTACGCCCACTTTTTGGGGGCGTTATCATCAAAAAACCTATTTTGATAAAATTTTACATGTAACATCCTCAAACGTTCGACATTATAGCTATATTTGAGTACAAAATGCAATTTGACCACGCCCACTTTATAGAGAGGAGGATAGGGTATCATACGATCCGTTCCAGACGGATTGTAGCTTTTCTGTATGTTTTTTTTTAAATTCAGCACGTAAAACAATTCGATCGCACGGCTACTCAATACTGAATGCCTATATAATCATACGATATGCAAAGAACTCACCAATTTTTATACCCTATCCTAAGGGTATGTTAAGTTTGACACATAGTTTGTAACATAGACAAATAATCAAGATATACCCTATAAAGTATATATATTCGTGATCAGCATCAATAGCGAAATCGATTGAGCGATGACCGTCCGTCCGTCCGTATGTCACCGCGTTTTGGGCCTTAAATTTTGAGCTAGGACGATGAAATTTCATATCTGGGCTTCTGAGAAAAAGATACAGTACAAGTGTAAAAATTTTTTTAATCCGCCCACTGCCACGCCCACATTTTCATAACTTCATTAAATTATGTGATACCGAAAAATTTTGTTAAGACCAAATATTTAGGCATTCAGACTCCCTACAATCCACTCATACAAAAGTTTTGGCCACGCCCACTTTTTGGGGGCGTTTTCATCATAAAACCGATTTTTGGGCCTTAAATTTTTAACTAGAACGCTGAAATTTCATATCTGGGCTTCTGACGAAGAGGTACAGTAGAAGTGTAAATTTTTTTTACATCCGCCCACTGCCACGCCTACTTTTTTATAACTTCACTAAATTATATGAAACCGAAAATTTTTTTTAAGTCCAAATATTTAGGTATTCAGATTCCCTACAATTCACCCATAGAACAGTTTTGGCCATGCCCACTTTTTGGGGCCACTTACCACTTTCAGGGTATCATACGATCCGTTCCAGATGGATTGTAGTTTTTCTGTACGTTTATGGACTACAGGAAAAATCATTGTTTTATTACAAATGAGGTTAATCTTAGGATATTTAATCATGAATAGTAGTACATCGTTATTCTGCAGAATCTTTAATTTTGAATTTCTCATAATATCATTGATACTAACATCTATAGAATTTTCTGCTTTCAATATGGCTTCTATTTCTTCGCTTTCGAGGATAGCGGGGTTTACGACGTTAACCTTGCCTAATGCAATCGAATAAATCATATTGTCAAGATCGGTAATTATTGCTTTATTTCTACCTAAGATTACTTCGTAAAGGTGGCCCACATCTGTCTCTTCTTGTTTTGTTGTATTTAGTAATTTATTTACGGTTTCCGTAAGACTATTAATTCGGCACTGTAGCTCTGTATTTATGAATATTTGCTGATTGTTAGCTTCAATCAATGAGTTTTCATTTTGTTTTTACCTCATTGAAGTCATCAAAATCGGGAATTCCAGCTATATACTTGAGGCCGGTGCCTAGAAAATGAATACTGCGTGCATGACAATGGTGCATGCGAAGGGTACTCAGAAGACGTTGGATTTGGTCAATTTCGGACGTTAGAAGTTTTCTCATGTGTACTTGAAACTTCTGGGGGAATAACTGAAGGAACCCCTGCGTTTCTTCGACAAAGGTCTCATAAGTTGTCAAATTACATAGTTCAATGTGTGAGATAAATCACCATCCCGTCGTAAATCACCATGCAGACAGGGGTATGCAGTGCGCTAGCGTAAAGTCCAGGAGCCTGCCATGAGTAGGGTTTTGGGACATGAGGAGAAATCTGTAAGAGAAAATTTATCGCAGATTACTTTTGTGGACCTGTTTATTGTCTACCAGAAACGTCGTGCCTAAGTCTTTTTGTACTCTCCTTTCGACGTATAATTTGGTAAATTTATTGCCAACACGTTTGTTTGTACGCACAAATACCTTATCGCCAGGTTCAAAAGTGCGTGTATAATTGTATTTGTTTACTTCGATTTCTAGATTATCGGGTATAGAGTGGATTATATCAATTAGCCTATGGCCAGGAATAGAATGGATTGTTCTATTGTATTTCAAGGTTACAAGCAATACTAACGTAGGAATATCATCTATTTGTTGTTCTAGTTTAGTGGAACGGGCTATTTCTATAAGAGTACTATGGGAACGTTCCATTTGTAGTGCTGTGGAATGGTGGCACAGTGAAAATGTTGACACCAAGGAAGTTTTTAGCATAGACTTTATAGTTTCAGAGTTGTATGATTTCTCATTGTCACAAACGACTATTTTGGTATCCCTGTAGAAGGAGAGAATATTTAGGAGGAGCTCTTTTATATCGATAATTGCGCGAGATTTAATTGGAAAAACCAAGGCAAATTTTGAAAATTTATCCAAGCTTGTGAAAAAGTGTGCCTTCCCTATTGAATATATATCTATATCTATACAACCTCGCCTGGATAAGACGGCATCGCAGTTTCGCCTACTCTAAGTTTTGGCGGGTGGCGTTGGTACTTTGCCTCATTACAAATTTTACAATTTGTAATTATATCCTTTAACTTCTTTCGCATCTTGGGGAAATAGTAATCCTGGAGAACCTGTTGAACATTTTCGCGAACTGAACGATAGGCACGATTGTGTTCGACTGTAAGAATTTCGCTTTGATCGTCTTGGTTAAAAATATCGGTTAGCATTTTTTCAGTATGAAGGAATTTAACAGAAGGAAATATTGTGATGAGGTCATTCTGTATCTGAGCCAGAACATTCAGTTCGCATAGGATACCGTTAATAACGTTAGGATGCACAGAATGTTTAAGGACTTCCAACGCATTCTGAGAGGAATTAAATGTTATTAAATGTCTGATTTGCGTTTTAAAAACAATTTTAGTTATTTTAGAAGTTTCGGTACCCTCTTTTAAAATTAATTGGTTTCGAAATGAATTCACCGGATTTTGAACGGTACGAATTACCTTCGTAAGAGATTCTTCACTATGAATTGTTGCAGAAGATGAATCTGCACACTGGTCCAAGGCATTTAAATACTGTCTTGACAGTGCATCCGCTACATGGTTATCTTTTCCTGGCTTATAAAAGAATTTGGGAGCAAATTCCTCTATAAAAGCCCTCCACCTCTTTAATTTCGCATTTGAATTTTTGCCGGAAATGGCGAATGTTAACGGTTGGTGGTCAGTGAAAATATTTAAGTGCCTAACACCGTAGAGATAGATAGCTTCTGGAGTACCCACACGATAGCGAGTAGTTCGCGCTCATTAGTCGCGTAGTTTTCTTCAGTGGAACTTAAGGTAATTGGTTTGCCGTTTTGAAACAGAACAGCGCCTAACGCCTGGGATGATGCATCCGTCGTTAGGTCGAAAGGCTTATTGAAATCGGAGTATAAAAGCAAAACATCCTCCGAAGCCAGAATTTGCTTGATTTTATTGAACGCGTCCAGTGCTTCCTTGTCCAGATCTAGTTTAATGTTTCTGGATTGATTAGCACTTATGTTGCCGTGTTCGCCTCGCAGATATCTAGTAAGGGGCTTCGCAATTAAAGCGTAGTCCCTGATAAATCTCCTATAGTACCCAGATAACCCAAGAATCGCAAAGTGCGTAATGTTCTAGGTTCCTCGTAACTGGCAATATCCTTGACCTTATTTGGACAGTTCCTGATTCCATTTTTGACACAACAAATCCTAAGAATTCAACCTCGGCTTTGAGAAATTTCGATTTGTCGGCTGAGACCCTCATATTGGCATTAAATAATTTCGTGAGGATTCGTTCTATGTCCCTTAAATGTTGCTCTTTTGTTTCCGAAAAAATAATCACGTCATCAATGTAAACGTGGCAGCATTTTCCAATTTCTTCCCTAAGAATATCGTCAATGGCTCTCTGAAAAATATTAGGAGCATTTTTTAGGCGAAATGGAACTCGACAAAATTCGAACTTGCCATTATAAGAAAATGCTGTTTTTTCTCTGCCACGCTCGGCGAATCGAATCTGATGAAAACCAGACTTGTGGTCTATTGTAGTAAAGAAGGAGGATTTGCCTAGATTAGCCAAAATTACCGACGTATCAGGTATCGGGTATTTGTCTGCAATAGTTTTCTCAATTAACTTGCGAAAATCTATAACGAGGCGCTTTTTTTGGTTACCAGTTTCATCAAGTCCTTTCTTATCAACTACCCAGATGGGATTGTTGTACGGTGACCTGGAAGGTCTGATAATTCCATCTCGCAGTAGGTCAGATATTTCGCTATTGACGAATCCCGCGGCAGCTATAGGATAAGGATAGGTCTTCGAGTAAACTGGCTCGTTATCGGTTCTATTTGTTGCGACAACATTTGTGTTATAAGGAAGGGATTCATTCGGGTCTGCAAAAACTTTTCCATTTTTCTTAATAACAGTCAAAATGTGGTCATCAGAATTTACTGAGGTGCTTCGCAGCGAAATGTTATATATGTATATCCTTACAAAAGTAATACATCAAAACCTCTTTACCGCCGTTGTAGTGAAGGATGCTTGCCTTTAGATCTAATTTACCACCTATCTGAGATAAGAAATCAAACCCGATTATTCCATCAAAGCTATTTAATGCTGGGAGTATGTAGAAAGGAATATTCCTTTTCAAAATGTTTACTAAGCATTTATGTGAGATTTTATTGGATCCGTGAAGCGATCTTACAAAGAAAGGTGTATCAATTTCTTTAACTGTGGGGTCTAAGATTCTTAATATACACTGAGTTACAAAAAAAGTGGCGCAGTGATGCTTTTTCGTATGTTGTTATCATTTTAATAGTATGCCGCTATGTTTTTGCGGAGCTTTATCTGTTTTTAGTGGGTTACTGGTTTAATGGCTTATTTGTTTGCTAGTTTGCATAATTTCATTTAATTTTCTTTGTGATGTGCACATCATATTGAAGAAAGCCGTGTTGTATTCGTGTTTTCTTACAGATGTGAGACATACCAAATTTAGCTTCCGTGATCCCGTATGTGTTTTATTAAGTTTATTGTTCTGGATTTGTTTTAATTTGATTAATTATTAGTTGTTACTGATTTCTGTAAAAAAAAATATGCAAATAATGGCACAAGAAGTCGCCTGTGCGCTTGGCTTTAGTTGAGGGTGGCCGGGGAGTGCTCTATCCCGATATTATGATAAGAAAACCGGAGAAGACGTTAAAAAAGCCATTAGAGGTACAGGGAGACCAACTCCTACAAACCGCGTCAAGAATCAGGTCGCTCCGGAGTAACTACTGCAAGGGATGACCGATATTTGGTGATTCAAAGTCTTCGGAATCGTCTCTAAACAGCAGTTGAGCTGGCTCACAGACTTCGAACTGTTAGAGGGACAGCTGTGAATGCTCAAACGGTGAGGAGGCGATTAGTAGAGAGTGGTCTGAGAGCAATAAGACCTGCTCGTGTACCAAGACTCACGGTACAACATAAGCGACGTCGACTTGAATTTGCTAATTTTTTCCAGGATTGGACAGAGGCCGAGTGGGGTAGAGTCCTTTCACTGGTGACTCCAGGTTTCGTCTCCGCTCAACCGTCGTAAAAAATTTAATTCAATATGTGCCTCGGCAAATATCTTATTTGTTGGATGTTCGGGGAGACAATACATACTATTACAGGAACAAGGACTCGTTAAAAAATAAAATAATAATAAAAATGTAAAATGTTAATTTATGAAGTTTTTGTCCATTTTCCTTAATTTATGTTTTATTTCTAAGGTCTTCCTTTTTATACCCTATCCTAAGGGTATATTAAGTTTGACACATAGTTTGTAACATAGAGAAATAATCGAGATAGACCCTATAAAGTATATACATATGTATATTCGTGATCAGTATCAATAGCGAAATCGATTGAGCGATGACCGTCCGTCCGTCCGTATGTCACCGCTTTTTGGGCCTTAAATTTTGAGCTAGGAGGATGAAATTTCATATCTGGGCTTCTGAGAAAAAGATACAGTACAAGTGTAAAACTTTTTTAAATCCGCCCACTGCCACGCCCACTTTTTCATAACTTCATTAAATTATATGAAACCGAAAAATTTTGTTAAGACCAAATATATGTATAGGCATTCAGACTCCCTACAATCCATTCATACAAAAGTTTTGGGGGCGTTTTCATCATAAAACCGATTTTTGGGCCTTAAATTTTTAACTAGGACGCTGAAATTTCATATCTGGGCTTCTGACGAAAAGATACAGTAGAAGTGTAAATTTTTTTGAAATCCGCCCACTGCCACGCCTACTTTTTTATAACTTCACTAAATTATATGAAACCGAAAAATTTTGTTAAGTCCAAATATTTAGGTATTCAGATTCCCTACAATTCACCCATAGAACAGTTTTGGCCCCGCTCACTTGTTTGGGGCGTTTTCATCAAAAAACCGATTTTGATAAAATTTTACATGTAACATCCTCAAACGTTCGAGGTTATAGCCATATTTGAGTACAAAATGCAATTTGGCCACGCCCACTTTATAGAGAGGAGGATAGGGTATCAGACGATCCGTTCCAGACGGATTGTAGCTTTTCTGTATGTTTTTAATTTTTTTTTTACATAAATTACTTATTTTTATATTAATAAACAAAACTGTATTAAAAAAAAAACCTTTTTTTTCAAACTTACTGAAGTAATTGCGAAATATCAAGGTGCGATCGAAATCGAAATTTTCTTCCTCATCATAAGGTACTTCTATCTCATCGCCTGGTAGTCTCGGTAAAGATTGTTGATTAAGGTGGTTAATTCGCTGCATTGTTTCCAATGGTTGCCAGTCACTCTTATACTGCTGCCTTTTCGGCGGTCTTTCCCTATCATTCTGCATTGGAAAACCGTGGCCAGTGATAAGAAATGGTCCCCAATTAGGATTATTAGATTTATTCGAAGAATTGTTATGATTGAAAGGTCTCTGCAAATTGTTAGGTATGGGTGGCATATTTTGAAATGATCTTTAAAGATTGACATTATTATTTTGGGCACCGTTCGGTCTGTTGTACCTAAAGCGGGATGATGATGGATCTACTTCAATTGGGGTTGTTGTGGACATGTCGGCCTGTAATGGTGTGAGTGCTGTGGTTTGTAATAGCGGTTTTCGGGAACATGTCCGACGGGGAACGGTTTTTCATTTCTTATTGCAAAAGATGTTGCAAAAGAATAACGTGCTTGATTTGCTTCGAGTTCTTGGGCTAGGGCCAATGCGCTAGGCTTGTCAGAGGGACGAGCTGAAAATAGAATGTCGCCCATTGGCTTTTGTAAGCCGGAGATAAAAATTCTTAGAGCATCCGCTCTGTATTTTTGGCTTAGGCAATTAATAAGTGTAGCATCACCTCCGTGTAAGATTATAGTTTTGTAAATTATTAATGTCAGTTTCTTCTCCACCTCATCATAAAACCTGGTTATAGACATCTTGCCCTGTCGTAGGGTGGACATCTCTTGCTCAATTAGATATACCGGTCTTTTATCGGCATAAGTAAAATCAAGCCTCGCTATTATTGCCTGGAAATTTAATACAGTATTAAAGGAGGACAGCACCTGATCCGCTGTACCGACTCTTTGATTCTTTAGAATTATTATTATTTCATAAGGATTTTTAATTTTCCCACTGTTTATAGTTAGTAACATAGAGAAATAATCGAGATAGACCCTATAAAGTATATATATTCGTGATCAGCATCAATAGCGAAATCGATTGAGCGATGACCGTCCGTCCGTCCGTCCGTCCGTCCGTCCGTATGTCACCGCTTTTTGGGCCTTAAATTTTGAGCTAGGACGATGAAATTTCATATCTGGGCTTCTGAGAAAAAGATACAGTACAAGTGTAAACATTTTTGAAATCCGCCCACTGCCACGCCCACTTTTTCATAACTTCACTAAATTATATGAAACCGAAAAATTTTGTTAAGACCAAATATTTAGGCATTCAGATTCCCTACAATCCACCCATACCAAAGTTTTGGCCACGCCCACTTTTTGGGGGCGTTTTCATCACAAAACCGATTTTTGGGCCTTACATTTTAAACTAGGACGCTGAAATTTCATATCTGGGCTTCCAAGAAAAAGATACAGTACAAGTGTAAAATTTTTTTACATCCGCCCACTGCCACGCCTACTTTTTTATAACTTCACTAAATTATATGAAACCGAAAAATTTTGTTAAGACCAAATATTTGGGTATTTAGATTCCCTACAATTCACCCATAGAACAGTTTTGGCCACGCCCACTTTTAGGGGGCGTTATCATCAAAAAACCTATTTTGATAAAATTTTACATGTAACATCCTCAAACGTTCGACATTATAGCTATATTTGAGTACAAAATGCAATTTGGCCACGCCCACTTTATAGAGAGGAGGATAGGGTATCAGACGATCCGTTCCAGACGGATTGTAGCTTTTCTGTATGTTTTTTTTTGTTCTAATATTGTTGCATCTAGACGCAATATGATACAACGTGTGTGAATGTGAGAATGCTATGGGAAAAATGGATTGCAGCTATTTTCTGGGAAGTGCGATTTTGATGGGAATGAATATATACAACTATATCTAAATCTTAACAGTTTCGTTAAAACTGGTGTTTATTGTTATTTGTTTATTCATGTTTTTATACCCTATCCTAAGGGTATATTAAGTTTGATACATAGTTTGCAACATAGAGAAATAATCGAGATAGACCCTATAAATTATATACATATATTCGTGATCACTATCAATAGCGAAGACGATTTAGCCACGTCCGTCCGTCCGTTCGACCGTCCGTCCGTCTGTCCGCATATCACCACTTTTTGGGCCTTAAATATTGAGCTAGGAGGATGAAACTACATATCTTTTGAGAAGGAGAATCAGTATAAGTGTAAACATTTTTGAAATCCGCCCACTGCCACGCCCACTTTTCTATAACTTCACTAAATTATATGAAACCGAAAAGTATTGTTAAGACCAAATATTTAGGCATTTAGATTCCCTACAATTCAGCCATGCAATACTTTTGGCCACGCTCACTTTTTGAGGGCGTTTTCATCAAAAAACCCATTTTGATGAAATTTTATATGTAACATCCTCAAACGTTCGACGTTATCATCGTCTTTCAGTACAAAATGCAATATGGCCACGCCCCTTTTATAGGGACTACATAGAAAGGAGGATAGGGTATCATACGAATCGTTCCAGACGGATTGTAGCTTTTCTGTATGTTTAATGACTTCATGATTATTTGAATCTGTTATTGATAAGTGGTTCTCGATATCTTGTCTATCATCGTCGCCCATAGTTCCAAGCAACCATTTAAATCCATTGTATAGAATATTAACTAAACCTCGACGACTTCTGTGTATCATCATACTTTTTATCATATGTTTATTATTACAGTGATGACTAGCTGGAATAGGTTTGAGATTTCGCATGTGCACACGTAACTCTTCCAGAAAAATGTTTGGATTTGATGGAGGTTCTTCGTGTGAGAGAAACTCACCTGAATCACAGGACGGGTTTCGGTCCAGGGATTTGTTTGGTAGCAACGGATGGCGGATCCCTGGTCGGTTGTAATTGTTTTCGGACAATCAAACCGTGCGATCCAATGGGGGAAAAAAATGCTTGGCTACGGTGTCTGCGGTTAAGTCTTTGATGGGGATTGCTTCCGGCCATCTCGAAAAAGGATCAATGATCGTCAGACAGTAGTTGTATCCGTCAGATTTGGGCAACGGGCCGACGATGTCTAGATGAATGTGGTCAAATCTTTGATCGGTTTGGTGGAATGCTAAAGGCTGCATGTGATCGTGTCGTCTGATCTTGGAACGTTGGCAGGGTATACATTGGCGAAAATATAGGCCGATGTCTTTTTTCATGGAAGGCCAGACGTAGCGGGCGCAGATCAGCTTGCAGGTGTCTTTGCTTCCAGGATGGTATAGATTATGAAAAGCTTGGAAAACTGTTTGCCTAACTGGAGACTCTGAAGACGGTATCTGCAACCACATTGTCGGTTCCCTAATCAAGTTGAGGTGTCTGAGCTGACGAGGTGATGCCTTTTCCGAACGCTGCTGGAATGCGTGCGTTAAGGGTTTATGGTCCGTTCTAATGAAAACATTATATCCCTCTATCCACGACCGAAAAAACTTGACAGCGTGATAGATAGCCGCTAATTCCCTGTCATATACCCTATAGTTGACCTCTGCGTTGCCTAATTTGTTTGAGAAGTAACACACTGGCTCCCAGATGTTGCCACTGCGTTGTTCTAATACTGCTCCAACGGCTTTCCTGGAGGCATCAGTAGACAATCGGAGTTCGCTGTGCGGGGCAGGGTGAGCTAAGAGAGCAGCGTCGGTCCAGTCCTTCTTACACTTTTCGAATGATGCCAAAGCCTGTTCTGCCCCCTCCACCGGTCGCTGATCTTTTTTTCGGGCATCCTTGAGTACCGCATGGAGCGGTGGTTGTGTAGCTGCTGCGTTTCTTACGTGATGTCGATAGAAATTGATCATACCCAGGAACTGACGTAGTTGCGCTAAGGTTTCGGGGCGTTTGAACGTCGAAATGGCTTGAATTTTTTCTTGTAGTGGCTGACAGCTGCTGGCTGTGATAAGATGCCCAAGGACTTCGATTTTGTCCGCGAAAAAGTGGCATTTATCGCGATTGATGGATAAACCGAAATCTCGGAGGCTTGTAAAATCTATAGTAAAGTGTTTGATGTGCTCTTATGTGCTAGTTGAAGCTACGAGGAGATTGTCCATGTAGGCGTACACGAACTCAAGACCTTCTAGAATTGTCTGATGAACCGCTGAAACGTCTGACCGGCAGAGGCCGAAAGGCATCATCAGGAATTCGTATAGCCCGAAAGGTGTAATCACTGCTGTTTTGGAAAAATGGTTTTCCCGTGGACTATTGAGGCGTAGTCTCTGATATGGGCGATTGGGTAGCGATATGGAATCGTTTGGGCGTTAAGGTGTCGATAATAATCGCCGCAAGGTCGCCAGTCCCCTGATTTTTTGGGGACCATGTGCAGCGGACTCGCCCATGAACTGTTTGACGGTCGACAGTATCCTTGTTCAACCATGTAGTGGAATTCTTGTTTGGCGCATTTCTGCAATTCCGGTTAAAGTCTTCGTGCTCTCTCGTAAACTGGAATCCTTGTAGTTTCATATGGTGAGTGACGTTGTGTTTAATGTTTTTGCAGGGCTTTGCGGTGCTGAGTATTTCTGGGAACTGCATGAGGAGAGATGCAGAAGGGTCGTTTTTATCGATTCTGGATATGCCAACCAGAGCAGCAGAGCCGAGAGAACAGTTTGCCTTAATCCCAGTCTGTCCATCCGAAACGTGACGTTTTTTTACGTCCACGATCAGCTGGTAGGGCTGCAATGATCCACGCCAACGATGCCGTAGGGGACATCTGGGACACGGAAAATATTGATGTGAGTTCCGTTGGCTGCATGCAGTTTAAGGCTTCATGATCGAAATCTCTCGCTACGTCTTGGCGGGATGATGGAAAGGTCTGCTCCGGCGTCGACGAGGAAACGTTGACCAGTGCTTTGATCAAATAGAAACAATCGGCGGGATCCTTCAACGTTACCAGTAACCGCCGTTGCTACTGGTGCGGAGATTAGTTTTCCTGCTTATAATCGTAGGGTTGGTTACAGCGTTGGGCTTCCTTACCAAATTTCCGGTAATAGAAACAGTATTTTGAGTTTCCTGCTTGGGTATTTGGTTTAGAGCTGGAGCTACTACGGGACCGACTGCGCGAACTCCGTAATTCCTTCAAAACTTTTTCCATTTGAAGTGCAAGATCTTCAACTTTTTTCTCCAAAGCGGTGATGGAGGAAACTGATTGACCAAACGATGGAGTTTTCGATGACGTTACTTGATCGGTTGTTTTATGCACAGCCATAATTTTGCTTTCGACAGCGCGTGTGATGTCCCAAACGTTGTCTGCCAGCTTGGCTAGCGCTTCGTTGGTAAGGGAATCGTCAGCGGCGATGGCAATCTTCCATTGATCTTTGAGCTGATCGTACGAGAGTGTTTCTACGAAACGGGTGTCGAGTTTCCCCTCGTTCAATTAGTCCATTTCGGCGAGAAGGAACGACGGTCTTTGATCGCCGAGCTGGAGACCAGAGACCAACTTACGAAACTTCTGTTCCTACGTTTGGCAGAATCGATGGAATCGAGGAGGGGTCATGATTTTTTCGATGGCGTCGATGCCAGGAAAGGAGTTATTTCCTGGTGAATGCTGGCTTGAGGTTGGAATTGTGTTACCTGGATATTGTAAAGCATGCCGGGTTGAAGAGGCTGCATCGTCCCGCGCAACCGCTGGTTCGTTCACTGCCAGCTCGTCTCCCGTCATGGCGACGAAAATTATTATACCCTATCCTAAGGGTATATTAAGTTTGACACATAGTTTGTAACATAGAGAAATAATCGAGATAGACCCTATAAAGTATATATATTCGTGATCAGCATCAATAGCGAAATCGATTGAGCGATGACCGTCCGTCCGTCCGTCCGTCCGTATGTCACCGCTTTTTGGGCCTTAAATTTTGAGCTAGGACGATGAAATTTCATACCTGGGCTTCTGAGAAAAAGATACAGTACAAGTGTAAACATTTTTTAAATCCGCCCACTGCCACGCCCACTTTTTCATAACTTCACTAAATTATATGAAACCGAAAAATTTTGTTAAGACCAAATATTTAGGCATTCAGATTCCCTACAATCCACCCATACAAAAGTTTTGGCCACGCCCACTTTTTGGGGGCGTTTTCATCACAAAACCGATTTTTGGGCCTTAAATTTTTAACTAGGACGCTGAAATTTCATATCTGGGCTTCCAAGAAAAAGATACAGTACAAGTGTAAAATTTTTTTTACATCCGCCCACTGCCACGCCTACTTTTTTATAACTTCACTAAATTATATGAAACCGAAAAATTTTGTTAAGACCAAATATTTGGGTATTTAGATTCCCTACAATTCACCCATAGAATAGTTTTGGCCACGCCCACTTTTTGGGGGCGTTATCATCAAAAAACCTATTTCGATAAAATTTTACATGTAACATCCTCAAACGTTCGAAATTATAGCTATATTTCAGTACAAAATGCAATTTGGCCAAGCCCATTTTATAGAGAGGAGGATAGGGTATCATACGATCCGTTCCAGACGGATTGTAGCTTTTCTGTATGTTTACTGAATAATATTGTTTTTTGCGGGGTCAAAAAATTGTGGGATAACGATTACCACAATGAATGTGTTTTAAAGTAATACGATGTAGGTGAAATTTAAGGATTATATTTATTATATTTAAAAAGGTACAACGCGCGTGTTGTTAAAAAGTAGATACAAACATACAGAAAAGCTACAATCCGTCTGGAACGGATCGTATGATACAATATCCTCCTCTCTATAAAGTGGGCGTGGCCAAATTGCATTTTGTACTCAAATATAGCTATAATGTCGAACGTCTGAGGATGTTGCATGTAAAATTTTATCAAAATCGGTTTTTTGATTAAAACGCCCCCAAAAAGTGGGCATGACCAAAATTGTTCTATGGGTGAATTGTAGGGAATCTGTATACCTAAATATTTGGTCTTAACAAAATTTTTCGGTTTCATATAATTTAGTGAAGTTATAAAAAAGTAGGCGTGGCAGTGGGCGGATGTAAAAAAAATTTTACACTTGTACTGTATCTTTTTCTTGGAAGCCCAGATATGAAATTTCAGCGTCCTAGTTAAAAATTTAAGGCCCAAAAATCGGTTTTGTGATGAAAACGCCCCCAAAAAGTGGGCGTGGCCAAAACTTTTGTATGGGTGGATTGTAGGGAATCTGAATGCCTAAATATTTGGTCTTAACAAAATTTTTCGGTTTCATATAATTTAGTGAAGTTATGAAAAAGTGGGCGTGGCAGTAGGCGGATTTAAAAAATTTTTACACTTGTACTGTATCTTTTTCTCAGAAGCCCAGGTATGAAATTTCATCGTCCTAGCTCAAAATTTAAGGCCCAAAAAGCGGTGACATACGGACGGACGGACGGACGGACGGACGGTCATCGCTCAATCGATTTCGCTATTGATGCTGATCACGAATATATATACTTTATAGGGTCTATCTCGATTATTTCTCTATGTTACAAACTATGTGTCAAACTTAATATACCCTTAGGATAGGGTATAAAAAGTAGTAGTCTGTTGGTGTGTGTTAACTGTTGTTATCAAGCCTGATTGCTAGAGACGCTAGTGTACAACTAGTAGGTTGAACTGCTACAACCTGTCAAAGCACAGCGACACCTAGTGGTCAAAGTGGAAGCGGCTTAGTAAAGAAATCTTCCGTGCATTAGCATAGGGTACAGACAGCACTGTCAAACTTATAAAGAATAAAAAAAATATAAAATATTAAGCTATAATATATGTATAATATATGTAGTCTTAGTAATAACTCCTTATATGTAAACTCTTACAATCTTATTGATAATAATTATGATACAGTATTTCTATATGAAACATTTGTAGTGAAAGAAGATTATGAATTATATTATATATCAATTCTTGAAAAATTTACATTTTATTTGGATCCCACGAGTAAAGCTGAGTACAAGAGGAAGAGCGAGTGGTGGAAGTTATTTCGGGTATAAAAGATATATGACGAAATTATACTGGAAATTTGTCACTTTCTTGCAAATCGTTGTAGATACAACCAAATATATAATCATACTATTATATGTATATTAACTGCAATCATTGGGAGATTTCGGCGCACTTAATGATTTTTTAGAAAGCAAAGATTCTGGTAATGTAATGATAATTGGTGATTTAAACGAATTGGAAAGAAGGAGGCGGAGAAAATATGTATACGGGCAAAGCGAGAGCATCAAAGGATTGCATCTTAAATTCAAGAGGAACAAAACTCATATTCATATTATGAATATGGGCGATGCCAAAAGTGTTGTATGGCTGAATTGTAGGGAATCTAAATGCCTAAATATTTGGTGTTAATAAAATTTTTCGGTTTTATATAATTTAGTGAAGTTATTCAAACATTTTTACACTTGTACTGTTTCTCCTTCTCAAAAACACATATATGAAATTTCATCCCCCTAGCCCTCCTAAAAAGTGGTGACGGATGGACGGATGGACGGATGGACATGATAGTGAAGGTGAAAGACACAGCGGGAATTTCAACCCAGAGTAGTGTGGGACTCTAACCGCACTAAAAACACCTCCTTGATCATGACCAATCACAAAGGGCCTTACTAACAACCAAATTTAGTATACGGCTTAAATATAACCTCCACATTTTCCAAAATGTGTGTACCAATAACGAATTTAATAGTCGACTTTAGTGCTAGTATGGAGCTAAATTTTAATGTACAGAAAGCCATGTTTAATTTTACAAATATGTCATTAAAGACCAGAGTAATGCCAATGTACTAATTTAATAGCACGAACAATACTAAAACGGATTAGATTTGGTATCTAGAATACTAAAATTATGCGTAAAATCGTAATTGAATTTAGTTGAAACTGTATAAGCGTTATTCGATTTTCATGAATTTTAAAATTCCTTAATCTTCATTATTATATACTGAAATACTTTACAGTAAAAATTTGTTTTTCATGAATGTTTCATTGAAACAATTCATTACTACATATTTCGTTATACAAAGTTATTGTTTGATGAAAATAATATTATATTAGAGTTTTAAAAAGGATTGTTATGCATTCCACTTTCCATTCAGGAGGGAAAAGGGAACCAAGAAAGAGTATTAACTTCAGTGCATTGGTATCACCGCTTTATATGTATAAACAAGCGAAGATAACAATCTTAGCTGATTTTGTTTATTTCGACTTTCGAATGCCAAGTTTTTTTTAAATTATAGAAATTCAATTTTAAATTATAACCACTGTCCTTATAGCACCATGGAAGAAAATAAAAATTCAAATTCAAGTGCAAATATGAAACGTCAAACCAATGTTATGTAGTAGATTCAATGAGAATGTAGTAAATTCTTTGAAAGAGCCAAGTTTAAGTAAAAGCCGACTATTAAAACATTATTAGTACACTTTAGACTTAAGTATGTATTAATATTTAAGTCGACACCTTTTTTAAGTCACGACTAATGATTCGTTGTTAGTAAGGCCCAAAGATCGACAAATGATTTTAGTTTCAACAGAAGATATTATAATTTAAATACGGGCATTCATAATTGTCAAAATATAAGGTCGTGAGGTTTAGTTCTTCTTAACTATGAATATTATATCGTACGTTTAAGACGTCTTCTATCTCGAGATTAATACTCATCTGCAGACGCTTGTTGTGACGTATTGCGTATATTTTAATTACTTCCGTTACTAGATCAATCTGCGATGCAAGTCATTATTTCTAATATACCATGGGGCCTTTACAATTCCCCGAAGGACTTTTTTTTGAAATGTTTGTATTATTTGTTCGTTTTCTTTGTACAACCCCATAATTGGATACCATATGTCCAAACAGGTTTTAGAATCTGATTATACAGTAAGATTTTGTTTTCAGTGGACATTTCTGAGTTATGTCATAACAACCAATAAAGTTTTCTATATCTAATATTTAGCTCTTCTACTTTCTTCTTCACATGTTCCTTCCATTTCAGTTTAGCATCTAGATTCATGCCCAGATACTTAGCTGTGTTAGAGTAAGGAACTACTTGATTATTAATAACCACAGGAACATTCGTTATTTTTATACCCTATCCTAAGTTTGACACATAGTTTGTAACATATGGAAATAATCGAGATAGACCCTATAAAGTATATATATTCGTGATCAGCATCAATAGCGAAATCGATTGAGCGATGACCGTCCGTCCGTCCGTATGTCACCGCTTTCTGAGACTTAAATTTTGAGCTAGGACGATGAAATTTCATATCTGGGCTTCTGAGAAAAAGATACAGTACAAGTGTAAAAATTTTTGAAATCCGCCCACTGCCACGCCCACTTTTTCATAACTTCACTAAATTATATGAAACCGAAAAATTTTGTTAAGACCAAATATTTAGGCATTCAGATTCCCTACAATCCACTCATACAAAAGTTTTGGCCACGCCCACTTTTTGGGGGCGTTTTCATCACAAAACCGATTTTTGTGCCTTAAATTTTGAGCTAGGACGATGAAATTTCATACCTGGGCTTCTGAGAAAAAAATACAGTACAAGTGTAAATTTTGTTTACATCCGCCCACTGCCACGCCTAGTTTTTTATAACTTCACTAAATTATATGAAACCGAACAATTTTGTTAAGACCAAATATTTGGGTATTTAGATTCCCTACAATTCATCCATAGAACAGTTTTGGCCACGCCCACTTTTTGGGGGCGTTTTCATCACAAAACCGATTTTTGTGCCTTAAATTTTGAGCTAGGACGATGAAATTTCATACCTGGGCTTCTGAGAAAAAAATACAGTACAAGTGTAAATTTTTTTTACATCCGCCCACTGCCACGCCTACTTTTTTATAACTTCACTAAATTATATGAAACCGAACAATTTTGTTAAGACCAAATATTTGGGTATTTAGATTCCCTACAATTCACCCATAGAACAGTTTTGGCCATGCCCACTTTTTGGGGGCGTTATCATCAAAAAACCTATTGTGATAAAATTTTACATGTAACATCTTCAAACGTTCGACATTATAGCTATATTTGAGTACAAAATGCAATTTGGTCACGCCCACTTTATAGAGAGGAGGATAGGGTATCATACGATCCGTTCCAGACGGATTGTAGCTTTTCTGTATGTTTTTATTTGTGAAATTTATTTTATATTTTTTAATTGTGAAATATGGGTGAACTTTGACTCATTAATTCGCCACCGTTGCATCCAGTCACATATTCCGTTAACCGAATTTTGTAGCTTTTCTGTTGCTTTAGTCACGCAAACATCAGTTGATAGGAGAACAGTGTCGTCTGCGAATGTGGCTATCATAGTATCATTCGCATGTGGTATATCACTAGTAAATAGTAAATATAAGGTGGGTCCTAAAACATTTCCATGTGCTTGTATTTCTTTCAGTTCAGAATACGCTGAACCATAGCGAACTCTAAAGAACCGATTTGCTAAATAAGATTTAAGTATCTAAAAGTACTGTCTAGGTAGATCCCTATGAAGTTTGTACTCTAAAACCTTATGCCAAACTGTATCAAAAGCTTGTGCAACGTCTAAGAATAATGTAGAACAAACTTTTTTTTTCTCTAGTGCTTTTTCTACAACATTAGTTATACGATGCACTTGGTCTTTTGTGTTTATTTCTAAACCCGAATTGATGGGTTGGAATAAGCTTTATTTGCTCTATGATTCTATCTAGTCTTTTAAGAAGCAGTTTCTCGAAAATTTTTGATAAAACCGGTAAAAGTGAAATTGGTCTGTATGAGCTAACTTCTGATAGAGGTTCACCTTGTTTAGGTATAACTATAATTTCTGCTATCTTCCAGTGATGTGGAACATATCTTTGTTTAAAACAAGCATTAATTATAAGCTCGAGTTTTAACAATGCTAGTTCTTTCAGGATTTGTGCAGTTATTAGATCATAACCTGGTGATTTTCTATTAGATAGTTTCTGAATACATAAGTTGATGTCACTAAGTGAAAAATAAGGGATTACCTCTTCATCTATTCCATCTGAGAATTCAAGACTTTCATTTGCCACGACAGGTGGGAAAGGTTTAAAAATATTTGTCAGATGCTCCGATAAGAGTTTGACCTTTTCTTTTCGCCGATCCATTGGATCAGTTCAGATTTAGCACCAATAAGCAATGAATGGCAGCATCCCCTGCCCCGCTCTCTTAATTTTTTTGAGCTTTTCATGGGTGAAGACATAATTACGCACATCGTCAAAAATAGCGTAAAATATGCAGTAAGTAACCATAATACCAGTTTTATTGTAACATCTAGGGAATTAAATTGTTTTATTGGAGTCCTCATCTTGAGTGGCTATGCACCACTTCCCAGACGTCGAATGTATTGGGAAGTGAATGTGGATACACACAACGTCCTTGTATCCAAATCGATGAGGAATCGATTTGAGGAGATATTTCGATATTTGCATGTCGCAGACAACGAAAACCTACCTCAGGGTGACAAAATGGGCAAGGTGCGTTCATTATTTGATCTTCTGAATCAAAAATTTTTCCAATTGAGCTCCAATTGAGAAAAATATCAGTATTGATGAGTCAATAGACATGGCTGTGAGCAATACTTTGAGGGCCCGTCATCAGATGATTATTTAACGAAAATCCGTCTAATGTTTTGTATGATGCATCAAAACCCACCCTAAGTTTTGTTGAAGCACTGGAAGAACGTAGTGGCCTCTGTTAGATACATCGTGTTCATCAACTCACATCACACATGTGCCCCAGTTGCAATTACTCTTTAATGTACGAAGAATATTGGTCATGCAGTTGAAGATTTGCTGCTGGGCGTCGCTGTATTGACTTGAAACGTTGAAGAACTCATTCGCATGAACATTTTCTTTGAATGGAAGTGCTACGTGATGGCATTCATCTACCCAACGCCTTACATTTTGAACAAAATGCTCTTCATAGACAGTATCTTCGGTGGTTTCATAACGTTGGAACGGAGTTTCCTCAAGTTCCCAGAACCTTCGAAGTTGTGCGTCGGTGCCTGATGTTTGAAAGAAGGCTCTGACGGATCGAGGTTCAATTCGTGATCTGCCGAACAAAATTCAACAAAACTTGATGTTTTAAGCAATCGGAATTGTTTTGATGACGAACCAGCTCTGATAGGATTATGTCGGCCAATACATAACTGCCTAATAGCAAATCGATTTTTGCTGGCTTGTAAAATGATGGATCTGCTAACTGTAAACCGGTGAGATGTCTCCAATCGCCAACGGAAAGGATTCGGGCCAAGAGATGCCCAGACAGTGACTGGAAAAACTAAAGCCTGTATGGTCGTTTTTAAGGCTGTGTAATACGACGCATCAGTAATATACACGACCCTTTTGCAATTGCCACTGCTGACCAACCCTAATCCGGATACCTCGTCATCAGTGGGTTTCGATTTCAGGCGGAGAAGTTGAACTGCCTACTCCGTAATGAAAGATGCCTCAGAACCGGAATCCAACAATGCTCGAAGCAGTAAATTATTCCCCGAAGACGTTTTTACCTTTACAATGGCTGTAGCTAGCAAAACCTGCGTATTGGCATTATGTGTTGAGTTGTGATTTCGCACCCCTGAACTGTTTGTTGAAGGTTGTTCTTCGTTGGATGGATCAAAAGATGAGGTAATATATGTTTGATGTGGTTGTTGGATATTTTGAGTATGTGTGTTGGTTGGGTATGGATGGTGAAATTGATTGGTGTTGTTTGTGTTAATGAGTGAGTATAAGAACTGTATGGAATATTCTGTGTAGTGGTAAGGTTGCTAGAAGGGTTTATTTGCGAATTTGAATTTAATAAATAAGAAGCATGATTTGGACTATTGTGTAAAAGTGAATGATTTGGCTGTTGGCAATAATAATACCTACATACGTGAACTAGGACATTGTTGTGACGAATGACTATAAGCTAAACAATTAGTTCATATACCTAATTTGTTCACATGACATTTTTGGCATGCTGAACTTTATTGCAAACTTTACAAGTGAACTTCGAGGTATTTGGTGGAATTGTTGATCTACCCTTCTGGTCACTAAGTGCCTCCAAAGTACGGAATCTGATTTCGAGAAATTGGGTAAATTTCACATATGTGGGTAGCTCCTTCCTGTCTTTCTTGGAACCCAACTTATCCTTTTGAATTTCAGATAGCGATGAATTATGGTGAACAAGCGATAAACACAAATCGTGAAAGATTCATAGCTTCTTGAGAAAACTGGCACCGGAATGTTCTTCAGTCTTAAATCCGCATTATGGGATGTTTTCATGTCGCCTGAATTAACATTAGTAAGGTCTATATTGGCGTTGTATTTTTTTTACCTTGTCAATTGTGTCTAACAGATCACCCCGATACTCAAAGTAGAATTCCATAATTTGCTCGTAAGCATTTTCTATATCTTTACCCTTTTCCTCTTCCTTAAGCTCACTAATACACTTTTCATACATTTTAGCTGCCAAATCCATCGTTGTTTCTAAAAGAGAAAATTAGAAACAACGATGGAGAAATTTAAAACGTCCTTTTTGAATTGCGAAAGTATTCGACATATGTAACTTTATAGGTTTCATTTTATTTTAGCACTCTTAAATACTTACACTGAGCGTGTAAACACCTACATGATTTCGGATGCAATTTTGAATTTAAACAAAAAAATTAATAAAATTCACATTTCAATGATACACAACAAAAGCTGTATATAACAGCAATAAAAAACATACAGAAAAGCTACAATCCATCTGGAACGGATCGTCTGATACCCTATCCTCCTCTTTATAAAGTGGGCGTGGCCAAATTGTATTTCGTACTCAAATATAGCTATAAACTCGAACGTTTGAGGATGTTACATGTAAAATTTTATCAAAATCGGTTTTTTGATGAAAACGCCCCCAATATGATACGAAATTTCATCGTCCTAGCTCAAAATTTAAGGCCCAAAAAGCGGAGACATACGGACGGACGGACGGTCATCGCTCAATCGATTTCGCTATTGATGCTGATCACGAATATATATACTTTATAGGGTCTATCTCGATTATTTCTCTATGTTACAAACTATGTGTCAAACTTAATATACCCTTAGGATAGGGTATAAAAACATACAGAAAGGCTACAATCCGTCTGTAACGGATCGTATGATACCCTATCCTCCTCTCTACAACGTGGGCGTGGCCAAATTGCATTTTGTACTCAAATATAGCTATAACGTCGAACGTTTGAGGATGTTACATACATGTAAAATTTTATCAAGTGTAAAAAATTTTGAGATCCGCCCACTGCCACGCCCACTTTTTCATAACTTCACTAAATTATATGAAACCGAAAAATTTTTCTAAGACCAAATATTTAGGCATTCAGATTCCCTACAATCCGCCCCCTTTTTGTGAGCGTTTTCCTAAAAAAACAGATTTTCATGAAATTTTACGTTTAACATCCTCAAACGTTCGACGTCGTATTTCAGTACAAAATGCAATATGACCTCGCCCACTTTATAAGGGCTACATAGAAAGGAGGATAGGGTATCAAACGATCCGTTCCAGATGGATTTACCTTTTATGTATGTTTTTTTTTTTGGTGGAGAAGTCCCTACCTGTTAGTTTTCTGTCAAATTGCATACTTTTAATTGATGTCTGCTACTTATAGGGTCTTTATACCCTATCCTAAGGGTATATTAAGTTTGACACATAGTTTGTAACATAGAGAAATAATCGAGATAGACCCTATAAAGTATATATATTCGTGATCAGCATCAATAGCGAAGATGATTTAGCCACGTCCGTCCGTCCGTCTGTATGTCACCACTTTTTGGGCCTTAAATTTTGAGCTAGGAGGATGAAATTTCATATCTGGGCAAGTGTAAAAATTTTTGAAATCCGCCCCCTGCCACGCCCACTTTTTCATAACTTCACTAAATTATATGAAGCCGAAAAATTGTGTTAAGACCAAATATTAAGGCATTTAGATTCCCTATAATTCACCCTTACAGATTTTACATGTAACATCCTCAAACGTTCAACGTTAAAGCCATATTTGAGTACAAAATGCAATTTGGCCACGCCCACTTTATAGAAATGAGGATAGAGCATCATACGATCCGTGCCAGACAGATTGTGGTTTTTCTATATGTTTTTATTATATGACTGTCTAGTTTAAAACCGTCCTTGCCTTTTAAATACGTTTTACCTTTCCTTTTACGTCTTTTATTATGTATCTTGGTAAGTGTTTTATATTGTGAAAACCTAAGTTCTTTATTAATTCTCTTTCCTGGTAATTATGAGGTTTTTGTCGTACTTTATTAATTTTGCTTATTCTCTTTTCTTTCTCTTCATGAATACGTTGCTTTAACTTTTGCCAATCTAAATTGCTTAATGTCGAATGTAGAAGATCGTTGGGTTTGTACTTAGTGGTGGAATGGATTGTGTCATTATAAATTTTAACTGTTTTAAAAGTTAATGTTTTCTCGTTCATGTCTTTACTTTCCTTGTTAAGTTTGAAAAGTCTTATATGTTCATTAAGTGTCAAGTGCAACCTTTCTATTATAGAATTCCCCGTTTGTGTTGTAAAATGGTACAAGACGTTTTCTTTGCTCAGAAAATTTTTAATGAGTGCAGTGTTAAATTCGTTGTCTGCTACAATTTTATTTGATTTACCTAAAATTGAAAACCTGTGCTGCAGAATGTCTACTATTGTTATTAAGTTCCTATCTGCTATAGGGTGAATCGAAACGTGTTTGGTTAGTTTATCTATGCATGTAAGGAACATATTATTCTTGTTTGAAAACAAGAATATATCCATGTGAACTACTTCGTTTGGCTTAGTGGGAGTTTCGGATACCATCAACATTGGTTTAATTGGACTTCTGTCGTATTTGCACATATTGCAAAAAATACAATTATTGAAAATCTATGGATTTCTAATCTAAGATTTGGGTAATAATATATATCCTTTAGTTCTAAAAAGGTTTCATCGATTCCTCTATGATTCTTTTCAAGGTGAATTTTTTCAATAAGCTCTAATAAATTTTCTTTGCAAGTCAGGTCTTTAAGGAACTTTGTACATTTCAGAATTTTCATGTATGGTGTATTCGAAAAATATTTTACTACTGTTTTTTGAAATGCTATAAAAATTTGATCATCCTGGCAATATACTCCTACAGTTCCTTTAATTGGAAAAATTGATTTCAAAATGTTAAGAACGTTTCCTTCATTATATTCTGTTAAGGATATGATTGATCTGCGTTTCTTCTGAAATAAAATTTTGCTTGTGTACCTGTTAACATTACTTTTTTCTAAAACTAATTGATGTTTGTAAATATTCATTGGGGTTTCCGTAATGAAAAAATGATCGTTCTGGTTCTCAACACCGCTATGAATTTTTGCTAAGTCAGATCTAATGTCATCGTTTTCGGCATAATTAGCTTCTAGCCGACTAAGGAAATCAGCAACGTTATTTTCTTTACCTTTGATGTAGTCTATATCGAAGTCGTACTTATTTAGCTTTATTTTCCAGCGCTGCAGCTTAGAGTTGGGTTCTTTGAGAGAGTTTAGCCATATTAAAGGTCGATGATCAGTGTGAATTTTAAATTTTCTTCCAAACAAATATGGTCTAAAATGCTTCGTTGCCCATACTATAGAAAGTAACTCTTTTTCTACTGTACTGTAGTTGCATTCATGACGATTTAAAGTCCGAGATGCATATGCTATGAGATGTTCATTTTGGGAAAGAACAGCTTCCAAAGCTGCGTTACTGGCATCTGTTGTCAAGGTAAAGGTCTTTTTCAAAGTTTGGATATGCTAAGACTGGAAATGTACATATAAGCTCTTTAAGTTTATTTAAGGACTCAATGTACTGTCTGACTCTTATGTTAATTTTTGAACCTTTTTTAGGCATTTAGTCATCAGAAGGGCTACCTTAGAGTAGTCCCTGATGAACTTTCGATAAAAGCCTGTAATTCCTAAGAAGGATTTTATTTTCCTTACTGTTTGAGGCATTTTTATTTGCTTAATTACTTCTACCTTCTTGGGATTGGGATTTATACCGTCCTTAGAAATAGCGTGTCCCAAATATTTAGTTTGACGTTTTAGGAAGTTACACTTATCGATTTGAACTTTGATATTGTACTGACGAAGCCATTAAAAAATTTTATTGAGTGAATCGATATGCTCTTGAAGTGAAGTAGAAAATATTAGGATATCATCCAAATATACCACGCAAATATTATTTATATAATTGAGAATGACGTCTTATGCCTATCTTTCTTACTTATTGGGATCTGATGAAATCCTTTTGCGAGATCAAGAGTGGAAAAATAATGGGCGTTATCTAATTTAGAAAATATGTCCTCTATGTTCGGAATGGGAAACCTATCATCATTACGTTACATCATTCAATTTTCTTTAATCCACGACAATGCGCCATTTCTGCTCACCGGAATTATGGATCTTTTTGGGAATGATCCAAACTGGAGCACTGTACACACTAGTTGAATTTACGATAATACCGGACTTAAGCATTTCTGCAATTTGTTTGTTTACTTCACTTTTGTGAGCTTCAGGATAACTGTATTATTTAGAATATATGGGTATATCGTTTTTGTTGGTATTTGATGAGTATATGTAACGACTGATGATAAATTTTCACCTTCAATGTAAAACACGTCTTTAAACTTTTTAATAGTAAGTGTTAAAGCTTTAACTTCTTCAGTATTAAGACTGTCAAGTTTTAATTTATTTGTTATATAATCGATATCTGGTTTTTCAAAATTTATGTACGCCTTTAGCTAAATTATTTATTTACTTGGGCATTGATTGAATAGGAGACTGATCAAAAATTAAGGGCAACGTTGCATCTTTTGTTCTAAGTTGTGAGGTACTAAAATCAATTTCAGCTTTTAACGGTCTTAAAACGTTACAGCCGATTATGCCACAAAAAAATCATCAGTTTCAAGCATATCAATTGTAGTTGAAGGTCTATTAAACTCTTTGAAGAGTGGAATAGTCATTTTTGAGTTGCATCTGATATCTGAATTAATAGATCTTAGACTTATGGGCTTTTCCAGTTCCGATTTGAAGGATTTATGGAAAAGTCCTTTTCATATCAGTGATATGCTTGCTCCCGAATCAATTAGCAATTTAAGCGGACCTAAGGTTGTTATGACTTTTATAGAGGGAAGTGATCTGAGGTGGTTGACGGAAAATTTTGGTATTTTAAGCACTCGCTTAGTGCATTTTCCGCAGATCCACTAGGAGAACAATTGTCGATTTGTATATGATCTACTTCCATGTTATTATTTGTATTTGTAAAAGTTGTTGAATTTGAAAAAGGGCGACTTATTCCTGAATTATTTGTCTTATAATTTGAGGAGTTTTGCTGCCGAATATTACCTGAGTTTTGGGGATATCTCAAAGCTAAATTCTTTTGGAGTAATTTGTATCGGATTGAATTTTGTGGTGGTAAGGTATTATTTCGAGTATCTGAATAGTTTCCTTGTAAGTAAGTATTATAATTATTATGGCGGATATTTTGAGGATTGTTATATCTAAATGATCGAGAGTATGAAAAAGGCTGGTTATTGTGGGTTCAAGCTCTATTGTCAAAATGGTTTTTATTGCAAAAGATATTATCCGTGTCAATAAGGATGGCCTTAGCTTCACTTAATGATGAAGGATTCCTAGCATGAAAAATAAGGCTGGTAAATTTGGACTTGTAGATGATTTAATGTTTAATGTAGTTTAACAACTCAAACACTTCTAAAAAAGTTCCTCCACCGAGTTTTCATAACTTAAGACTTTCATTTCATTAATTATATTTTCAAGACTTTCGTTAATTGAACACTGTGATATGAGAACGTTTCTAATTTCTGGCCAAAGATATGGGTTACCGTTATTAATTAAAACTATATTAGCCCTATCCCTAACCTTTTGTCTAATCTTAAAATCTAAATAACCTCTTGCACTATCCTCTAAATTTTGAGAATAATTATAAACGTAATCTACTTGCTTAATAAACATGTCCAATTCCTCAGGAAGGCCGGTGAAATCGTTGACCTCCTTAGCGAGTTCCAGAAGATTAATTTGTGCTGCCATGGCTGATGATATTCCGCTTCTTTACACTGTATAGTTTTTTTTTAATTAAAGGTACTTAGTCTTTAAATGTTTTGTGTTTCACTACTATATCGTTTTATTATTTTCTTTTTTCTTTATTACAAGGAATTAGTATTTTATAGTAATTTTATTTTTATTTTTTTCTCAAAGAAAAATCTTCACTATAGTGCTTTATTAACAATAATCAAAAACGTGGCTTTAACCGACCGTTATCCAAAAAAAAAACACTTTTTCCAAAAAATACAAATTTTTGTCTTTATTGTTTCGAAGCCAAACTTACATCAAAATCTGCTAACTTAACATACATCTTTTAATACCACTCAGTAACAGCGGACAATACAGATTTTAAACAACTGTAGTTTAAAGAAAAGAGAGAGCACAAAAAGGACATCGTTATCGTTGGTTTGGGTTTATCAAACGTGCTTGGTAACAAGTTGTTTGATCGTACAACTTGGCTTTGGCAATAATACAGTATGTTTTTGCAAGCTGATATTTAGGTGGCGACTGTACCACATCTTTAGGTGTAGAAAACGAAAACAACTTGTGTTTTTTCTTTCTCCATAACTGTCTTGTTATGAGAGAGCAGTTTCTGGCACATGTTCGTTGGTATGCTGTGACGCTCGCTTTTCCCGTTGTTGCAAACTTAGAGTTTAAATGGTGTATGCTATGAATTATTACAATTCTAATGAGAGCATATCACTCGGGGAGCGATTGTAGTAGGGCCATCCATGCTGTAAGGTCCTTGGAGGAGGGTCCAAGCTAAAGCGTAGTCAACCTGATTCCAGTGGTGGTGTGAGCGCAAAGCAAACCGTGCCCAAGGATGCAAGGCTGAGGGTTAAATCAGTCTCTAACGAGCTCCTTCAAGTGCTGTGGCACGGTTTGTCGTAGTAGTGCCTTATCCCAGTAAAACCGGCTATGCTGAGGATGGACCACTTCAAACCGGCTTACTCGTGGGACCAAAAATGAACTTTTCAACAACAAATCCAACAAAAAAAATTTACGAACCTTCCGAGGCTAAGCCTCAAGTATTGACGACGACAACGACGGAACGTACCAGGTGTGCCACTAAGACGGTGGAGAAACAGCTCCACAGATTAAGTATTGATGATAATACTGTCGGCTCCATCGTTCTTATCGATACAGATTCCGATTCGGTGGCGACCTCTGTTTCGGAGGTCGCAACTGTAATCACTTCTGCCAATTGACGACCTGCTAAAGCAGGGATGAGGACGAGAGGAGGTCTACCAGTTAGGCGAGAGCGTTGCTTGATGACAAAAGTAGCCAACCTCTTTCGGGAGGGCACTCTTGTGAGAACCCGACAGGCCACCACACTCCGTCCAGGCCACTATTCCAAGGGAAGCCATCTGAGAAAGGAAGGCTTCCTATTGCTGCCAAGGGAAGTTAGCTCGTTAGGGATTGGTTTCAATACTACTGAACGCTAAGTCTATTGAGCCCCTCGGTGCAAGAGATTTTAGGATTTTCTATGAGCTGGAGACCTCCACCTCAAGGTTTACGAGAGGGATGAAAAATTGGTTTCGGGCGTAGCTGAGAAACAGGTTGATTCGTCCCAGTCAAAGCTTCACGCTAAACAGGTCAGTGGTGAACAACCCTCTGTTTCGGGGGGTTGCAGCACCACAGTGTCAAAAGTGCTGGCATCTACTGATGATGCTGGATTAGAGCTTCCCATGGAGCAAGGTAGTGGTGATCAGTCCTCTGATTCGAAGGACTGTAACACCACAGTGATAAAGGCGTCTGCATCAATTAGCGCTAATGCTTCGGTTGATACAGATTAACCTCCACCATTCCAAAGCAGCTTCTGCTGATCTGTTGCTCCGTTTACAAGAAAGCTGAGAGGATATTGCCCTCATCCAGGAGCCATGGGTCCTAAGGGACAATAGCATAGCGGGATTAAGGGCAAAGAATTACACGGTTTTCTTTGCTAAAGAACTAGGTAAACTCAGGGCCTGTATTCTTGCCAATAACAACCTTAATTTGTTTCTTCCATCCAATTTCAGCGATCCTGACTTTGTCTGTGTCAGTCTGGAACGAGGCAAGGAGAAACCAGATTGGATAACTTCTGCGTTTATGTCCTATGATGAAATGGCGCCTCGACCTGCAGGCAATATTAGCAAAATGATCAATGGAGAAGATCCGATATCTGGAAGCCTGCTACCTCTGCGGTGCTTGCGAAGAACCTAGAACCGAAAGTGCGAAGGCGTCGTTCTTGCAGAGCGGGGCAGTAGTAAAGCAGATGCTGGATAAACTCCACCTCTTCCTCATCTCCGCAGCTTCTACATAGGTCGTTGGACTCCAGTCCCCATTTACGGAGCATGACTCCGATGGCGCATTGTCCTGTGATTATACCAGTAAGGATGCGGATAGAGGATCGATTAAGTGCCAGAAGGCTCTTTGTTTTCTTTTTATCTAATTTCAGCCATAACGTGCGAGAGGTGGCACAGTCCTCTCTAGATACCCAGGACGAGTTGGCCTCTTTCAATTACAATTTTGCAATCGGTGGCAATATGGATGTGTCCGCTTCACTGATGTTCATTTCCGACTCCATTCTTGCCAAAGCGTCTGCCTTCTCGTTACCTTCAATATTGCTATGTCCGGGAACCCAGCAGAGTTTGACCGAATGATGTCTAATCGTGATCAGTGCATCACGACAGTTCTTAACTGCCTTTGATTTAATTGCATTAGATTTAATCGATTTTAGAACTGCTTGACTGTCAACGAAGATGGTTATATCCGACGGAGGGAGGTGACTGTCTTCTATGCATTTAGCAGCTTTTTCTATTGCCAAGATTTCAGCTTGGAATACACTACATGCTTCTGGTAATCTGAATGATTCCTGTTTTTGCAATGTTTCCGAGTAAAATCCCGCTCCCGTACCTATCTCCATTTTTGAGCCATCTGTGTAGACTGTGATCCCTAGATCGTTGTCTATACTATTGGACTCCCACTGTGCTCGGCTTGGGAATAGGACTGGGATATTAAAATTGAAGTCGTTGTAGGGGACTATATAATCCGATGTGGCTGTGAAGCATTCGGAGTTGTATTTCCTGCCCATTGTCTTTGTAGCGTTTAGTATTACCGCATATCCATAGGTGGTCTCTTTCCACAGGTTGGACTCTTTCAGTCTGAGAGCTCCTTTCGTGGCAGAGCCTTTAATGAACAAGTCTAAGGGAAGAATATGAAGAATTATATCCAAACCTGCTTGCGGCGCGCTTCTCACAACTCCAGTAGTGCAGAGTGCTGCAAGCCTTTAGAGTTATTTCATATAGCTCTTTGTACTCGTAGCTGTCCACCAGACTAAGGATCCATATGAGATGATGGGCCTGATAATTGCTTTGTACATCCAGTGAATGATGTGCGGTTGCAATCTCCACCTTCTCCCAAAGGCCCTCTTACAAGCATATAGAGCATTCAGTCCTTTCTTTGTCCTTTCTTCAACATTTCTTTTCCAGGATAACTTGGAATCTAGAATGACGCCAAGATATTTCGCCACAGATGAGAGAATTGTAGTAGTGCCATCTAGCTTTGGTAATGTGAAGTCGGGTATCTTTCTTCTCCTAGTGAACAAAACAAGTTCAGTTTTCTGAGGATTGACCCCCAAACCGTTCTGTTTTGTCCACGTAGAGAGCACTTTGAGAGCAGATTCCATTAGTTCACTGACTGTTGGCAAGAATTTGCCTTTAATCAGTGTTACTAAGTCATCTGCATGTGTTACGATTTTAATTCTCTTCTCTGTGAAGATTCTTAGGATTTTGTTGACGGTAAGGAGCCAAAGCAGTGGAGAAAGGACTCCTCCTTGTGGCGTGCCCCTTGTTGTCATCTTCCTTACAGAACTAGGCCCGATGGCTGAGTTGATGATCCTGCAGTTAAGCGTGTTTTCAACCCAGTTTACGACGAGCCTGTTTACTGTCAAATTTTCCAAGGCTTTCACTATTGAGTTCGTTTTTACATTATTGAAAGCGCCCTCAATACCCAGGAATGCTGCCATAGTGTATTCTTTCGCATCTAGAGAATGCTCAATTTCCCTGACCACGCTATGGAAGGCACTATCCACCGATCCACCGAGGTAGGCGTGCTGTTCACTTCACATAGGTTTTGGGTGTTGATCAATCCTCTGATATGTATGAAGGTCAATGAGTCGCTCTAGGGTTTTTTGCAAAAACGATGAGAGACTAATTGGCCTATAGTCTTTAGCGGTACAGTGGTTAGATTTTCCTGCTTTAGGAATGAAAACTACCCTTACCTCTCTCCATTTGCTAGGTATGTATCCCGTGCGCATACAGCTTGAGAATATGTAAACGAGGTGGGGTACTACCTTGCTCAGAGACTGTTGCAGCATAGCTGGTATAATTGTGTCAGGTCCTGCAGATTTGATGGGTTTGAACGAATTTATAGCCCATCCCACTTTGTCTTCATTTATAATGTTGGATATCACTTCCTCGCCTCCGTATTCTAGAGGAACTGCAGTCCTGCAAGGGTTGGCAGTTTCAATTTCTTTACAGCCGGGAAAGTGAGTATCCATTAGCAGTTCCAAAGATTCCTGGCTGGATTCTGCTCATGTACCGTCAGACCTCTGGATATATCCGGGGACGCAGGGGTCTATGGATAGTATCTTTCGGAGCCTCGCGGCCTCGTTTTCGTCCTCTATGGATTAACAGAATTTTTGCCATGATCTTAGTTTAGCTGCTCTAATACCGTATTTATATTCGTTAGAACTGGATCTGTATAAGTTCCAGTCTTCGCTATTCTTACTCGTTTTGGCCCTATTGAAAAGTTTCCTAGTTTTTACTCTAAGTTGTCGAAGCTCTGGGGTCCACCAAACCGCGTTGGTTTTCCTTCGAGGTCGACTGATAGGACACGAACTATTGAACGATTCTTTCAGAGTATGTACCAAGTTGTCTACCGCATTCTCAATGTTAGTCGTACTTGAAAGTAGCTGTGGCTGGCGGCGGGGCTAGGTTTGAAAATTTTTCCCAGTTGAGTTTTTGGGGATTTCTGAAGGGTTTGGGCTTATTTTTAATCAAGTTGAGGGTGAAAAGAATTCGGTTGTGATCCGAGAAAGAGCAGACATTGGAGATTCTCCATTCCTCAACAATATTGGTCTTGGTATCTGTCACTAGAGTCAAATCGATCACTTCTTCCCTAACCCGGTTATGAAACGTTGGTGTGTTTTATTTGTTGCATAAGATAAGGTTTGAAGAGAGAATAAATTCGAAAATTGACTCACCTCTTTTATTGGTATCCTTACTGCCCCATTGGATATGGTGGCCATTAGGGTCATATCCAATGACCAGGTTATGTCCACGTGACTTGGCATATGCTGCTAGTGTTCGGACTGCTTCCGGTGGTGGATCGTTTTCCTCGTATGGCATGTAGGCGGACGATAGGAGCAAATTTTTGTCCCGTTGCTCGCAAGATACCACAGTCAGATCTTTATTGCTGTAGGGAGTTAAAGAAATAGGTTAATTGTTTTCTTAGCAACTATACAGGTTCTCAATTTACCTTCAGTATGTGGATAATATAGGTTGTAGCTTTTGGACCTTAGTCCATGAATTTTACCATATCTCAGGTAGGGTTCTTGGACCAGGGCTATATCCACGTCTTTTTCAGTCATGAAAAGCAACAAGTCGTCGGTGGCTGCTTTACAGTGATGCAGATTAATCTGCACCACTGTGAGCTTTCCTTTGCTCATTGTTTTCCTTTTCATGGGGTAGCTTCGTTTTCAAGGAACCTAATCCGAACTTGATGCTGCCCCCAGATTTCTTTAAACCATCAAGAGACCTTTGGTCAATAGTGACCAAATGGGCCTTCCCGGTGCCTCTCTTACTCGTGGCCGAAGATAAGATTCTCCAGCTTTGAGTATTCAGATCCTTATTCTGCCTGCCAATTATTTTCAGAATGGCCTCATCCTCCGGAACCGGGGGAGGAATCCATAATAAAATTAGTTGACGAAGAGGTAGGCACGATCGAGGAATAATCTCCAGCTTGGCACCAGGCCAAACTTCGCCAAGGTTATTAACTACCCGCGTGAGGAAATCCAGGGATTTCCTGTTGCTGCAGCCTACTACCTTGACGCCGTTTTGCCATTTAGCCCCGTCAAAGACAACCTCGTCATCCCCCACCTCTTCCTCAATAATGGCTTGCAGAATTTTCAACTCAACCTCGAGCCACCTATCGGTTGTTATCTTCCCATCTGGGTCGGAACGGTCGATAACGGCTGCTTGCAGGTCCGACGGGGAGTTGAAGCTGACTGAAGGCTTCAGTTTCTTCGGCTCCCTTTGGGTCTCCTCTTCAAACCTTATCCTTTTAACGGTCTGCTTACTAGTGGAAGCAGGTTGTTTAAGGGATGAGGCTGAATTGGATCCTGCTGGTGCTGCCGTGACACTCCTTTCATTCTCTTAGCCGGTTTGGGGTTTGGATTGACGTGGGTTGGTGCAGGTGGCTCTACTTAAAGGCGGTTGCTCTTTCCTTTTGTATATCCTTTCGACAATCGGTTTTACAGTGGTGGTGGTGAACAACGGTTGCTTCATACCGCTCGTTTGCTGGCGTGGTGGGGGGCCATATGTGGCCATATTACCTGGCAGTTGCTGACCTTATTTCCCGAGATTCGCTTTTCGTGCGAACTTGGCGACCGATTTCCGATGCATGTTCATAAGCATCTTCTCCCTATTCGTCAAGGTTAGTCTGCAGTCTGCACAGAGCCCCGCGTTATGCAGATAAGGCTATTTAATTCAGACGGCGCCAGGTATCTGAATACACCGTTCATGACTGAGCTATATTTACTGGGCCCTCAGCCTGGCAGATTCTCGGCACGGTTCGGTTGACACCATTAATCCAGCCCAGGGAAGAAAAAAGAAGGTCACAAACACTCGGGAAACGGTCCAGAAAAATTTCCAACAATTTCCAGTTGTTTGCACCGTCCACGGGCTACTATACAATTTAAGCCTCCCCGCCAGCGCCAAGGCGGCAATCCAAGTGGAGGAAGTCATAGACGTAACCTTTGTCACGAATTTCCCTAAAATTAGTGTCAAGAACTGGGTGGTATCTAGGGATGTATCATTATCTGACCACCGCTTTATACAGTTCGGTATTGACTTCAATCCTCCTCAAAACTCCCTCAAAATCTGTCTTTAGGAACCCAAGAAGAACGGATTGGGATACTTATAATACAAATTTGAAAAGTAATCTCAACAGGTATGCATTAGCCCAACCGCATTCACCATCTGAAGTAGATCAGATTGGTGGACGTAATTACAGGAGCAATGAATTCAGCCTTACGTGAAGCCTGCCCGTTCAGTAGACACAAGAGTGGGGGTAAGCCCCCGTGGTGGAATTCTGAAATAAGTAGGCTTAGACGTGAAGGCAGGAAGCTTTTTAATCAAGCAAAGCGGTCTAAGAACCTACTTGACTGGGATCTCTACAAAAGCAGTCTTAGGAAATTTAAGTCAGAGGTTAGGAAATCACAAAGAGCCTCTTGGCATCTTTTCTGTGAAAATATAGAAGACTAGTGATACTTCCCGGATTAGGAAAATCATATCCAAATCTCCAATTATTCCTAGTTACATTAAGAAACCAGACGGCAATTGGACTATGTCTAGCAAGGAAACTCTAATGCTTCTAATGGACACCCTGGTAGCAAAACAGAAACAGTACATTCTGTAAAAACCAAATGAGAGCCCAATTTACAGCGCCAGAGGGCGTTGTTATCCCCAAGCAAATACAGTGCGCAGTGCACAGCTTCTTCCCGTACAAATTCGCTGGCCTCGATGGTATTTTTCCAGTGGAACTACAGCAAGGTTTTGATATTTTAAGCCCGTGGCTCCACACTATCTTTAGGAGCTGTTTAAACTTCGGCAACATCCCTAGATCCTGGAGGAGGGAGAAATTCGTCTTTATACCGAAAGCCGGTAAGGCGTCCCATGCATCCCCTAAAGACTTCCGTCCGATCAGCCTATCCTCCTTTTGATTAAAGACTTTGGAAAGTCTAATACACATTAGAACTAAATTAGATAGTAATATCCTATCGTTACCCCAACACGCATATCGCAAGGGAAAATCGGTAGAGACTGCTTTACATTCGTTGGTAGGAATCATCGAGAAATCCTTTGAAAATAAGGAGTTCACTATGGTGTCCTGATATTGGTGATATTGAAGGAGCTTTCAACAATTTCAAAACAGAAGCTATATCTGTTGCACTTCTTGACTTGAAGGTTGACAACTACCTTTGCTATTGGATCGAGCATATGCTTAAAAGCAGTCTTATCCATGCTGAGCTAGAGTGCTGTCTAACCAGAAGGTCGGTGTTCAGGGGCACCCCACAAGGTGGAGTACTATCACCACTATTGTGGCCCATGGTAGTGAACGAGTTGCTCTTAACCTTGGGTAAAGAGGGGTTCAGTGTTATAGCTTATGCGGACGACATTACCATACCGATATCGGGGAAGTTCCTCCTTACAGTTAGAGACCTAATGGATCGTCTTGGAGTCAATCCGTCGAAGGCTGAACTAGTATTGTTCACAAGAAAGTACAAAATACCGGATATAACTCCTCCAAAACGCAAGGGTATTGAATTGAAATTCGCAGATCACGCAAGATACTTGGGGGTTATTCTAGATAGAAAACTCAGTTGGAAACTGAATTTACAGGACCGTGCCAGGAAGGCCTCGATTGCCCTCTTTTCATGTAGGAAAGCCCTGGGCCCAAAATGGTATAACGGACAAAATTGTATAACGGGAGCCCGTAGAACTACTCCTACAGCTGTATTAGAAACTTTACTTATTCTTCTTCATGTTGATATATTTGCGAGGCTGATAGCGGCTAAAGCAGCATTGCGGCTTAGGGAATCCTTGAAACTGGCTCGAGGAAATATGGGCCAAGCAAGTATTCTAAACGGCCATAATACTATTCCTAGTAATTCAGTCTACATAGTCCACTATCTGGATTTCAACGTCAAATATAGAACCAGGATTCCTAGCAGAAGTGCTTGGGAATCGGGAGAAATTTTAAACGAATCTGCGACAGAAATTTACGCAGACGGATCCAAGACAGAGTCTGGCACAGGTGCGGGAATTTACTCCAGTGTTTTGGACATTCGCATTGCCATTCAACTGCCGGATCACTGCAGTGTTTTTCAAGCCGAAGTCTCAGCATTCCATGAAGCCGCGACCTGGCTTTCAATTAACTCGATAGAGTGCAGCGTTATTGTGTTCTATATAATCAAGATAGTCAAGCTGCGATAAAAGTTTTGGAATCGCCAATAATTCGATCCAAGTTGGTAAAGCAATGCCGCGGATCTCTTAACGAGATCGCTGTCAGGTGCGACGTATCCCTGTGCTGGATTCCAGGCCAAAGGGATATTCCAGGCAACTGCAGAGCGGACGAGCTAGCTTAGGACGGTGCAGACCGGGACCTCCCTGACAAAAGGGATGTACCATCAGCACCTACTAAATCGATAAAATTCCAATTAGATACCGCAGCTATAAGTATGGCAAACAATAGGTGGAACAATATCAGCACATGTCTCACTCCTAGGCAAATCTGGCCAGAACTAGATTGTAGGAAAACAAGTAGACTTATTTCCAGCAATAGGATCAATCTTAGAAAGATAGTTGGCGTCCTCACAGGACACTATGTGGTAGGCAGGCATGCTAGAAGACTTGGTGCCCCCTTCAACGATTTCTGTAGGAACTGTAGAGACGAGAAAGAGGAGGAAACCATGATGCATCTTCTGTGCACCTGCCCTGCTCTATCGGTCTTGAGAAGAAAAACCTTAGGGGAATACTACTTCGAAGATCTAAACGATCTAGCCAGACTAGACTAGACTAGACTAGACTAGGAGCTTTGTCACCAGGTCAAACTGGTTTGATAATTAAACAACGAACCACACATATTCGGCATGTACATATACCGAAAATGGTTGCCCTGCCTTCTGTCCCATCTGGGAAGTTTCAATGAAGGTCTCAAAATTACATCAGAAATCATATAGGTGTTTACTCACTTTTGACGCTCATAGTATATGTATGTCACACAAAGTAGATTATAATTCACTAAGGTACTTATGAAATGTTGATTTTGCAGATGACTGTCCAAAGTCCAATAGATGCAGTCCAAGTCCAATGCACACATGAGTTTTCCAAATGGCGATGAGATCAGCACAATTTAAATCCAAGCAAAATCCATGAAAAATCCAGCGATGTCAAAGAATTTTTATTGTTCTTTGATTTTGCAAAATCCACACACAATTTGTGTCAAAAAGTGTTGATATAAATAAAAAACATACAGAAAAGCTACAATCCGTCTGGAACGGATCGTATGATACCCTATCCTCCTCTGTATAAAGTGGGCGTGGCCAAACTGCATTTTGTACTCAAATATAGCTATAATGTCGAACGTTTGAGGATGTTACATGTAAAATTTTATCAAAATCGGTTTTTTGATGAAAACGCCCCCCAAAAAGTGGGCGTGACCAAAACTGTTCTATGGGTGAATTGTAGGGAATCTGAATACCTAAATATTTGGACGTAACAAAATTTTTCGGTTTCATATAATTTAGTGAAGTTATAAAAAAGTAGGCGTGGCAGTGGGCGGATGTAAAAAAAATGTACACTTGTACTGTATCTTTTTCTTGGAAGCCCAGATATTAAATTTCAGCGTCCTAGTTAAAAATTTAAGTCCCAAAAATCGGTTTTGTGATGAAAACGCCCCCAAAAAGTTGGCGTGGCCAAAACTTTTGGATGGGTGGATTGTAGGGAATCTGAATGCCTAAATATTTGGTCTTAACAAAATTTTTCGGTTTCATATAATTTAGTGAAGTTATGAAAAAGTGGGCGTGGCAGTGGGCAGATTTCACTTGTACTGTATCTTTTTCTCAGAAGCCCAGATATGAAATTTCATCGTCCTAGCTCAAAATTTAAGGCCCAAAAAGCGGTGACATACGGACGGACGGACGGACGGACGGACGGTCATCGCTCAATCGATTTCGCTGTTGATGCTGATCACGAATATATATACTTTATAGGGTCTATCTCGATTATTTCTCTATGTTACAAACTATGTGTCAAACTTAATATACCCTTAGGATAGGGTATAAAAAACTGAATCCGGTTCGATAGGACCAAATGAAGAAGAAAACATACAGAAAAGCTACAATCCGTCTGGAACGGATCGTCTGATACCCTATCCTCCTCTTTATAAAGTGGGCGTGGCCAAATTGCATTTTGTACTCAAATATAGCTATAATGTCGAACGTTTGAGGATGTTACATGTAAAATTTTATCAAAATAGGTTTTTTGATGATAACGCCCCCAAAAAGTGGGTGTGGCCAAAACTGTTCTATGGGTGAATTGTAGGGAATCTAAATACCCAAATATTTGGTCTTAACAAAATTTTTCGGTTTCATATAATTTAGTGAAGTTCTAAAAAAGTAGGCGTGGCAGTGGGCGGATGTAAAAAAATTTTACACTTGTACTGTATCTTTTTCTCAGAAGCCCAGATATGAAATTTCAGCGTCCTAGTTAAAAATTTAAGGCCCAAAAATCGGTTTTGTGATGAAAACGCCCCCAAAAAGTGGGCGTGGCCAAAACTGTTCTATGGGTGAATTGTAGGGAATCTGAATGCCTAAATATTTGGTCTTAACAAAATTTTTCGGTTTCATATAATTTAGTGAAGTTATGAAAAAGTGGGCGTGGCAGTGGGCGGATTTCAAAAATTTTTACACTTGTACTGTATCTTTTTCTCAGAAGCCCAGATATGAAATTTCATCGTCCTAGCTCAAAATTTAAGGCCCAAAAAGCGGTGACATACGGACGGACGGACGGACGGACGGACGGACGGACGGACGGACGGACGGACGGACGGACGGACGGACGGACGGACGGACGGACGGACGGACGGACGGACGGACGGACGGACGGACGGACGGTCATCGCTCAATCGATTTCGCTATTGATGCTGATCACGAATATATATACTTTATAGGGTCTATCTCAATTATTTCTCTATGTTACAAACTATGTGTCAAACTTAATATACCCTTAGGATAGGGTATAAAAAGAATGTTACTTCTACCGGTTTCAGAAACAGAACAAATCCGCAAAATTACTGATAAAATTAAAACAACTGCTTCTTAACACGTTATAAAACAGAATAATGAAAACTTTATTGCCATTTTGTACATATTATGTCATTTGATTTTTGTTATATACAAATAAAATTTCCCTATATGGGACATTATATGCGTGGGTGCAGGTGACGTCACGATGGTGTTACGTAACATCAACATCCACTTAGGTAGGTAGCAGTGGTTGTGTCAGCAAGCTGCACTGACAACATAATTAGCGCAAAGAGCGCCGTTTTAATACCACAACTCAAGTGACCTAATGGATGTGAAAAGAAAAGACTGTTAGCGATTAGAGGTAGCGGAAAAGAGGGAGGATTATTTAAATCCATCCCGTTACATTGAGGAAACTGATAATATCTCCAATGCTAATCTCCGCCAATTCTAATAGGTTGTCGAAAAACCTAGTGTGCGCTGCCTCACCCTGCCTAGAGCTGGACACTTGCACATAAAATGTAAGATTGTTTCTGTCTCGTTAGCAGTATAACAGCTGCGACAATGTGCATTAAATGGTGTGCCTATTCTGGCCGCATGAACCCCGATGGGCCAGTGGCCAGTACTAATTGCCAGAACTCTTGCTATATCTGCACGGTTTCTACTTAAAAGTTCTTGTGTTCTACTCCAGCAGTAATTCGGCCACATCTGTCTAGATATGACGCAGTTCCTCACTCCCTGCCATCTGCAGTCAGCCTTTGATAGATAGTGCCCCAAGATTAAGGGCCAAGATTAAGGGCCCGCAGCAGGCCATTCACCTATTCCGCGAGGGAACCATCAAGGGCAGAACCCCGCCTTGCAAGTTCATTACCCTCAATGCCACTGTGCTCCGGCACCCAAAGAAGGCTAATCCTGAACCGATGACCAAGAGAGGCAAGTTGCTCTTTGCACTGTTCTACGAGCTTCGAAGATGAAGTGGCAGATGAAATAGCCTTGATAGCGGCCTGGCTATCAATGAGGATGGCTATAGAGCTAAGGGTTGTGGTGGTTTGTTTGAGTAGGCGGCAAGCCTCTTGTACAGCAAGAACTTCCGCCTGGAAGACGCTGCACGAGTCAGGGAGCCGAGGAGATTTGGAAATACAGAGAGGAGCAGAGAATATCCCCGCCCCTACCCCACAGTCCATTTTAGAACCGTCGGTGAAAATTGTTGTATCGAACCCATTTGTAGTTTCACCGATTTTCCACTCCAACCTGGTTGGGAATCTGACCGTGACGACTTTTCCGAAGTTCACTCTGGGAGTTATATAGTCGGTTGTATTGGCTACCAGGTCCCGTGGTAGCGGATTCAGGATGCTGTTGTGGCCATAAGGTTTGCTACACCAGCATCCCGTCTCTCTTAATCGGACCGCACTGCATGAAGATAAAAACATGATATGAAGGTCGATTGTAGAAGATGCAATATTACGTTTAGGGCTTCGGATGGACTAGTTCTCATCGCTCCCGTTGCGCAGAGAGCCGCAGTTCTTTGTACTTTGTTGATAAGGTTCAGGTTGTAATTTTTCCTTAACGCAGGCCACCAGACTAGCGAACCATAGGAAAGCATAGGACGCACCACGGCTGTGTACATTCATATGACCATCTTCGGGCGAAGACCCCACTTCTTGCCAAAGGTTTTGCTGCAAGCATAAAAAGCCACACAGGCTTTCTTTACCCGCTGTTCAATGTTGAGCTTCCAACTTAATTTGGGATCAAGTACCACACCTAGGTACTTCGCACTGGAAGATAAGGAGAGTAATTGGTTGTTTAGCCGTGGAGGCGTGAAGGTCGGTATTTTGGTTTTTGTGGTAAAGAGCAACATTTCAGTATTGCTTGGGTTGACGCTGAGTCCACATCCAGTGGCCCATTTGCTAATCTTGTCCAAGGCACCTTCCATAATCTCACTGATTACTGAAGGAAACATCCCTGATACCAGTATTAACACATCATCCGCATACGCGACGACCTTGACTCCATCTCTGTGTAACCTACACAGGATTTTGTTGATTACCATAAGCCACAGAAGAGGAGATATGACCCCACCCTGTGGTGTTCCTCTTACGACGGATATGGTGGAACTGCTGTTACCGAGGGTCGAATGAATGATTCTGATTTTTAGCATAGTTACTATCCATTTGCTAATAAACTCTTCCACACCCAGTTGGAGTAGAGCTTCCTGAAGCTTCCTGCTGACGTTGTTGAAATCACCTTCAACGTCTAAGAAGGTAGCTAGGGTACATTGTTTATAGTGAATTGTCTTTTTTATCGTTCGCACAACTTCGTGGAGTGCCGTCTCCGTCGAACGCCCCTTAATATATGCGTGCTGAGATTTTGATAGAAGGGATTGATCTAGGGTATTTCGTATGTGTGTGTCTAAAATACGTTCCAACGTCTTTAGAAGGAAAGAGGATAAGCTGATGGGTCTAAAATCTTTTGCGGATTCATGTCCCCGCTTCCCAGCTTTCGGAACAAACACAACCCTAACACGTCTCCAGCTCAGAGGAACGTGGCTTAAAAGAATACAGCCTCTGTAAATAGGTACTAGCCATGGAACCACCTGGTCCAAAGTTTTCTGCAGCATAACCGGAATTATGCCGTCAGGGCCAGCCGACTTATAGGGAGAGAAGCTGTTAATAGCCCAGGAAGTGTTAACTGCTGTAATTGTTGTCTTAATGTCATTCCAAGATGAGGATTGCGGGACGTGAAGGTCCGGTGCAAGAGCAATTCCTTTAGTGCATCCTGGAAAGTGAGTTTGCATTAAAAGTTCAAGAGACTCTTTTGAGGAGTCCGTCCAAGTCCCATCCGGCCTTTTAATAAAAGACGGGCTGGAGTGTTCTTTGGACAGAATTTTACTCAATCTGACCGAGTCCTTTATGGTTTCAATGGACTGACAGTACTCCATCCAAGCCAGAGATTTGGCCCTTTTAATGGATTTTTGGTATTCTTTGAGGCAGTCCTTATATGGTTGCCAGAACTTGTGTCTAAAACAGATATTGAAGATATCTTCCTGAGATTAGATAGATCTTCGTTTCACCAAGGAGGGAATATTTTCTTACTATGTTTAATAGGACAGGAAACCTTAAAAGTCCAGTTCCTCGACTGATTCAATTTTCATAATAAGATCCATCTATGGTCAGAAAAAGACAGACGATCGGATACCTGCCAGTTTTCTACCCTAAGGGGATCGTTGTTGGTTTTTAAAGTGATATCCAAAACTTCCTCCCACCCTCTGAAATTGTCCGTACTCAGAAAAATAAAAGTTGGAGTGTTACCCACGTTGCAAACGGAGAGGTTGGACATCACTAGAAAATCAAACAATGACTCACCGCGTTCATTTATTTCGGAGCTGCCCCATAGTGTGTGCCTGGCATTCGCGTCGCAACCCAGAAGCAAATTATCCTTTTTGACTGAAGTCGCTGTTATTAACTGCAGTACCTCCACAGGTGGTGCTGGTCTGTCGTGATCCATGGACACTGAGGAAATATAAAGAGTGTTATTTGCAACCTCCAATTTAACTACCGTTAAATCGGCAGAGCTGAAAACGGGACATAGAAATACATTCAAGTGTTTTTTAGCCAGGATGCAAGTCCTAGGTCTATTACTAACCTGGTTGGTGGTCTTGTATAAGATGTTGTGGCGGTTGTCGTTGAGCCCTTTTATGGATGAACCTTTCACCCAAGGTTCCTGCACAATGCCGATGTCAATGTCCTCCTCCCCGAGGAAAACACGCAGATTATCTGACGCACTCTTCGAGTGGTGCAGATTAAACTGAATGATTTTCAGCATTGCTGATGGTTGTGTTGATGTCAACCCCCATGTCCTCCGACAGCTTGTCGGGATCTTGGATTTCTCCTAAATCTTCTTCAGGACCAGAGGGGCGGAATATTTTAAGTTTGGCATGCCTAATGCCGAAGCGCAGCTTGTGATCAGCCTTTTCGAGGGCCACCAGGCTAGCCTCGTTGATCATCAGCAGGAATGAGGAGCTATTTTTCTGAGGTTCCTCTGCCCATTCATCCATCGGAACCGCCGGATTGTGCAGTTTCAGACATTGGAGAAGCCAGATGCGGGCCCTAGGTCTCCTGGGGATATCCTTAACGGGGATAGGCTTAAGCTTCAAGTCCTCTCAGGCGTCACAAACCTTAGTGACACACTCGCTGAGGAAGTCCTTGGAGAACTGGTCCTCGCACCTGATTATCCGATAACCCCTGACCAACTCGGCGGAGTCGAAACATGGCAGAGGTCCCCCAGGATTTCCGAGCAGATAGTCCATGACCATCTCCGACAGTCTGGCCTCGATGCTGCACCACACTTCACTGACCGTCTTGCCATCGGCAAAATGGTCCCTAGCCACCTCGGAATAGTGTCGCGTTGTCTGTGAAGTGCAGGCCGAGGATGTACCCAGTTGTTGTTGTGCTGATGTTGATGTTGTGGGTGTCTTGGCGATCTTCGACTTCTTAGACCCGCGGTTGGTCTCATCCGAAGACCTGTTCCGCTTATACGTCTTAGAGCCCTTTTCCTTCTGTTTGTGTTGTTGGTTTTCAAGGTGTGCGATGTACTCATCGACCACAGCTTGGTACTTGATTTTGTTCTCAGCGTCCTTCTCATGAACGGTACCAGCTGCTTCCTTTTTGGCAACCTTGTCAAGAACGAAACGAGCCAACTTGTATTTTTTCCTCATGATAGCGGCCGCGGTTTTGTTTATGTCTGACGAACCATTGTCACTAACCTTAGTGCCTTTGGTTGCCGTTTTTGTGAAGGCTGTTGTCGACTGATGATACCCTATCCTAAGGGTATATTAAGTTTGACACATAGTTTGTAACATAGAGAAATAATTGAGATAGGCCCTATAAAGTATATGTATTCGTGATCAGCATCAATAGCGAAATCGATTGAGCGATGACCGTCCGTCCGTCCGTCCGTCCGTCCGTATGCCCACTTTTTCGGGGCGTTTTCATCATAAAACCGATTTTTGAGCCTAAAATGTTCAACTAGGACGCTGAAATTTCATATCTGGGCTTCTGACGAAAAGATACAGTAGAAGTGTACATTTTTTTTAAATCCGCCCACTGCCACGCCTACTTTTTTATAACTTCACTAAATTATATAAAACCGAAAAATTTTGTTAAGTCCAAATATTTAGGTATTCAGATTCCCTACAATTCACCCGTAGAAGAGTTTTGGCCACGCCCACTTTTTGGGGGCGTTTTCATCAAAAAACCGATTTTGATAAAATTTTACATGTAACATCCTCAAACGTTCGAGGTTATAGCCATATTAGAGTACAAAATGCAATTTGGCCACGTCCACTTTATAGAATGGAGGATAGGGTATCATACGATCCGTTCCAGACGGATGGTAGCTTTTCTGTATGTTTATACCCTATCCTAAGGGTATATTAAGTTTGACACATAGTTTGTAACATAGAGAAATAATCGAGATAGACCATATAAAGTATATATATTCGTGATCAGCATCAATAGCGAAATCGATTGAGCGATGACCGTCCGTCCGTCCGTCCGTCCGTCCGTATGTCACCGCTTTTTGGGCCTTAAATTTTGAGCTAGGACGATGAAATTTCATAACTGGGCTTCTGAGAAAAAGATACAGTACAAGTGTAAAAATTTTTGAAATCCGCCCACTGCCACGCCCACTTTTTCATAACTTCACTAAATTATATGAAACCGAAAAATTTTGTTAAGACCAAATATTTAGGCATTCAGATTCCCTACAATTCACCCATACAAAAGTTTTGGCCACGCCAACTTTTTGGGGGCGTTTTCATCACAAAACCGATTAAAGCCTTAAATTTTTAACTAGGACGCTGAAATTTCATATCTGGGCTTCCAAGAAAAAGATACAGTACAAGTGTAAAATTTTTTTACATCCGCCCACTGCCACGCCTACTTTTTTATAACTTCACTAAATTATATGAAACCGAAAAATTTTGTTAAGACCAAATATTTGGGTATGTAGATTCCCTACAATTCACCCATAGAACAGTTTTGGTCACGCCCACTTTTTGGGGGCGGTATCATCAAAAAACCTATTTTGATAAAATTTTACATGTAACATCCTCAAACGTTCGACATTATAGCTATATTTGAGTACAATATGCAATTTGGTCACGCCCATTTTATAGAGAGGAGGATAGGGTATCATACGATCCGTTCCAGACGGATTGTAGCTTTTCTGTATGTTTTTTGATTTTCTTGTTTTTTATACCCTATCCTAAGCGTATATTAAGTTTGACACGTAGTTTGTAACATAGAGAAATAGTCGAGATAGACCCTATAAAGCATATACATATATTCGTGATCAGCATCAATAGCGAAATCGATTGAGCGATGACCGTCCGTCCGTCCGTCCGTATGTCACCGCTTTTTGGGCCTTAAATTTTGAGCTAGGACGATGAAATTTCATATCTGGGCTTCTGAGAAAAAGATACAGTACAAGTGTAAACATTTTTGAAATCCGCCCACTGCCATGCCCACTTTTTCATAACTTCACTAAATTATATGAAACCGAAAAATTTTGTTAAAACCAAATATTTAGGCATTCAGATCCCATACAAAAGTTTTGGCCACGCCCACTTTTTGGGGGCGTTTTCATCACAAAACCGATTTTTGGGCCTTAAATTTTTAACTAGGACGCTGAAATTTCATATCTGGGCTTCCAAGAAAAAGATACAGTACAAGTGTAAAATTTTTTTACATCCGCCCACTGCCACGCCTACTTTTTTATAACTTCACTACATTATATGAAACCGAAAAATTTTGTTAAGACCAAATATTTGGGTATTTAGATTCCCTACAATTCACCCATAGAACAGTTTTGGTCACGCCCACTTTTTGGGGGCGTTATCATCAAAAAACCTATTTTGATAAAATTTTACATGCAACATCCTCAAACGTTCGATATTATAGCTATATTTGAGTACAATATGCAATTTGGCCACGCCCACTTTATAGAGAGGAGGATAGGGTATCATACGATCCGTTCCAGACGGATTGTAGCTTTTCTGTATGTTTATACCCTATCCTAAGGGTATATTAAGTTTGACACATAGTTTGTAACATAGAGAAATAATCGAGATAGACCATATAAAGTATATATATTCGTGATCAGCATCAATAGCGAAATCGATTGAGCGATGACCGTCCGTCCGTCCGTCCGTCCGTCCGTCCGTCCGTATGTCACCGCTTTTTGGGCCTTAAATTTTGAGCTAGGACGATGAAATTTCATATCTGGGCTTCTGAGAAAAAGATACAGTACAAGTGTAAAAATTTTTGAAATCCGCCCACTGCCACGCCCACTTTTTCATAACTTCACTAAATTATATGAAACCGAAAAATTTTGTTAAGACCAAATATTTAGGCATTCAGATTCCCTACAATCCACCCATACAAAATTTTTGGCCACGCCCATTTTTTGGGGGCGTTTTCATCACAAAACCGATTTTTGGGCCTTAAATTTTTAACTAGGACGCTGAAATTTCATATCTGGGCTTCCGAGAAAAAGATACAATACTAGTGTAAAATTTTTTTACATCCGCCCACTGCCACGCCTACTTTTTTATAACTTCACTAAATTATATGAAACCGAAAAATTTTGTTAAGACCAAATATTTGGGTATTAAGATTCCCTACAATTCACCCATAGAACAGTTTTGGCCACGCCCACTTTTTGGGGGCGTTATCATCAAAAAACCTATTTTGATAAAATTTTACATGTAACATCCTCAAATGTTCGACATTATAGCTATATTTGAGTATAAAATGCAATTTGGCCACGCCCACTTTATAGAGAGGAGGATAGGGTATCAGACGATCCGTTCCAGACGGATTGTAGCTTTTCTGTATGTTTTTTTTTGTTTTCCATTTTTGGTTTTTTATACCCTATCGTAAGGGTATTTTAAGTTTGACACATAGTTTGTAACATAGAGAAATAATCGAGATAGACCCTATAAAGTATATATATTCGTGATCAGCATCAATAGCGAAATCGATTGAGCGATGACCGTCCGTCCGTCCGTCCGTATGTCACCGCTTTTTGGGCCTTAAATTTTGAGCTAGGACGATGAAATTTCATATCTGGGCTTCTGAGAAAAAGATACAGTACAAGTGTAAAAATTTTTGAAATCCGCCCACTGCGACGCCTACTTTTTCATAACTTCACTAAATTATATGAAACCGAAAAATTTTGTTAAGACCAAATATTTAGGCATTCAGATTCCCTACAATCCACCCATACAAAAGTTTTGGCCACGCCCACTTTTTGGGGGCGTTTTCATCACAAAACCGATTTTTGGGCCTTAAATTTTTAACTAGGACGCTGAAATTTCATATTTGGGCTTCTGACGAAAAGATACAGTACAAGTGTAAAATTTTTTTACATCCGCCCACTGCCACGCCTACTTTTTTATAACTTCACTAAATTATATGAAACCGAAAAATTTTGTTAAGACCAAACATTTGGGTATTTGGATTCCCTACAATTCACCCATAGAACAGTTTTGGCCACGCCCACTTTTTGGGGGCGTTATCATCAAAAAACCTATTTTGATAAAATTTTACATATAACATCCTCAATATTTGAGTACAAAATGCAATTTGGCCACGCCCACTTTATAGAGAGGAGGATAGGGTATCAGACGATCCGTTCCAGACGGATTGTAGCTTTTCTGTATGTTTTTATATAGGTCCCACGAGTAGGTCCGGAATGGATGGTCCGTCCTGGCAGAGCCGAAATACCAGGATAAGGCATTCATACTACCGACCTCGCCTGGGCATCGATAGGGACCGTTCGCGACCAGCACTGTTTTTTTACCCGCTGGCCATGCAGCGCTCGGCACGAGTGCCTCCACACCTTGCCTTTAGTGAGATTTTAGAGGCTTACTTCCCACCTACGTCTTAATGAACCACAGCGCACGATTTAGTACATGCGGGTAAGTCCTTGGCTGATACTAAACACCTGAAGGGTGAGTAGCCATTTCCGGCGGGCGCCCACGGGGAGGACCAAAGACGAGGATTTTTACCCACCCAACATCCACTTTATTATAGCATTTATTTAAAACACCAATTCAATCTTAGTAGCGGGCTTCACATTGATCGATTTGATTGACGACCGACCAAATGGTTCAATTTGAACAATCGTCAAGCAAGTCATCCAATATGTCGTACGGTTTTTAAAATTTTTGAATTTTTTAGTTTGCTTGATAGACAAATTCAGAACAACTTTCATTTTTGATTCTGATTTCGACGAGAAAACATAGAAGCGGAGAAAAAGATATGAAATAAATTCTCTTAAAACTCTTATAAAAGCTTTGCATGTTTCATGAACTATACTATTTAGAATTGATTTAGCTATGCAGGCGCTGAATTTTAATTCATCGATGACTGTAATGAAAAAACTTCTAAAAACAAAAATTACCCTTCGGATATGGCATTCAACAGTAGGCCCCTTTCATTGGTGTACAGAATATAACATGCACAAACACGAATGATTGTGAGAAGCTAGGCCCTGGGTCCCATGGACCTGACGCACAAAAAAATTGTTTTTTGTATTTTGTATGTACATGTGTATTGGAAGAGACAAGGAATCTGTTTTGTCCCTTAACGTTGAAACATTTTGTAAACAACAGTTTAATAAAGGCGATACCTATCGTACAAACGATGACAACAGTATTGGACAGTTTTTGGGGTTAATGCCCAAATAACAATGTTGCGTGCGTGCGTCCGTGCGGTGAGTCCGTCGTAGGTACTTTACGATATTATTTGTCACAATGCACAACGCAACGCAAAATTTGTAATGCCCAAATAACAATGTTGCGTGTGTGCGTGCGTGCGTCCGTTGAGTCCTTCGTAGGTACTTAACGATATTATTTGTCACAACGCACGCAAGCAAAATTTGTGAAACGAAATGTCGCGTTGTGGAGGTCGTCCGTTGGGAGCTTAGGAAGATGACAGAATATAATGCTGTTTCCTCAAATTTGCCATACACGAATTCGTCGCAGAAAAAGAGTAGAAATTTACTCCTTTTTTTTTTGATTTACAAATAGACATAAATATGAGAAATAACTTTGCAAACAAAGAATATTAATAAAGAATTTAAAAACAAATAGTTTTTACATAATCTAACACGATTCATTTTTATTAAAAGCCATATTACAACAAATCATATTACAGGTTAATTATTCGGAGTAAATGCGCGACACAAGAATTTACCCTGTCGATGAAAATCGAACAATTCATAATACAGCTGATAGCCGATAGTTGTCAAACGGACGCAAAACCAGAAAGTAGATCTACTTGGACGTTGTAGTAGTGTTTACGATATTTACGATATAGCGCCGATATAATGCTGAGGTTACATTTTGTGTTACCCCATAAGAGCCCATTGTTTCTACTAAATCTGTCAACGGACGCACGAACGCACGCAAAATTGTAATTTGTGTGTAATGCCCAACGAACAATGTTGCGTGCGTGCGTGCGTCCGTTAAGTCCTTCGTAGGTACTTTACGATATTATTTGTCACATCGCACGCAAGCAAAATTTGTAAAACGAAATGTCGCGTTGTGGCGGTCGTCCGTTCGGAGGTTAGGAAGATGACAGAATAAAATGTTGTTTCCTTAAATTTGCCATATACCAATTCGTCGCAGAAAAAAAGAGTAGAATATTACTTTCACCCCTATCGTAGAATACGCCGGGGGGAACGTTTCACTTAATTTCACATGTTTTGATCGTTGAATACGTTCGAAGTGAATGTTTCACTTGTCGGTAAGGTGAATGCGTTTTTATCTATCGTAGAAAACGTTCGAATGGAAATTCTCCATACAAACTTATACTCAGCTAGTTCATTGCGTATTTGGGCTGAAATTATCTGATTTTTTTGTATGAATTTTTTGCAAATGTATTTTATTGCAGCAAAAACCAATCAAATGAAGCTGAACCGAGATATAGCAAGGAACGATTGCAAACGACCACCAGAGGTATTTTTGGAGACAGTGAAACTGATTTTGCGTTTGGATTAATCTCCGTTTTTAAAACATCCAAAATATATAAAAATGTTGCCTTATTCAAGCGGAATGCTTTAATAACTCTGAAAGATAAATTAATTCTTCCATTAGAATGCATAAAATTTTGTGTTTCAGAATACTTACGCCGAATCTGGAAGTTCCAAAATATATTCTCCATTGTCTCTTAAAAAGGCACGCATTTTTCTATTGCAGGATATTTCATCGTTAAAAGCTATGCTATCCACTTCCGTTTTAACTATTAATCAGTTGCTTAATTCAAATATGAAATTGTTTGCCTAGATTAATTGCCGTCACTTTTCACAAAACAGCTGTTTTACAGTGCCAACTTCGAATGCGAAACACTTATAGGTAATGTAGTTTACCCGGCGTATTCTACGATGCATATGGAAAGTGAAAGTGAAACGAGCGAGTGAAGTGAATCTCAGATACGGCGTATTCTACGATAGGGGCGTTTATTTTTTATTTTTTTTTTTTGATTTACAAATATACATACATAAATGTGAGAAATAACTTTGAAAACAAAGAAATATTAATGCAGAAATTAAGAAAAAACAATGTCTACACAGTCTAACACGATTAATTTCTATTAAAAATATATGACAATAAATCATATTACAGGTTAAGAATTCGGAGTAAATATGGGACACAAGAACTTAACCTGTCGCTGAAAATCGAACATTTCATAAAACAGCTGATAACCGATAGTTGTCAAACGGACGCAAAAGTAGAAAGTAGATCTACTTGGACGTTGTAGTAGCGTTTACGATATTTAAAATATAATGCCGATACAACGCTGAGGTCACATTTTGTGTTATCCTATAAGGGCCCATTGTTTCTACAAAATCTGTCAACGGTTTGGGTGTAAGTCCAGCAAAAGTTGAATCGCTAAAACGATATCGCCTAGATCAACGGTTCTCAAATGGTGGTTCGCGTACCACGATGGTGATTTTCACTGTAAACTATCGTCAGACTATTCTTGCCGTACGTAATGAGTACCCATTCATATCACAAATGCTCTTCCACATTTTGTGCTGTATTACATTATGTAAATAACTTAGCAGCACCTTCTTCCCCTTTAACTTACTTACTTACTTACTTACTTACTTACTTACTTACGACCCGTGAAGTCTCTGCCTGAGACACAGCAGCCTTCCACTCTCTTCGATCCCGGGCACGCTGCTTCCAGTTACCTACACCAAGTGCTCTGGCATCCGCGATAGCTTGATCCTTAAAACGGAGGTTCGGTCTTCCTTGTCTTCTCGAACCTGGGGGCTGTGATTCGAAGATCCTCTTTGCTGGATCATTATTGTCCATTCGCTCGATGTGGCCGAGCCAGTGTAGTCGACGTGTTTTAGCTTTTTGGTCTACATCCACATCCTGGTACAGCTCATAGAGTTCGCGGTTATATCTTCTCCTCCATTCGCCCTCCCTCGCATACGGGACCGAATATCCGACGAAGAATTTTTCTTTCGAAAGTGTTCAATATCTGCTCTGCTTTCCTGCTTATCGTCCAACACTCGGCTCCATACAGCAGAACTGGCAGGATCAAAGTTTTGTAGAGCAAACATTTCGTCTTCCGAGTTAGGAGTTTTGACCCCATTTGTTTCGCCAAACCGAAGTAGCAGCGGTTTCCTAGGGTAAGTCTTCGTCGAATCTCCACTAAGTTGTCATTCGTGGAGTTGATATTTACTCCGAGGTAGGTAAACTCCTTAACCACTTCGAAGTTACTGTTGCCAACAGTGACGTTTTGTCCTAGGCGGTGGACAGATCAGTTTAGCCGGGATCCCGAATTCGGCCATCGCCTTGTAGAGCTCAAGACGATGAATGCTATCATATGCGGCTTTAAAGTCGATGAAGAGATGGTGAGTCTCGACTTGAAATTCGTTGGTCTTTTCCAGGATTTGCCTTAGTGTGAAAATTTGGTCGATCGTCGATCTCTCGGGCCGGAAACCACACTGGTACGTGCCGATTAGTGTGCTGCAGAAGGGCTTCAGACGTTCACACAGTACGTTGGATAGGATCTTATATGCGACATTAAGCAGGGATATGCCTCGGTAGTTCTTACAAGGATCGCCTTTCTTGAAGATGGGGCATATAGAGCTGATAGTCCAGTCATCGGGCATGACTTCATCCACCCATATTTGGTTAATGACTTGGTGCATGCACCCTACCAAAGCATCACCACCATGTTTGAAATGCTCTGCTGGTAGACCATCAGAGCCGGCGGCCTTGTTGTTCTTCAGCTTTTTGATAGCTGAGCCGACCTCTTCAAAACTAGGAGGGGGATGGATTCTTCATTGACTGGATGCGGGTTCTCTTCTTGCCCTATCACTCTCTCTACCTGCCCATTAAGTAGCTGCTGGAAATGCTGCTTAAATACATCTACTATTCCCTGTGCTTCGGTGACTAGGTTTCCTTCACTGTTTCGAAGAGTCTGCGTTCCGGGCTTGAAGCCAGCTGCCAGTTGCTTGGCTTTCCTGAAAAACATCCGGATGTTGTTCCTATCGCGGGACTCTTCGATATTCTTGAGCTGGGAGGCTGCGTGGGCCCTTTTCTTCTTACGCAGGATCTTCTTCTCCTCCCTTCTTCTGGTTCGATACTCTTCTCTCGCTGCCTTGTTTTGCGTTGCAGCGCTTGCAAGTGTGCATTTTCTGTCACCTTTTTCCGGCGTACGCATTCATCCTCATACCAAGGGCTCTTTTTGGGTGGTGGCTGGTAGCCTATGGTGGTCTGTGCTACCCCTTTGATGATGTCGCGATACTGGTTCCACAGATTGTTGGCGTTTGTGCAATCAGGCGCTCCCTGTAGGCTCTGGCTACTGCAGACGTGCTAAGGCTTCCAACGTTGAATTTCTTTTTCTGGGCGGTCTGCAGCTTCTTCTCATTGGATAGTCGAGCTCTGAACTTAGCTGCAACAAGAAAATGGTCAGAGTCGACGTTTGCTCCTCTGAACGTTTGCACATTCAGAATGTTGGATGCTTGCCTCGCATCTATTAGCACGTGGTCGATTTGGTTGGCGGTTCGACCATCTGGAGAGCGCCAGGTTGCTGTGTGGATTCGTAGTCTTGGAAAACTAGTGCTGCTTATCACCGTATTACGAGCTGCTGCAAAATCGATTAACCGGAAGCCGTTGTCTGTTGTCGTGTTGTGGAGGCTGTGCTTTCCAACTAATCCGCCAAAGATGTTTTCCTTACGGATTTTGGCATTGCAGTCCCCGAGTATGATTTTGACATCATACTCCGGACAGGCTCCGTCCAGGAGGTCATAAAACTCCTGCTTGATAGAGTCTTCAGCTTCGTCGGTAGGGGCGTGTGCACATATTATGCTGATGTTTTGAAATGTAGCCTTGATGCGGATCACAGCCAGGCGATCGCTGATCGGCTTAAAGTCAATTATCATTGAGCGTAGCCGATTTCCCACGACGAATCCGCATCCTAACATGTGCAGTCTTTTGTGGCAGCTGTAATAAATGTCGCAATTTTTTCGTTTTTGCATACCTGATCCTATCCATCGTATCTCCTGGATCGCGGTAATATCTGCCTTGTACCGCGTGAGGACAGATTCAAGTTTTTGAGTAGCACCAGGAGTGTACAGTGTACGTACATTCCAGGTGCATACTCTTATATCATAGTCCGTGTACGTTCCGGGTCGTGGTGTTAAATGAGGGGGTCCATTATCCGAGGCTTGTGTCTCTCTCATAACTATATTTTTTTTACGTGGTAAGGAAGTTACCCCGACGGCACAACCCCCAACCTGGAGGGCCAGTTCCATTTTTTGAAACCCCTAGGACGAGGGGCCGGTTTTAAACCGATGTCAGTAAAACGCTTCGGGGATATGAGCGCTGCCGTTGGCCCAATAATTGCTCATCCGCCACCATCTTTGTTCCAAAAACCTGACTTATTCTTGGAAATCTTTATCGGCCTGAGCTCCAAATATGTCGAAGTAGCCCAGATGAAGTGTAGTGCTTCCGTTTGAAGCTTTAACGCCACCGTTGACTCCATCGAGAGAGTTCGTCCGCTGTCGTATTTATGGTGCTGCAATTTTCTCTTGTTCAACATTCGCGCTTATAAGTTCAGCAAGTCGGGTCCGGATGGACACCAACCAGTACCCGATGGCTACCACTAGGAGGTAAAATAAGCACAATTGATGCGCAGTAACAGTTACAACACTGGACGTCGCCAGGTTGACGCCAGTCAGTGCCTACCCTATTCCTACAGCATCCAGCCATCTTCCCCTTTAACTATGTATGTATAATGAAAGAAAAAAACAAAATAGGTTTTATGAAACATATAAACTGCATTTTATTTGTTAATAATTTTCATTATAAGTATTTTTGTAACGATTCTCCAAGGATTTTTTCAAGCTCTTGTACAGACTTTTTCGAATTCTTCACAACTTATAGATTTTCATCTTCAAAAAGCTCCGCAACAAATGGGATAGTATCCGGCAAGAGTGAGGTAAAATCATCGCCTAATTTTTTAGCAAGCTCAACAATTAAAGGCAGTTGTCCGTATCTGCGGTCAACAACAAAATTTGATAGTTAAGCTGTTTCCAAAGAACATCACTTGATGCAGCCACAGCCAGTTGTCCAATACAAGATAAAAGTATATTTTGAAGTTCATCACTATTCTGAACTAATTCATTTTCCAGCTGGTCAACAATAGGTTGCATTAGGAGATTAAACCGATGTGGATTAGCAAAACATTTGCTATCGTGTAAGAATATATTTGTTAATGTAAAAAGAATATTTGTTACAAGTTCTCTATTTAGCATTTCATTTTTAGGGAAATATAATACTTTATTTTTACTACTGTTGCAATCATTCAAAAGTTCGGCAGCATTTTGTATAAATTCATCTGCAAAAAGAGCGAATAAGGATTTAAGCGAGTTAGAGATAAATTTATTAAGGATGAAGTAAGTCAGCACTCTTTCTTTAGGACTATTAATGCGAAATGTTCAATCATATACTTTTTGATACACAGGCCTAAAGGAACTTTCGGAGAGTTTTAGTATCCATGCGACGAATGTATTTATAATTTCTTTTTCGGTTCGACAAATTTCATCTACTATTGTGGTACTGTCAATGAAGCTACTCACTTACGTTCGAAACTTTAAGGTTTTCAGGAAAAAGTTGGTAAAATCTATTTGAACTATTGACAAATCAAGATTACTTGAAGTTGAAACACATTCCAAGAAAAGCTTCATAAGAAAACTTATACCTGAGTAACATCTTTCATCCATTAGTATATAATATACTCTTTCGCAACTGGGAATGAGAACTCGGGCTGGAACCTCTTTAGCAATTTTTGACCATATTACTTGTATCTTGTTGATATTAAATTTTTTTCGCTGTTCGTGTTCCACGCTATTCATTTGTATTAGCGACAAGATTTTACTGAGTGCAGTAATAATTCCAACGATATATGGTCCAAGGAACAAGGGCATAGCCTCAAATAGCTTTTGAGTTCCCGTAATTAATGCTAAGCACATTCGTACAGCGATCCTAATAAATTGAATATATTTTCATCGCAGCAATTCTCGAAAAAATAATCATTTTTTAGTTGTAGTTTACTGATTAACAGTTCAATCACTTTTTTACGAATTGTTATTAATTGATGTTGCATTGAACCTTGTACGACAACCAAGAACATATCGGGAGATAAAAGAGAAATCACATTTTCTAAAATATCATAACAATGATGTAGAATAACTTTCCAAAATTTAGATTGAGTTGTATCAATACTTTTTTCATCAACATCCACTTTATTATCCAATAGCATTTATTTAAAACACCAATTCAATCTTAGTAGCGGGCTTCACATTGATCGATTTGGTTGACGACCGACCAAATGGTTCAATTTGAACAATCGTCAAGCAAGTCATCCAATTTGTCGTACAGTTTTTAAAATGTTTGAACTTTTTAGTTTGCTTGATAGACATGTTGTTTAATGTGAAGGCTCGTCGTACAAATACAGAACATTTTTTTATTTTGATTCTGATTTCGACGAAAAAACATAGAAGCGGAGAAAAAGATATGAAATAAATTTTCTTAAAACTTTTATAAAAGCTTTGCATGTTTCATGAACTATACTATTTAGAATTGATTTAGGTATGCAGGCGCTGAATTTTAAATCTGAGAAACTTCTTCCAGTGGCCAAAAAAGTGTTTTTGCCTTTTTTTACGAGGTGTTAAGTATTTTGGTTAATAGTTCTTCCATTCACAAATGAAGTCTATCCTTAAGTAATTCCGAAAATCATCAGGCGAACTTTCTTCATATTTCAATATTCATCGATGATAAGATCCGCAACTAAAACATCCATCCCCATGTTCAGAATCTATTTCACAAATGAGGTCTATCAAGCATGTCGTACAATTCGAACGCTAAGCATTATTTTATCGACAAATCGTTTAATGTGAAACCCGCTATAGAAATTTCTGGTCATCGAATATTCTAGGTGTTTAAATGTAATATCGGTTTTAAAAATATTCTGTCATATATGGCGCTGCCCGCAGTAGGAAGAGTTTCTGTTTCGGAATAAATATTAGAGTATGATCCATTCCAGAAGAATTGTAGCATTTCTGTATGTTCTTCTTCCGTGTTTTACTGTTGGCGTTGGAGGTCATCAATATCTATCTAACAAACTACAAAATGTAAGTAATTTTTTTATCTTTTAGACATCTAGTATTTATTTATCAAGCATGTGTAAAAAATTTTTTTGACAGGTCGGCTACGCCGAAACAAATGGCAATTTTGATTAATTTCATGGAGTATCATTTAGATTTGGCCAAGGGCTAGCAACCCCACACAGTTCAAGAGCAACAGGAGATCAAAAACTGTTGCTGATTTGGTTATAATGCTTAATTTTAATCTCACTTCCTGATGAAACACCATGGTTGTTTTCAGCCAACCACTGGTAGCAATCCGCAGACAGCACCTAAAATTTCATTCATGGCCCCACCTCTCGCAAGCGTCTGACAAACATCCGAAAGTAAAACTGTAATGAAAAAACTTCTAAAAACAAAAATTACACTTCGGATACGGCATTCAACAGTAGGCCCCTTTCATTGGTGTACAGAATATAACATGCACAAACACGAATGATTGTGAGAAGCTAGGCCCTGGGTCCCATGGACCTGACGCACAAAAAAATTGTTTTTGTATTTTGTATGTACATGTGTATTGGAAGAGACAAGGAATCTGTTTTGTCAATTACCGTTGAAACATTTTGTAAACAGCAGTTTAATAAAGGCGGTACCTATCGTACAAACGATGACGACAGTATTGGACAGTTTTTGGGGTTAATGCCCAAATAACAATGTTGCGTGCGTGCGTCCGTGCGGTGAGTCCGTCGTAGGTACTTTACGATATTATTTGTCACAACGCACAACGCAACGCAAAATTTGTAATGCCCAAATAACAATGTTTCGTTTGTAAAACGAAATGTCGCGTTGTGGCGGTCGTCCGTTCGGAGGTTAGGAAGATGACAGAATAAAATGTTGTTTCCTTAAATTTGCCATATACCAATTCGTCGCAGAAAAAAAGAGTAGAATATTACTTTCACCCCTATCGTAGAATACGCCGGGGGGAACGTTTCACTTAATTTCACATGTTTTGATCGTTGAATACGTTCGAAGTGAATGTTTCACTTGTCGGTAAGGTGAATGCGTTTTTATCTATCGTAGAAAACGTTCGAATGGAAATTCTCCATACAAACTTATACTCAGCTAGTTCATTGCGTATTTGGGTGTTTGTTCTAAGGTCGTGCTGAAATTATCTGATTTTTTTGTATGAATTTTTTGTAAATGTATTTTATTGCAGCAAAAACCAATCAAATGAAGCTGAACCGAGATATAGCAAGGAACGATTGCAAACGACCACCAGAGGTATTTTTGGAGACAGTGAAACTGATTTTGCGTTAGGATTAATGTCCGTTTTTAAAACATCCAAAACATATAAAAATGTTGCCTTATTCAAGCGGAATGCTTTAATAAATCTGAAAGATTAATTAATTCTTCCATTACAAATACAAATTTTTGGCGCAACAGGTTCATGGGACCCAGGGCCTAGATTCTCACAACCATTCGAGTTGTGCGTGTTATATTCTTTACACGAATGGAAGGGGCCTACTGTTTAATGCCGGATCCGAACGGCAATTTTGAGAAGCTTTTTCATGACAGTTTTACTCTCGGATGTTTGTCAGACGCTCGCGAGGTGGGGCCGTGAAAGAAATTTCAGGTGTTGTCTCGGGATTGAACCTGGAACCCCTCGCTCCGTAGTCCAACGCACTAACCACTTGAGCCACGGCGCCCACTAACTTCCATTAGAATGCATAAAATTTTGTGTTTCAGAATACTTACGCCGAATCTGGAAGTTCCAAAATATATTTCTCCATTGCCTCTTAAAAAGGCACGCATTTTTCTATTGCAGGATATTTCATCGTTAAAAGCTATGCTATCCACTTCCGATTTCACTATTAATCAGTTGCTTAATTCAAATATGAAATTGTTTTCCTACATTAATTGCCGTCACTTTTCACAAAACAGCTGTTTTACAGTGCCAACTTCGAATGCGAAACACTTATAGGTAATGTAGTTTACCCGGCGTATTCTACGGTGCATATGGAAAGTGAAAGTGAAACGAGCGAGTGAAGTGAATCTCAGATACGGCGTATTCTACGATAGGGGTGTTTATTTTTTTTTTTTTTTTTGATTTACAAATATACATACATAAATGTGAGAAATAACTTTGAAAACAAAGAAATATTAATGCAGAAATTAAGAAAAAACAATGTCTACACAGTCTAACACGATTAATTTCTATTAAAAAATATATGACAATAAATCATATTACAGGTTAAGAATTCGGAGTAAATATGCGACACAAGAACTTAACCTGTCGTTGAAAATCGAACATTTCATAAAACAGCTGATAACCGATAGTTGTCAAACGGACGCAAAAGTAGAAAGTAGATCTACTTGCACGTTGTAGTAGCGTTTACGATATTTAAAATATAACGCCGATACAACGCTGAGGTCACATTTTGTGTTACCCTATAAGAGCCCATTGTTTCTACAAAATCTGTCAACGGTTTGGGTGTAAGTCCAGCAAAAGTTGAATCGCTAAAACGATATCGCCTAGACCAACGGTTCTCAAATGGTGGTACGCGTACCACGATGGTGATTTTCACTGTAAACTTTCGTCAGACTATTCTTGTCGTACGTAATGAGTACCCATTCATATCACAAATGCTCTTCCACATTTTGTGCTGTATTACATTATGTAAATAACTTAGCAGCACCTTCTTCCCTTTTAACTGTGTACATGTATGTATGTATGTATAATGGAAAAAAAAAAAACAAAATAGGTTTTATGAAACATATAAACTGCATTTTATTTGTTAATAATTTTCATTATAAGTATTTTTCTAACGATTCTCCAAGGATTGTTTCAAGCTCTTGTACAGCCTTTTTCGAATTCTTCACAACTTCTAGATTTTCATCTTCAAAAAGCTCCGCAACAAATGGGATAGTATCCGGCAAGAGTGAGGTAAAATCATCGCCTAATTTTTTAGCAAGCTCAACAATTAAAGGCAGTTGTCCGTATCTGCGGTCAACAACAAAATTTGATAGTTAAGCTGTTTCCAAAGAACATCACTTGATGCAGCCACAGCCAGTTGTCCAATACAAGATAAAAGTATATTTTGAAGTTCATCACTATTCTGAACTAATTCATTTTCCAGCTGGTCAACAATAGGTTGCATTAGGAGATTAAACCGATGTGGATTAGCAAAACATTTGCTATCGTGTAAGAATATATTTGTTAATGTAAAAAGAATATTTGTTACAAGTTCTCTATTTAGCATTTCATTTTTAGGGAAATATAATACTTTATTTTTACAACTGTTGCAATCATTCAAAAGTTCGGCAGCATTTTGTATAAATTCATCTGCAAAAAGAGCGAATAAGGATTTAAGCGAGTTAGAGATAAATTTATTAAGGATGAAGTAAGTCAGCACTCTTTCTTTAGGACTATTAATGCGAAATGTTCAATCATATACTTTTTGATACACAGGCCTAAAGGAACTTTCGGAGAGTTTTAGTATCCATGCGACGAATGTATTTATAATTTCTTTTTCGGTTCGACAAATTTCATCTACTATTGTGGTACTGTCAATGAAGCTACTCACTTACGTTCGAAACTTTAAGGTTTTCAGGAAAAAGTTGGTAAAATCTATTTGAACTATTGACAAATCAAGATTACTTGAAGTTGAAACACATTCCAAGAAAAGCTTCATAAGAAAACTTATACCTGAGTAACATCTTTCATCCATTAGTATATAATATACTCTTTCGCAACTGGGAATGAGAACTCGGGCTGGAACCTCTTTAGCAATTTTTGACCATATTACTTGTATCTTGTTGATATTAAATTTTTTTCGCTGTTCGTGTTCCACGCTATTCATTTGTATTAGCGACAAGATTTTACTGAGTGCAGTAATAATTCCAACGATATATGGTCCAAGGAACAAGGGCATAGCCTCAAATAGCTTTTGAGTTCCCGTAATTAATGCTAAGCATACATTGTCCGGTGTTTGCCTTTGAAGTATGGTCGCCTGATAATTCAGAGCACCCACCAAATGAGGCATAAACTTAGGCAGGCGATATTGCGTAGGCTTTTAGGTTTGATGTCACTTCATCCAGTGATAATATAGCAGTTGGAAGAATAATTTTTGATACGTGTGCAAGTTTCTTGATAACAATTGTGAGAACCACCATAATATTTTTAAACTGTTCGATATATTTTAAAGAAAAACGTTTTGAGAGTAGTTTGACAACAATCAAACAAGTTTGTTGCACACATATCGTCTCGTTTGTGTTGAATCCAGCTAAAGGTGGTAGAATTGAACTATCCTGTCGGTACTTAATTGGAATAGTATTGATTATTTCGTACAGCGATCCTAATAAATTGAATATATTTTCATCGCAGCAATTCTCGAAATAATCATTTTTTAGTTGTAGTTTACTGATTAACAGTTCAATCACTTTTTTACGAATTGTTATTAATTGATGTTGCATTGAACCTTGTACGACAACCAAGAACATATCGGGAGATAAAAGAGAAATCACATTTTCTAAAATATCATAACAATGATGTAGAATAACTTTCCAAAATTTAGATTGAGTTGTATCAATACTTTTTTCATCAACATCCACTTTATTATCCAATAGCATTTATTTAAAACACCAATTCAATCTTAGTAGCGGGCTTCACATTGATCGATTTGGTTGACGACCGACCAAATGGTTCAATTTGAACAATCGTCAAGCAAGTCATCCAGTTTGTCGTACGGTTTTTAAAATTTTTTAACTTTTTAGTTTGCTTGATAGACATGTTGTTTAATGTGAAGGCTCGTCGTACAAATTCAGAACATTTTTTATTTTTGATTCTGATTTCGAAAACATAGAAGCGGAGAAAAAGATATGAAATAAATTCTCTTAAAACTTTTATAAAAGCTTTGCATGTTTCATGAACTATACTATTTAGAATTGATTTAGGTATGCAGGCGCTGAATTGTAAATCTGAGAAACTTCTTCCAATGGCCAAAAAAGTGTTTCTGCCTTTTTTTACGAAGTGTTAGGTATTTTGGTTAATAGTTCCTCCATTCACAAATTAATTCCGAAAATCATCAGGCGAATTTTCTTCATATTTCAATATTCATTGATGATAAGATCCGCAACTAAAACATCCGTCCCCCATGTTCAGAATCTATTTGACAAATGAGGTCTATCAAGCATGTCGTACAATTCGAACGCTAATCACTATTTTATCGACAAATCGTTTAATGTGAACCCCACTATAGAAATTTCTGGTCATCGAATATTCTAGGTGCTTAAATGTAATATCGGTTTTAAAAATATTCTGTCATATATGGCGCTGCCCGCAGTAGGAAGAGTTTCTGTTTCGAAATAAATATTAGATTATGATCCATTCCAGAAGAATTGTAGCATTTCTGTATGTTCTTCTTCCGTGTTTTACTGTTGGCGTCGGAGGTCATCAATATCTATCTAACAAACTACAAAATGTAAGTAATTTTTTTATCTTTTAAACATTTAAAACAAATTGTTTCGTAATCAAGTAAACAAAAAAATTTCTCAGACCTTGAACCAACATTATAAAGTAAAAGTTTAAGAGATAAGAGGTGATCCGAAAAAAACATGGGGCGTAATAAATGAAATATTAGGACGACGAAAAATATCCTTGGATGATACAATTTCAAAACATTTCTTAGATGTCAGGAACGCAGATGAGTTAGCAGATGAATTTGCAACCTTTTTTTCGAGACAGGCAGAATCTATCATTCATAAGTGTAATGTTGTAACCTCCAGTCATCAAAATGAACGATTAAGTAGGTCTATATACTTTGGAGGAACAGATTATGCAGAGGTAGAACGTCTGGTGCATCGCCTAAGCATCCGAAAAGCGCCTGGGGCAGATGGTATTAGGGTCACAGATATTAAGATGAATGCTGACATCTTTGTCCCCATTATAACGAAGTTTATCAACCTTAGCTTCGATACGCTTACGATCCCTAAAAAACTGAAAGAGGCAGTTGTGCGTCCTATATATAAAGGAGGGACGAAAACCAACATCACTAACTATAGGCCAATAGCAATTTTACCGGCCATAGAAAAAATCATGGAGCAAATCGTTTCAAATCAAATCGCAAATCGTATATGGGATTTTGTAAAAAAACACAGTTTGATCAGCAAAAGTCAATACGGATTTCAAAAGGGAAAGAGCACCAACAAACTTCTTGCCGATTTTGCGAACGTAATAAATACGGCCCTCAGCAAGCGACACCATATACTTGTCCTGCTTTTGGATTTCAGTAAGGCATTCGACACACTTAACCACGAAAAGGTTAGCAACGCTTTGCAAAGGGTAGGAATTAGAGGCAAGCTATCGGATTGGTTGCGTAATTATCTTTCAGAAAGAACTTTTCGTGTACAAATTAAGAATCGCTGTAGTGATGAGCATGAAGTTCAATATGGAGTGCCTCAAGATTCGAAACATGGTCCTCTACTTTTCGTTTTGTACACAAATGAAATGCTGAAATGTTTAAAAAATAGTATACCATTCGCATTTGCTGATGACACGGCAATCATTGTGTGTCGTAAATCATTGGAAGAAGCAACAAAGGTGATGCAGGGGGAGTTCGATGAAGCTGCTAAATGGTGTCATGACAATGGGCTTATAATAAACGGATCGAAAACTAAGCTCATGCATATTCGAAGCCCGAAGTTACCAGCACCGCAAATTGTCCTGAAGACTTATAAATGTGACATCTCGTTTGAGTCCGAACAAATTGAAGTCGTGAATACTTACAAGTATCTTGGTATCATCATTGACTGCCATTTTCTTTGGGAGCCTCACATAAATCACTTACGAAAGAATCTGAGAGGATCCTTGTTTGCGGGGAGGTGCAGCGCAAACGCACATAGAAAAACTGCAAAATATACAAAACAGTGCAGTCAAAATTCTATCGAGAAAAAACGTCTCTAACATAAGTATGCTGAAAGTACGACAGATATTCAACATGACTGTGGCTTTGGAGTACTACATATGAAGATGCAAGTTTTCGCACACCAATTACTCATCAGTTTGGTACTAGAAGACAAGTCGAAGGAATGTATCAACTCCCAGCACTTATTAACGAATACGGCAGAAGACGATTGATGTACACCGTGCCGAATGTATTAAATAATCTTCCTCAAGACTTGAGAAACATCAACCAAATAAATGCCTGCAAAAATAGATTAAAACTATTTTTTCTAGAAGAAATAACTTAACTTTTAATTCAAATTTCAATTTAATTAATAATATTTAAATTCCAAAGTATTATTTAAAAATCAATTAGTATATGCATTACAAAAACTGAATTACATATAATTTTTTTAAACTGTTTACATAGATGATTGAGTCTTTAAATAATTTTGCAAATAATCTCCTGCAGATAAGCCTTTGGGCTTCGCATTTCACTTTTGGTGAAATATATAAATAAATAAAAAAAAAAAAATTTTGACAGGTCGGCTACGCTGAAACAAATGGCAATTTTGATTAATTTCATGGAGTATCATTTAGATTTGGCCAAGGGCTAGCAACCCCACACAGTTCAAGAGCAACAGGAGATCAAAAACTGTGGCTGATTTGGTTATAATGCTTAATTTTAATCCCACTTCCTGATGAAACACTATGGTTGTTTTCAGCCAACCACTGGTAGCAATCCGCAGACAGCACCTAAAATTTCATTCATGGCCCCACCTCTCGGAAGCGTGTGACAAACATCTGAAAGTAAAACTGTAATGAAAAAACTTCTAAAAACAAAAATTACCCTTCGGATAAGGCATTCAACAGTAGGCCCCTTTCATTGGTGTACAGAATATAACATGCACAAGCACGAATGATTGTGAGAAGCTAGGTCCTCGGTCCCATAGACCTGACGCACAAAAAAATTGTTTTTTGTATTTTGTATGTACATGTGTATTGGAAGAGACAAGGAATCTGTTTTGTCCCTTAACGTTGAAACATTTTGTAAACAACAGTTTAATAAAGGCGATACCTATCGTACAAACGATGACAACAGTATTGGACAGTTTTTGGGGTTAATGCCCAAATAACAATGTTGCGTGTGTGCGTGCGTGCGTCCGTTGAGTCCTTCGTAGGTACTTAACGATATTATTTGTCACAATGCACGCAAGCAAAATTTGTAAAACGAAATGTCGCGTTGTGGAGGTCGTCCGTTGGGAGGTTAGGAAGATGGCAGAATATAATGCTGTTTCCTCAAATTTGCCATACACGAATTCGTCGCAGAAAAAGAGTAGAAATTTACTCCTTTTTTTTTTTGATTTACAAATAGACATAAATATGAGAAATAACTTTGCAAACAAAGAATATTAATAAAGAATTTAAAAACAAATAGTTTTTACATAATCTAACACGATTCATTTTTATTAAAAGCCATATTACAACAAATCATATTACAGGTTAATTATTCGGAGTAAATGCGCGACACAAGAATTTACCCTGTCGATGAAAATCGAACAATTCATAATACAGCTGATAGCCGATAGTTGTCAAACGGACGCAAAACCAGAAAGTAGATCTACTTGGACGTTGTAGTAGTGTTTACGATATTTACGATATAACGCCGATATAATGCTGAGGTTACATTTTGTGTTACCCCATAAGAGCCCATTGTTTCGACTAAATCTGTCAACGGACGCACGAACGCACGCAACATTGTAATTTGTGTGTAATGCCCAACGCACAATGGGTGAGTAATGGGATACTCAATCCCGCAGGTTTTAAGTATAAAAAAAACACTTTACCAAATGATTTTTTACTTAGAATTTTATTTGTTACTAATAATTTTTCTTACTTGGAATTTTATTTGTTACTGCTTTGACCGCCAAATTGGAACTGTCCCTGGATCGATTGCCATAACGTTAGCGTCTTCCCAGAAACACAGATCACCTCAAGTACATAATGTTTGTCTTATGTACATATCTGCTAAGCTTTTATCAACAAGTGTTTATTAGGTGAAGTCTGTGCAGCTGAAGCGATGTCGATTATGACGATGTTTGTGTTGATGTTAATGTTGATATATTCGTTTTTTGATTTTATGCATGTGTAGAGATGTCTTGATGTCTTCCATTGCTCGTAGTAACATCCATTAGACAAAAACGTTTAATCATTGGAAATTAAATTACAGTGACTCATAGGGAATTGGAATTGGGAGTAAGTATAGGGATATTTTTTAAGGTACATAAGCTACTGCTGTTAGTATATTGTTGTTGTAATTAAGATAGTTCTAATTCGTCCCTTCTCTATGGACTATGGGTACTGACTGCTCTGCATATTCTGCATTTCTATTCGTCGTATTTTCGTTATATTTACGTTTTCTTTTAATTTTATTTTTGTGGGATTTTCTATCTTTATTTGTTGTAATAACAACTACTTTTTTGCCTGATTTTATCTTTAACTTTTTCGCCCTAGGTGTTAGTTTGTTACGTCTATTATTAAACTCATAAATTGTTTCGTTTTCCTGAAATATTGGTGGTGTATCTCGGTTCCTATTTAGTTTGTCTGTTATTGTTTTGTTATGATTGTCTATTTTTTTTTTAATTTGCTCTCTGGAATTGTTGTAACTTATTTAAATAGTCATGTTCGGATTCATAGTGTATGGATTTTTTGAATTTAGGTGTCCTACCTGTAAGAAGTTCTATTGGTGTATGGTTGGTTACTGAATGGATACTGGTATTATATGTTGTGAGAGCTTCATTTAATACATCCTGACGTATTTGTTTTTTATCTTTGTCATATATTACTCTATAGATTTCGGTAAGGGTAGAGTGAAACCTTTCTACTGGTGAGTTACCTGTGGAATTCTGAGGTGTTGTAATGTGTAATGTAATGTTGTATCGGTCGCAAAACTCTTTAAACAGACTTGAGTTAAACTCTGTACCCGAATCACAAACTATTTTGTTACGGGTACCATGGTGAGCGAAAAATTCCCTTATGGATTGAATTATGTATATACTATTTCTAGCAGGTAAGATAAAGGCTGAAGCAAATTTTGAAAATCTATCAATTATTGTTAATATCTGTTTATTTTGAATAGCATATACATTTATGTGTAGGGTATCTAAAGGTAAATCTGGTGTTTCGGTTTTTTCGTACTTTACTTTTGGAGGATGCCTATCATACTTTAATAGCTGGCATGTTTCGCAGTTATTTATAATTTTTGTTATTTTAGTTTTCATGTTAGGGAAAAAGTTAATTAGTCGAAGATGTTGCAACGTTTCACTTATACCTCTGTGATTGGATTTTTCATGATATTCGTTTATAACTTTGTCCTGATCGTCATTATTAACTAAATCTGTTAGCTTTACTAAACAGCGAATCAACTTAAATATTTTACTGTTCGCGAAGAATTTTGTGTAAACATTTTAAATAATTTGAAATGTTTCATCATCTGTGAATACAGCTGTGAGTTTCTTTGGACTGAGGTGATTTTTTAGTATTGATGTAATTACTTCTTCCTCATGTACATAAGTTTGGTTGTCTAAATATTTTGCGATGTTTTGACTCAAACATTTTTTTGTAAATCATGGATAGGTTCATTACTTGGTTTGTTTTTGCGAAAACTAGTTGCTCGCTAAACTCATTTAATGATCGTTCTGAAATGGGTATGCCGTCGTTCAGGTTTTTTTTGGCAGAGTGGACAGTCGATAGGCAAGAAAATCTTTCCAAATCAGATACATTATTTTCGATAGACTCATTAATGTTAACTTCCACTCGACTCAATGCATCTGCGTTTGTATTTGCTTTACGTTTTTATACCCTATCCTAAGGGTATATTAAGTTTGACACATAGTTTGTAACATAGAGAAATAATCGAGATAGACCCTATAAAGTATATATATTCGTGATCAGCATCAATAGCGAAATCGATTGAGCGATGACCGTCCGTCCGTCCGTCCGTCCGTCCGTCCGTCCGTCCGTCCGTCCGTCCGTATGTCACCGCTTTTTGGGCCTTAAATTTTGAGCTAGGACGATGAAATTTCATATCTGGGCTTCCGAGAAAAAGATACAGTACAAGTGTAAACATTTTTGAAATCCGCCCACTGCCACGCCCACTTTTTCATAACTTCACTAAATTATATGAAACCGAAAAATTTTGTTAAGACCAAATATTTAGGCATTCAGATTCCCTACAATCCACCCATACAAAAATTTTGGCCACGCCCACTTTTTGGGGGCGTTTTCATCACAAAACCGATTTTTGGGCCTTAAATTTTTAACTAGGACGCTGAAATTTCATATCTGGGCTTCCAAGAAAAAGATACAGTACAAGTGTAAAATTTTTTTACATCCGCCCACTGCCACGCCTACTTTTTTATAACTTCACTAAATTATATGAAACCGAAAAATTTTGTTAGGACCAAATATTTGGGTATTTAGATTCCCTACAATTCACCCGTAGAAGAGTTTTGGCCACGCCCACTTTTGGGGGCGTTATCATCAAAAAACCTATTTTGATAAAATTTTACATGTAACATCCTCAAACGTTCGACATTATAGCTATATTTGAGTACAAAATGCAATTTGGCCACGCCCACTTAATAGAGAGGAGGATAGGGTATCATACGATCCGTTCCAGACGGATTGTAGCTTTTTTGTATGTTTTATAATGAATCTCATACTCAAATTCCTCGCGTTTAAGACGCCATCTTATAAGTTTGGAATTCGTGTCCTTGAGTAAAAAGAGCCAAGTCAGGGGTTTATGGTCCGTAACTATAAGAAACCTACGTCTATATATGTAGATAGGGGCGGAAATGTTTGGTTGCCCAAACAATGGCTAGTAGCTCTTTCTCTATAGTACTATACTTGGTTTCTGTTTTCGTTAGCGTACGTGATGCATAAGATACGGGCTAATCTTTTCCAATAGGCCCCTGACTTAAAACTGCACCAATCGCAAAGTTACTTGCGTCAGTAGTCAAATTAAATGGTCGTGCGAAATCTGGGTATTGCAAAATTGGATCATTACTGAGAATATCTTTGCAATGTTCAAAACAACTGACATACCTTTGGTCTAATTTGATATGCCTTCCCTTTTTTAAACATTCCGTAAGAGGTTTCGTTATTTTAGCAAAATCTTGGATGAACTTCCGATAGTAGCCTAGTAGGCCAAGAAAAGATTTTATTTGCTTTGCAGTACGAGGAATTGGAAAGTTTTTTACGGCATTAATTTTATCATGGCTAGGCTTTACTCCTTGTGAAGTCACTATGTGACCGAGAAATGCTACTTCTTTGCACAAAAACTCTGATTTGTCTAGCTGAACCTTTAAGTTAAATTGTCTTAATCTAGAAAATACCTTCCACAGGTTTTCTGTGTGCTCCTGAAGGGAGGTAGAATAGACAATTATGTCATGCATGTATACAAGGCATATTTTTCTTTGCAAGTCACTTAAAATATTGTCCATCACTATTTGAAAGGTGGAAGGAGCATTTTTTAAGCCAAATGGCATACGGATGAACTCATAGTGTTCATGAGTTATCTACTGTAAACGCAGTTTTATTTACATCTCTGGGATCAATTTCAATTTGATGAAAACCAGAAGCTAAGTCAAGGGTAGTAAAATACATAGACCTACCTAGTTTGTCCAAAATCTCAGTGATGTTAGGAAGGGGGTATCGATCTCCAATTGTTTTTTCATTTAGCTTCCGGTAATCTACAACCATCCGCCATTTTCTTTTATTAGAAGCGCCCATCTTTTTGGGGACAATCCAAATTGGACTGCTCCATGGAGAATAGCTAGGCCGTATGATGCCTTGCTTAAGGAGTTCCTGGATTTGTGACTTTATTTCCGCTTTGTGGATTTCAGGGTATCTATATGACTTAGTGTATAGTGGTATGTCATCATTTGTTTTAATGCGATGTTTTATAGCATTTGTAAAAGAAAGTGTATTACCTTCTCTAAAAAATATATCATCAAAATGACTACATATTTTGAAAAGAGCTTTCTTCTCCTCCATATAGCTGAAATAGCTTTCCTTGGTATTGTTTCTAGCTGGTCAGAGTTGTACGTTATATTAATATTATTGACTTCGTCAAAACTAGTATAAAGTTCCACCTTTAAGGGCTGTTCTAAGAATAGCTTTTGTTCGTGTTCGGATAAATTGATAACCTCAATGTTACTATACCAATTTGACGCCCTATAAATGCCTTCAGAAATTTTAAGGAATTTATTTATGATGGTTGAACGCACATAAATATCACCATTTTCAATATCAACCGGGAGCTTAGCTATCATTTTTGAAATTGGAGGAACATTAAAAATGTTTGATATGTAATTGGGTTTGAAATATAAAGGGATGAAAGCGTTTTTTGTTTCCAAAAGTTTATCTTTCAGGTTGACTTTAGCGTTTAGTTGTTTCAACATTTCTAGACCTATTAATCCGTCGAAATACGGGTGAAATTTGAAAATAAGAAATTTAAACTTCTCGTCTATATATATATGTATATTTGGTGAACACTGTTGTTATTGAAATTGGTTTTATAATTTCATGTTCATCCTGGTTTGTAAATTCGGGGTTAATAAAATTTGCTGAAGCGTCAATTAAAAATTTTAGTAAGTTCTCTGTGCTATTGCGAATGTTAATATAGGGTAGTATACCTGAACTATGTTTATTAACATCAAGGTATCCAATCTGTTGTCCGAGGCGATTTATTGAAAATTTACGTCATCGATTTCAGCGTTTTCGTAAATTTCATTACAGTCATCTTTTGCTGTTTGATAAAAAGGGGAGTACTGATCTAGCTCAGAATAATACACTTGATCTGGGTTTAAGTTAATAGGCTTAGCCTGACTTACATTTAATGAAGATACTGGATTATAATAATCAGTTGGATATGTTTGAATGTTATGAACTTCTCTAATGGAGTAATTATTGCCGTTTAGTGTGGAATTATTATTGTTCAGTAAAGCGAGATGGTGCTATAATATTTGTTTGTTGGGTTCTACGTGTATTCCCGCTATATGTGTCCATTGGAGTAGGAAGTGGTTGAGCGGTATTTAAAGGTCTAGGAGCAAAGACATTTTGATTTTGGCTCACATTTTGCGGAAAACGATAGACATTTGGATTGTATATTTGTTGATTTTGTTGTTGAGATTAATTATTTGGTCCTATGGGGAAGATATTATTGTTTGGAACGATTTGTGAATGATTATACATATTTGGTCTTTGGTTGAAGAAATCTGTGTTTTGATGGTTATTGCATGTATTTGGATATTGCGATTTTAAGGGTCGAGTATTAAAAGTGGGGTTATTGTATTCCAAGTGTTTTCTAAGCTATCATTTGATTGTTTTATTGAATGAAGGTCTCTAATGAGCGACGTTTCATTCCGTTTGTCGGAATAGTGTAATACGAGGTTAGCTTTAATTTGATTCCAATCTAACGGAGTACCAAACATATTTAAGATTTCGTTTGCTTGGTCCGTTATTTTGTTCCGTATGGCTCTCATTATGATACGACTATAGGGAGAATTACGAATTGATACCATTACTCCTAAGATCTCCTCGACGTTATTTATAAATTCGTACAGTAATCTAGGATTACCATTGAATTGAGGAAGGTCTTTAATAGCATCCGGGATGTTTCGCGTATTGAAAATGATATTTATGGTTTCTAATTCATTCATATTTGCATTGGAATTTGGTATACTGTTAGCACCAGAAGTTGTTCCTTCACCTGGTTTTGAATTAATATTAGTGGTAGTATGCATTGAAGAAGCTAAACTATTAATTAAGTATGGACTTATATTGTTACTTATACCTAAAGCACTGTTTGCTGCAGTTTAATGATACCTTATTTAAATCAATATCTGCTACATCTATACCAGAAACTCCGCTACTACTTGCATGTAAAGCCATATTACTAAATTTTTGTTCCTCCTCAATATCACTATCTTGCACACAATAGGGTCTATACAAAGAAGAACTCGTTTTTCGATTTCACTGTGCTTTGCGCCTATTATTTCTTCCAAACATATATTAAATGATACGGAATAGGGATGAGGAGTAAAGGAAAGAGTTTGTAATTTTCTGATGGAAGTTCAGCTGAAGATTCTTCCTGTGCCAAAGAATTAAAATTCTCCACTCTGTATTTAGGTGTGCCCTGGTCCTTTTACACCGATTCACAAAACACCAATATGCTTTTGATGTGAAGTCCATGCGCCAATTTAAGTTTTCTTTATTTCACTGTTTTGATGAAATTTGCACTTGCATTGAGTTAATACTTTTACGTATTACGAACGTGTACTTCGTTCTCTTTTTGTATAAAACTATGTTTATAAATTAAATACGCGACTTCCGAATCAAGTGGGTTCCGACTGTGCCAGTTATGGGATACTCAATCCCGCAGGTTTTAAGTACAAAAAAAACACTTTACCAAATGATTTTTTACTTAGAATTTATTTGTTACTAATGATTTTTTTTACTTGAAATTTTATTTGTTACTGCTTTGACCGCCAAATTGGAACTGTCCCTGGATCGATTGCCATAACGTTAGCGTCTTCCCAGAAACACAGATCACCTCAAGTACATAATGTGTGTCTTATGTACATATCTGCCAAGCTTTTATCAACAAGTGTTTATTTGTTACACTCGCTGATGGTGCTTTTGTTGCTATGCGTGCATAACTCGTGCGTGCGTGCATTCGTTAAGTCCTTCGTAGGTACTTTACGATATTATGTGTCACATCGCACGCAAGCAAAATTTGTAAAACGAAATGTCGCGTTGTGGCGGTCGTCCGTTCGGAGGTTAGGAAGATGACAGAATAAAATGTTGTTTCCTTAAATTTGCCATATACCAATTCGTCGCAGAAAAAAAGAGTAGAATATTACTTTCACCCCTATCGTAGAATACGCCGGGGGGAACGTTTCACTTAATTTCACATGTTTTGATCGTTGAATACGTTCGAAGTGAATGTTTCACTTGTCGGTAAGGTGAATGCGTTTTTATCTATCGTAAAAAACGTTCGAATGGAAATTCTCCATACAAACTTTTACGTTTCTTATACTCAGCTAGTTCATTGCGTATTTGGGTGTTTGTTCTAAGGTCGTGCTGAAATTATCGGATTTTTATACCCTATCCTAAGGGTATATTAAGTTTGACACATAGTTTGTAACATAGAGAAATAATCGAGATAGACCCTATAAAGTATATATATTCGTGATCAGCATCAATAGCGAAATCGATTGAGCGATGACCGTCCGTCCGTCCGTCCGTCCGTTTTTTTTTTTTTTTTTATAATGCACTTTTATTTAGTTCAATTCATTATTTCTTACATGCTAACAAAAAAACGCTTAAAACTAGCTTAACTAACTTAACTACGTTATATACTACTAACTTACTGGCCCTGTGCGGGCACTCTAAGTTAAACTTAATTCTTAAAACTATGTCTTTTGACCTAACCTAACTTACTTAAGTATTTATTATCTAATTATTTAATTACTAATTTGGTAAACAAAGAAAATTATTTTTTTTTGGAAAAACTTTGTATCCGGACTTTTTTTTTTTTATATTTTATAAAACTTAAAACTATCTTAAAAACTACCTTAAAATAAATCTTAAACTACTTAAACTAAATACGTAACTAAATACGTACTTTTTTTTTTTTTTTTTTTATTTTTTTGATTTTAGTGCTGTTTTTTATACCCTATCCTAAGGGTATATTAAGTTTGACACATAGTTTGTAACATAGAGAAATAATCGAGATAGACCCTATAAAGTATATATATTCGTGATCAGCATCAATAGCGAAAACGATTGAGCGATGACCGTCCGTCCGTCCGTCCGTCCGTATGTCACCGCTTTTTGGGCCTTAAATTTTGGGCTAGGGCGATGAAATTTCATATCTGGGCTTCTGAGAAAAAGATACAGTACAAGTGTAAAAAATTTTGAAATCCGCCCACTGCCACGCCCACTTTTTCATAACTTCATTAAATTATATGAAACCGAAAAATTTTGTTAAGACCAAATATTTAGGTATTCAGATTCCCTACAATCCACCCATACAAAAGTTTTGGCCACGCCCACTTTTTGGGGGCGTTATCATCAAAAAACCTATTTTCATAAAATTTTACATGTAACATCCTCAAACGTTCGACATTATAGCTTAATTTGAGTACAAAATGCAATTTGGCCACGCCCACTTTATAGAGAGGAGGATAGGGTATCATACGATCCGTTCCAGACGGATTGTAGCTTTTCTGTATGTTTGTTTTTTTTTTTTTTTTTTTTTTTAAGTGCTGTGTTTATGTCTTAACCTAACTTACATCTAAGGACAGCAACAAAAGACAACACTTAAACATGGACTTAAAACTACGTAAGCCGGCCAGTCTAAATATATAAATAAATAAATAAATAAATATATGTAAAATGGCCAGCGTGCCCTACAAGGGCTAGCCAGGATTGAAAGGGATCGACGAGGGAGTTCCCTCTCGGTCAAAAAGCCACCAGAATTTCTGATGCTGTTTTTCTATGTCTTTAACATCGCGCCCCGACACCGACCTACTGAATCGGAGACGCTCCTCATCGCTCTGTGCTACGCCTCGCTCGTAGTTGAGTCGCCTATCAACAGCTTTTCTGGCGACGTGGAAGATAAGCGGAAACCCCGCTCTGTCCTGGATCAGACCTTGTCCGTCGAAATAGAGGAATGCCTCTGGGGGGACCAAGCCGTTAAGGCGCACCCTCTCATGGTACATTTCATTGGGGTAGTAAGCCCCAAAGATCAGGTTATTGGTCGAGTTCATTGCTCTTGCAATATGACATCGAATCAACTTCACCAGGAAATTGTCCACTCTGATTAGATTCGCTTTATTATAAAGGACCTCATTGGAATAGAATTTTTTGTACTCAGACTCTGGTGTTCTGTACAAATGAAGGCAAGCCCGGAGACAAGCCCTCTCAAACACCCGAATCTTTTCCATTAAGCTTGCTCTAACGTTAAACCACACCGGACATCCATAGGTAAGCATTGGCCTTATAAGGGCCGTGTAACAGATGACCTTCACCCTTGCATCGAGTTGGCTGCTATAAAACAGTCTCTTTGTAAGGGCAAAAGCAGCTTTGGCTCTGGCCAGAGCAGCATCTATATGTTTGTTAAAATATAGATACTGATCTAGCCAGATCCCAAGGTATCTGACTACACTTCTGCTCGCCAATGGTCGTCCGTGCGGTCCCACTATGGAGAACTTTCGCCAATTCTTTCTGGTGTCCCTCGAGGCCCCAGATAACGGCGTTCTGAACAGGATGGTTTCCGACTTCTGAAAGTCAACTTCCAGTCATCGCAATATCGCTGGATCGTCTCGAAGTCACGTTGTAAGAGTATTGTAATGACCTCGATCTTTGGACCTGACCTGTACGCAATCAAGTCGTCTGCGTACGCAATAGCATGGTGAAGAGAACCTATGAGATCGCTAGTGTAAATGTTAAAAAGGATAGGCGAAGTAACTGCACCCTGTTGCAGACCATTTTTAATTTGAAATACACCAGCAGAAGTCACATTGCCATTTTTCACAACGAGCTGTCTACTGGTGAGCATGTTATAAAGAGTGTACAGCAGTGGTTTACTTATACCCAGCCTACTCAACTTGTAAAAGAGTCCCTCTAACCATACGGTATCGAAGGCCTTTTCCAAGTCAATTAGGCAGGCACCCGTGCATTGTTTCTTGCTTTTATTCCATTGGACATCCGAAACCAGTTTAGACGCGGCATGTAGGGTATCATGCCCCGCCTTGAAACCGAATTGGTTGTCCGGGATTATATTTCTGTCCTCAACCCACTTATTCAGGGCTCTATGGATCACTTTTTCGAATATCTTGCTAATGTTCGGAAGGAGACTTATCGACCGGAGATTTGCCGGATTGGATGTATCTTTTCCCCTTTTGGGAATGGGATGCACCACTGCTGTTGTCCAATGCGCCGGATAATGTGCATTATTCAACGCATTGTTAAACAGGGTGGTGTATATGTCCACCGCTTCTAGAGGGAGATGTCGGAGCACAATGTTCGGAATTCCGTCGATACCCACGGATTTCTTACTTCTTAATGAGACGAAGATCGTTTGGAGATCTACCTTCGATATGAAAGGGGGATGAACCCTGTCATCGGCGATGGCATTATTTGCCATGTTACCTTCATTGAACACGGTGAAACCAGTGTTCTCAGATCGCCAGTCTTGCATATCACTTCGAAGGTAGAAGTTGTGCACAAGGACGCGATTATCCAGGTCATGGTTCGGGTAAATGCTTTCATTCACCTTGTACACTTCCTGGAAAGTCGCTCCTATAGCCTCAACCTTCTCCTGCGGATCTTCTATCACGAAGAAGTCGTCATCCTCGACAGCGTTATCTGGATCTATACCAGCTGTTATGAGTATTTGTTCGTAGTTCGTCGTTCGGGGTATCTTAAGACACGGAAGGTCGCTGAAGTTATTCCTCCGAAAAATCTTATTGATTTGCGGGAACATACTGGGATTATTGGCTCTTACCGCCGAAATCTTCCCGTTCCAATACGCATTCACCGTCAGTCTGTAATTTTCTTTGATCAATTTTTGGAGGTTTTTGATCAACGACTTCAATGTCCTAACCTCCGAGTTTTGTCTGTCAGTAAACTGTCTGTACAAGGTTTTTAATCTTGACAACAGTCTACTTTTTTGTTGGTGTAGTGCGTCGATAGTCGCGTTGCGGAATACATCTACGTTGTCAGTATGTTGATACCGAGGTATCGTACTGTCCATAGTTCGTTTGATTGTCTCATCCAATTGCTTTAGGTATCTGTCAATCTCCTCGTTTGACAGATTCCTATTGGACGGTGGGTAGAGCGAGTTCGAGGAGAGTGCTCTAGTCAGTACTCGGGAGAAGCGTGTCCAGCGCGTCCTACTGTAATTGTAGGTATGCGTTTGGACAAACTCTTCCAATTCCGCAATTTCGTTTTGAATACTTATTTCGGCACTAAGTCCGCAATGGTCGCTGTCGTACACAAAAGTGTGCAGACAGTTAATCGTTTGTCGGTCCGTGTCGGTTAGTTGTAGTCGTACGTCGAACAGCATGAGGTCCAGATAAGAGCCGCCTCTGGAAAACGACGGACTATCCGATGCTTTCACATCGAGTCTAAACTCGACATTGTGCTGACCCCACCAATTAAGTAGTAGGTTCCCTCTAGAATTTGGCGTATTATTTCCCCAATCCCTATGCTTCGCGTTTAAATCTCCGGCCATGAGATAATAGTTCTCCTCCGACTCCAGCCTTAGGCATCGGAAAAGTGTCTCGAGCTCTGAAATAAATAAAGAAGGTTGAGTGGCTTCAGGCGCATAGACTGCGACCACGTACATCTTCTTTCCACTACGGAGAGGGATGCACACGATACACGCTTCCAGCACCTGGAACCTTCGCACTTCACCACTGTACACTGTTTTATATCGCAGCTCTTTACGAATAAAGATCGCGACACCACCTCCTTGAGTGGAGTTGGGTCGGTCTCTTCTTACTATATCATATCTATTGTTCCTTAATTTATGTCTCTGAGTTAGCTTAGTTTCGCTAATCAAAAGCAAATCAGGATTTTCGTCATCTAGCAACTTAAAAAGTGAGTTTCTACGTTCTATCCTTATCAGTGAATTCACATTCACCGCAAGGATCTTAAGGGGAATCTCCGCCGTGGTACCCATTACGACTGGAGGTGCGTTAGGCCCGGCAGAAGCGCGTAGATCTGATCCACCCGCGTCGCCTGCTCTTGTATCTGACGTTGAAGCTGGCCCATCTGCCCTTGAATTGAGAGCAAGATAGCCATCAGGTCAGCTTGCGCCTCAGGTGCTTTAGACACTGATGCCTTTGGAGCAGCCTTTGGCTGTTGCTTTTGCGTCTTACCCTGACCGGCCGCCATTTGGGCGTACGTCAATTGGGGTGTGACGACTTGATTTGAAAGAGCGGGACCAGGTGAACGCTTCACCACGATCTTCTGCTGACGAGCCATGCTTGATCTCCTAATAACTTGGAACTGAGGGCAACCCCGATAATTAGCGGTGTGCCCCGTGTTCCTGCATAGTGCACATGAAAGTTGCTCCCTATCTGAAGCCCTATCCTTACCTAGCGGACATTCTTCTGTCTTGTGGTCCTTTCCACACTTCACGCATCGAGGCTGCATATCGCAGTTCGACGCGGCGTGCCCGAACCTCTGGCAGCGAACGCATTGGAGAATGCTCTCGCTCCGTCTTAATTTTTCCCACCTTACAACCTGGTAGTCGAGGACTTTAATGCCTCTTAGACTATCCAGTTTGCTGCTGGGTGACAGCTGAACCAGGAAGAACGGAAGTTTCCGGTTCTCCCTTTTGGCCTTAGCTGTAATGAATGGCTTAACTCCTACGAATTCGAGCCCGTCGCACTTTGTTTCTCTAAGCAATTTGAGGATCTCCTCCGGTTCAGAAGACGGTTCCAACCCCTTCAGCAGCATAGTATGCAGCTTTTCCCCTTTCGGGGTGAAGGAGAAGAACTCCGTCGTCGAGTCCCTTAACAAATTTTTAATAATGTGATATTGTTCTACAGTATTACATTGAATCGAATGTCTATCCTTATTAAAACGTTTGATTGAAAAATTGTTGCCAATGGCCGACTTACATAATTCGATTGTGTCCTTAAGTTCCACCTTGAAAGTGTTGATTGGCGGCACCCTTTCTTTTGTTGTCTTCTGTTGCTGTTGTTGTTGCTGGATTTGCTGCTGCTGTTGTTGCTGCTGCGGTTGTTGCTGCTGCGGTTTCTGCTGCTGTTGCTGTTGTTTCTGCTGCTGTTGTTGCTGCTGCTGTTGTTTCTGCTGTGGCTGCTGCATTTTTTGCAGCTTTTGCTTTGGCTGCTGCAGTTGTTTTTGCTGCTGCAGTTGTTGCGGCTGTTTTTGTTGTTGCTGCTTGGGCTGCTGCAGTTGCTGCTCTTGTTGTAGTTGTTGCTGCTGTTGTCTCTGCTGCTGTAGTTGAAGCTCTTCTTGGCGTTCTTTCATTCTTCTAGCTGTTTGGCCTTGATTTGGATTACCTTTTGCTGCAGCAATTGGATGCTGCTGCTCAGGCTCTCCAGTGTCTCATCCTCGTCCTCTGACTCCGAGGACGCTAGTTTGGCGAAGGTGTTGTTCTCACCCGTATAGCGACCCTCCCCACCGTCGGAGACGTATGGGTAGTCTTCCTCGTCGTCGGCAGACTCCTGTTCTATGTCTGTAGCTGCTTGTTTTTGTTTTGATTGCGCCCCCCCCTTCACTTCGACATGCAGCTTATCTTTCGAAGCTGATAGAGTGGGGCGCTTGACCAAGTTAGGAGTTGGTTTGGGTTTCCTCCTCCTTTTAACTGTCCCTTCGGTGGCCACTACAGCTGAGCAGCCAGATGTTGATGCCGTTTCTGGATCTGGATCTCGATCGGCTGTTGTTGTTTGTTTGTCCGCATCTCCCGCTATGGGGAGTGCGGACCGTTGATTTTCGTCCATGGCGTGGTTTTTGTTTACCACTCTTCTTGGTAATTTTCCACTTATTTAATTATTTTAAATAAGAAAAAAAGGCAATTGAAAATTATTTCCCGAATTTGAACCGGGGTCGGTTCGGGTGACTGCACGCAACCACTACCACTGCACCACTTCGGCTATTAAAAACCAATGAACTTTCGCACTATTAAAACACACTGAATGATTCAGAGAAGCCGAAACAAGTCTTACCACGATGATGGTCTGTGAACGACTGATCCGTCCGTCCGTCCGTATGTCACCGCTTTTTGGGCCTTAAATTTTGAGCTAGGACGATGAAATTTCATATCTGGGCTTCTGAGAAAAAGATACAGTACAAGTGTAAACATTTTTGAAATCCGCCCACTGCCACGCCCACTTTTTCATAACTTTACTAAATTATATGATTATGTTAAGACCAAATATTTAGGCATTCAGATTCCCTACAATCCATCCATACAAAAGTTTTGGCCACGCCCACTTTTTGGGGACGTTTTCATCACAAAACCGAGTTTTGGGCCTTAAATTTTTAACTAGGACGCTGAAATTTCATATCTGGGCTTCCAAGAAAAAGATACAGTATAAGTGTAAAATTTTTTTACATCCGCCCACTGCCACGCCTACTTTTTTATAACTTCACTAAATTGTATGAAACCGAAAAATTTTGTTAAGACCAAATATTTAGGTATATAGATTCCCTACAATTCACCCATAGAACAGTTTTGGTCACGCCCACTTTTTGTGGGCGTTTTCATCAAAAAACCGATTTTGATAAAATTTTACATGTAACGTCCTCAAACGTTCGACATTATAGCTATATTTGAGTACAAAATGCAATTTGGCCACGCCCACTTTATAGAGAGAAGGATAGGGTATCAGACGATCCGTCCCAGACGGATTGTAGCTTTTCTGTATGTTTTTGTATGAATTTTTTGTAAATGTATTTTATTGCAGCAAAAAACAATCAAATGAAGCTGAACCGAGATATAGAAAGGAATGATTGCAAACGACCACCAGAGGTATTTTTGGAGACAGTGAAAATGATTTTGTGTTTGGATTAATGTCCGTTTTTAAAACATCCAAAACATAGAAAAATGCTGCCTTATTCAAGCTTGATAAATCTGAAAGATTAATTAATTCTTCCATTAGAATGCATAAAATTTTGTGTTTTAGAATACTTACGCCGAATCTGGAAGTTCCAAAATATATTCTCCATTGTCTCTTAAAAAGGCACGCATTTTTCTATTGCAGGATATTTCATCGTTAAAAGCTATGCTATCCACTTCCGATTTCACTATTAATCAGTTGCTTAATTCAAATATGAAATTGTTTTCCTACATTAATTGCCGTCACTTTTCACAAAACAGCTGTTTTGCAGTGCCAACTTCGAATGCGAAACACTTATAGGTAATGTAGTTTACCCGGCGTATTTCACGATGCATATGGAAAGTGAAAGTGAAACGAGCGAGTGAAGTGAATCTCAGATACGGCGTATTCTACGATAGGGGTGTTTATTTATTTTTTTTTTTTTTTGATTTACAAATATACATAAATGTGAGAAATAACTTTGAAAACAAAGAAATATTAATGCAGAAATTAAGAAAAAACAATGTCTACACAGTCTAACACGATTAATTTCTATTAAAAAATATATTACAATAAATCATATTACAGGTTAAGAATTCGGAGTAAATATGCGACACAAGAACTTAACCTGTCGCTGAAAATCGAACATTTCATAAAACAGCTGATAACCGATAGTGTCAAACGGACGCAAAAGTAGAAAGTAGATCTACTTGCACGTTGTAGTAGCGTTTACGATATTTAAAATATAACACCGATGCAACGCTGAGGTCACATTTTGTGTTACCCTATAAGAGCCCAATGTTTCTACAAAATCTGTCAACGGACGGACGCACGCACGCTACATTGTGATTTGGGTGTAAGTCCAGCAAAAGTTGAGTCGCTAAAACGATATCGCCTAGGCCAACGGTTCTCCAATGGTGGTACGCGTACCACGATGCTGATTTTCACTGTAAACTATGGTCAGACTATTCTTGTCGTACGTAATGAGTACCCATTCATATCACAAATGCTCTTCCACATTTTGTGCTGTATTACATTATGTAAATAACTTAGCAACACCTTCTTCCCTTTTAACTATGTACATGTATGTATGTATGTATAATGGAAAAAAAAAACAAAATAGGTTTTATGAAACATATAAACTGCATTTTATTTGTTAATAATTTTCATTATAAGTATTTTTGTAACGATTCTCCAAGGATTGTTTCAAGCTCTTGTACAGCCTTTTTCGAATTCTTCACAACTTCTAGATTTTCATCTTCAAAAAGCTCCGCAACAAATGGGATAGTATCCGGCAAGAGTGAGGTAAAATCATCGCCTAATTTTCTAGCAAGCTCCACACAACAATTAAAGGCAGTTGTCCGTATCTGCGGTACATTCGTCCGCGTCTTCAACAAAATTTGATAGTTAAGCTGTTTCCAAAGAACATCACTTGATGCAGCCACAGCCAGTTGTCCAATACAAGATGAAAGTATATTTTGAAGTTCATCACTATTCTGAACTAATTCATTTTCCAGCTGGTCAACAATAGGTTGCATTAGGAGATTAAACCGATGTGGATTAGCAAAACATTTGCTATCGTGTAAGAATATATTTGTTAATGTAAAAAGAATATTTGTTACAAGTTCTCTATTTAGCATTTCATTTTTAGGGAAATATAATACTTTATTTTTACAACTGTTGCAATCATTCAAAAGTTCAGCAGCATTTTGTATAAATTCATCCGCAAAGAGAACGAATAAGGATTTAAGCGAGTTAGAGATAAATTTATTAAGGATGAAGTAAGTCAGCACTCTTTCTTTAGGACTATTAATGCGAAAGGTCCAATCATATACTTTTTTATACACAGGCCTAAAGGAACTTTCGGAGAGTTTTAGTATCCATGCGACGAATGTATTTATAATTTCTTTTTCGGTTCGACAGATTTCATCTACTATTGTGGTACTGTCAATGAAGCTGCTCACTTGCGTTCGAAACTCTAAGGTTTTCAGGAAAAAGTTGGTAAAATCTATTTGAACTATTGACAAATCAAGATTACTTGAAGTTGAAACACATTCCAAGAAAAGCTTCATAAGAAAACTTATACCTGAGTAACATCTTTCATCCATTAGTATATAATATACTCTTTCGCAACTGGGAATGAGAACTCGGGCTGGAACCTCTTTAGCAATTTTTGACCATATTACTTGTATCTTGTTTATATGAAATTTTTTTCGCTGTTCGTGTTCCACGCTATTCATTTGTATTAGCGACGAGATTTTACTGAGTGCAGTAATAATTCCAACGATATATGGTCCAAGGAACAAAGGCATAGCCTCAAATAGCTTTTGAGTTCCCGTAATTAATGCTAAGCATACATTGTCCGGTGTTTGCCTTTGAAGTATGGTCGCCTGATCATTCAGAGCACCCACCAAATGAGGCATAAACTTAGGCAGGTGCGATATTGCGTAGGCTTTTAGGTTTGATGTCACTTCAACCAGTGTTAATATAGCAGTTGAAAGAATAATTTTTGATACGTGTGCACGTTTCTTGATAACAATTGTGAGAACCACCATAATATTTTTAAACTGTTCGATATATTTTAAAGAAAAACGTTTTGAGAGTAGTTTGACAGCAATCAAACACGTTTGTTGCACACATTTCGTCTCGTTTGTGTTGAATCCAGCTAAAGGTGGTAGAATTGAACTATCCTGTCGGTACTTAATTGGAATAGTATTGATTATTTCGTACAGCGATCCTAATAAATTGAATATATTTTCATCGCAGCAATTCTCGAAATAATCATTTTTTAGTTGTAGTTTACTGATTAACAGTTCAATCACTTTTTTACGAATTGTTATTAATTGATGTTGCATTAAACCTTGTACGACTACCAAGAACATATCGGGAGATAAAAGAGAAATCATATTTTCTAAAATATCATAACAATGATGTAGAATAACTTTCCAAAATTTAGATTGAGTTGTATCCATACTTTTTTCAATCGCTGAAGTAACTTCTGGTATATAACTTAAAGTTTTGATTATAAAATGTTGGTATAACGATTTAGTTGATTTATTTTCGTTGTTATCCAACCCAGATGTAGCCTTTAGAAATTCCGCTGAAGAGGTAAATGTTGACACAAATTGCAAAATTAAATATTTAAAGTGCCGCAGTTGTTTTGCAGTTCTGGTCTTTACATCGAATAGTTCAAAATCAGGAGATTCAAGTGTCTTCTGCAAACATGTATTTGTAGTGCTTGTTACCTCGTCTTTATTTATTGGTAGATTTTTTACATAAGCCATCAGTGATATACATGTTTGAAGCGAGATATTTGTACTAAACTTATGAAGCAATTGTAACGTAATTTCAATTCGTTTTGGAAGTTTTTCTGTTGAGGAAGTAGTTGCAGTTGATATTTGATGATTACTTTTCTTAGCGTTCAACTTGTTCTTTTCATCATTAATTACATGCGATTCAAAGACGACACAAAGAAACAACCAAAAATAATTTCCGGCACCGAGCGTGTGCAGAAGCTTTGAATAAAGTGGTATTCTTCGATGTTCTGGGACATCCAGCAGAATGTCAGAAAATATTTTCAGAACTGGTACAACAAGTTTATTTACGGGTGCAGCTGCCATTGAGCTTTTATCTTTTACGAGAATAGGTATAATAGACTCCACAATATTTGATATTATTTGAAAACTAAAAGCGTCATCATGACGAGCTATTGAAGATCCCACGAAAGTAAAAATATCTACTAAGTTGTGCAGCACTTGTTGAGGAAATGTCATAGCACAATGAGAGAGCAATAGGAGAGCATTGTAGTGTGTTTGTGGATTTTGTGTGACTCGTATACACTGAACTATTAAATCCATTTTGAATATATTTTTTGGTATAGCTTCCAATAACTTCCCGGCATTTGACTTTTGACAACTCCGTAATAAGGCAGATAAAATTAATTGTTTTGTATATTCAAGTGGTGATTGATTTTCCATATCCAAGCATTTCTTAAGAATATCAAATAAAACTGGAATGAGGACGAAAGTGTTCTGGAGTCTTTTCTTATTTTCTAGAATTTCTAAAAGAATAACACCTTCTTTCCACTGGTAGGTAGTTATTAAATTGATTTCATCAGTAGTATCCTTACACGCAATTCTTTTTCTCTGTTGAGTATTTATATTTCCACAAACATTACTCATAGATTCAAGTATGGGTAAAACATGCGTGCAGTCGAGGCAGCATCGCCGCAATGCCTTGTTGATATCCAAAAATAACACGTCGTTGTCAGAAAGTGAAATTGTTTCAATGATTAATTTTATTAATTTAACTTTATATTCGGTTGGTAGCTGTTTATAAGTAATTTCGTCGAATACTTGCAGTGTAATGCAAGGTACTGGAATAAGTTTATCGTTTATGTGGTATGTAAGTGTTTTAGACATTTTTAGTGATTTAACAATAAGATTCCACGCTCTCTTATCTGTTGTTAAAATTTCCTGTATACAATTTTCATCCAAACGTTTCATAACGGATTTAAAAATACTAGCTGCATGCCTATTAAGAACCGATATATTGCCTTCAACATTGATATGGTTTAATGCGTTTAAGGCGATAGGGAGCATCGTTCTCAAAATGTTTGCGTCTTTGATATGCTTAAGAACTTCAAGAACGTTGGACTTGAATGCAATACTCTCTTTTGGATCTTCGATAATACATAGAATTTTAAATAGAAATCCGTTGTCAATTTTTTTAATTTTGTTCTTACTTGTTAGGATACTATATAGAATCAATGGAATTTGTTCTGCGTCAAATTGAATCTCCTCACTTCGTTCAAAAACTTTGTCGGCTAAATATTTCCATTCCATTTCCGCCTGCACTTCTTGCAAGACTTGTAGGGAGCATCCACGTATAGTAGATAGTGGACTGCTCAATGCAACAATTATTTTCAAAATAAATTTTATGTCTAGAGATATAATGTTACATTCTTTCTTTAAAATAAGTTCTAGCAATCTTATCGATCTTATACGAAGTTCCTCGAAGTTTTCGACATCGCTCATGTTGTCATAGAATAAAAACTGAGATAAAAAATGTATTTTATTTTTCGGTGTTGAAAACATTATATTAAGAATATCTCTTAAGCATTTTGCCCATTCTTGCTTCTCATTTTCTCCCAACTGTGTAGAAAAAGCCTTTGACATCAAAAAATTAAAAATTCCGAGAAAAAGTTCCAATGATTTTGTTGGTAATTCCCAATCTAGTAAGTTATCAAAATTAGTACCTCGTACTAAACTATGTAGAAAATCCATAAACAATTGCAATGGAATTTCAGTCGATAGAGTTGTAGATCTCCATTTATTTTGGTTGAATTGTGTGATCTTAAAACGATTACATTGCTCTATAGTGAAATTTAAAATATTGTAAGTTTTTTCCGGTGCGTTGTTTATTTTAAAACATGCGGTGACCATCATTAGAAAATGTGACGCATGAATAGCGGTCTTGAAATAGTTGTGTCCGTTATTCTGAATAGATTCAATTAAGCTTTCAGCATGTGGAGCATCATTTGATAGTGCCATGATATTAAGAAAATCTGTTTTGAAATCAATTGGATTTACATTTTCATTTTTATACTTCTGTAAAGAGTTTCGGAGAAAAGGCATATTTTCTCTCAACGAACTGTTCAAAATTAGTTTAATGTATTGAGCAGATTCTTCATCGTTATTTACTGGAAACATATATTGCATAATCGATAAAAGAATTAAATTATTGTCATAATTCTTTACAACAATATCGGAAGTTATATGAGTCAACGCAGCTGACTGAACACTCCTCCAGGTTTCTTGGTGCATATTTGCTTTATCAAGAATTTCGATAATATTTTCTACGAAAGATTTACATCCCAGAATTTGCACAAATAAAGTAGTTGGTAATTTAAGAATTTCTGCAACAACGTTTTCGTTTTCATCCTTTATACGTTCAGCTAAAGTCTCTTTGAGAAGAACGTAATTTTGGGCCTTTTTATTCTTTTGATTAATATGCTTCACAATTTCTTGAACAGCAATTAGTCGGATTTTGGGATTTGCATGGTACATATTTTGGAACATTAGTGAAGTGTCCGCATCAAGAAATTTGTATCGTATAGCTAAAAATAAAAAGAATATAAATTATATGAATACAAAAACTCAATTTTTTATACCCTATCGTAAGGGTGTATTAAGTTTGATAGTTAGTTTGTAACATAGAGAAATACTCGAGATAGGGTATATAAAGTATATATGTACATATGTATATTCATGTGTCAATAGCGAAAACGATTGAGCTATGCCTGTCCGTCCGTCTGTTTGTGCGTCCGTATGTCACCGCTTTTTGGCCCTTAAATTTTGAGCTAGGAGGATGAAATTTCATATTTGGGCTTTTCAAAAAGAGAAGCAGTACAAGTATAAAAATTTTTGAAATGCGCCCACTTTTTCACAACTTTACTAAAATATATGAAATTGAAAAATTTTGTTAAGACCAAATATTTAGCAGATTGTCTACAATTCTGCCACACATTGTCTTTAGCCACGCCCACTTTTGGGGCCTTTTTATTAAATTTTGATTTTGATGAAATATTTTCATATAACATTCTCAAACGTTCGTTCGTAATTTGAGAAAAAATGCAAAATGCCACGCCCACTTTATTAGGGATACATAGATAGGAGGACAGGGTATCAAACGCTCCATTCCAAACGGATTGTAACTCTTCTGTATGTTTTTTTCTCGAAAACTTTTATAAGAGGCGTTTATCGAAAAAACACTAAAAACCGAAAAGTTTATCATCGGTTTGCAATGACATTCAGCGAATTACGAACCGATTTACATGGAGTTATGAAATATTACAGAATAGAAATCCATCAACATGTGGGCCACTAGTTTTTGAAAAAGATTTTTTTCTATTTGAAAATTACGCAGATAACTTTCGTTTTTAAACCCTATCAAAGAGTATATTAAGTTTGATACATAGTTTGTAACAGAGAAATATTATTATTATTATTACAATTTATTAACATATAATTAAAATTGATATGCCAACAATAAATGAGCGCTAGCTGCGGAGGCTTTCAGCTCTACTTTATCTTAATTTAAGTAAGTTAAATATAAACATAAATAATAAATATGAAAGAAATTTGAAATACTAGAATCTTAAAGTTTAGTCTCTTTATAAGATTGTTGATTTTGAGAATATTTTCGAGGTTAGTATTCCTTAATATCTCATAGGCGGATGTGGTGAACAGTTGGTTGATTTTTACACAGGCAGGACACAATCCTATACCTAGAATATGACTTATGAATTACAGTCAGGGCAACTGGGTGGATTTTTTTTTTTGAGCAGGTGTTGGTGGGTAAGAGTAGTGTGTTCTAATCGTAGTTTAACGAAGCACGAGTTCATTGATTTAGAGGTGGAGGTGGGATAGGCTGGATGCGATCTGTCAGTATTGATGGACGAGTAATGATGTTTATAGTTGTTCCATTCCAATAGCAGTTTTGACTTAAGTTTGTAGTTGATGATCTGCATGAGGTCAAGCTTGGTGTATATCACAGATTTTTAAACAGGAGAACGATGTGCGAGATTGTCGGCGGTATCAGCAAATTCGTTTCCTTTAATGCCAACATGACTAGGAACCCACATTAGCTTTAACTTATTAGTCATTTTTATAAGGTTGCCCCTTATTTTGTTAATGACTACAGAATTGTGATTTGGGTTTCCTACTGCGTTTAATACCGATAGACTGTCTGTGCATATAACAAATTTGTCGCGTGTCCTTAACGCTATAATTGTGGTTTTTAGGATACCCAGCGATTCGGCTGTAAAGATCGATGCATTGTTGGATAATATTCCCACGCTAAGTAGGTTACCATTTTCGTCATGGCAGCAAATGAAGTTCTTATGTTTAGTTTTGGATCCATCTGTGAAAATAAAATTCCAACCTCTGGACTTTAAGTCAGATGAACAATATGTATATGTTACTTGGGGTGTTTTTATGATGGCGTGCTAAGTTCATGCAGATGGACGTTGGTTGTATGCACCATGGTGGATTCGACGGAACATATTTTCCGAAACAACCGATGGGAAGTCTCATTTTTCTTGCAGCAGTTAAGGAGGCTGATATAGCTGATTGCAGACTTTTTTCCGTTTTCATATTTATACTGGAGTTTACGTCTTTGTCAATGATATATACAGTTTTACTCTGCTGCTTACTACACGATCTTCTATCAAAGGAAGACCCGCTTCTACTATATTTTTTATTGCGCTTATTGGCAATGCATTAATACTCCTCCGAGCGGCTTTATGATATGGTGCCTTGATGATGTTAATTGTAGATTTTGGGCTATTACCATAGAGACGTAAACCGTAATTTATTTTACTCAGTATAATCGACTTTGTTATATTACAGAGTGTTTATATGTGAATTACAATTTTTACTAGCTAAATAATTTATAATATTTGCTCCCCCAGCTAGACTTTTCTTAAGTTCTAAGCAGTGATTCTTCCAATTACACTTATTGTTGAATCCTAATACAATTAAATTACCAATACTTTCAACGTCAATATCGTTATAGCTAATTACGGTCTTACGGCAAACGTGTAGAGTTTTGCATTTTCCTACTGAGAGTTTAGCACCAGAGATGGTACCCCATTCTAATAAATCTTCCATAACCTTTGATAATACATATTTTGTTTTAGCCAGATCATTGCGTTTACTCAGTATGTATATGTAGTCTACATAAACACAGTGATCTAGGGTTTTTTGCTTAGCTATTATTCTACTTATGTCATCAAAAGCTATAATAAATAACACTACCGATAATGGGGATCCTTGAGGGATACTATTAGAAAGTGGGAGAGAACGTGAAAAACAATTATTTGCTCTTACACAAATTTTCCTATTAGTGAGAAACAACTTAACATAGTTATATATTTTGGGACCAACACCCCATTTTTTTAGTTTATCTAAAATTAGATGAATAACTCGGTCAAAGGATTTTTCAAAATCCAAAGCAAGAACAGTGGCATGGTTCCGAGACGATAAGGCATTGGAGATATAATGGTCTATGTGGTGAAGTGCATCAATGCACCCTTTCCCTGGTTTAAAAGCAACTTGGTTTGAACTTATAAGTTCATTGAATTGCGTAAACCAAAGTAATCTTTTGGCAATTATTTTTTCGAGTATCTTAGACAGACAAGGTATAACTGATATTGACCGGTAGCCATCGATAGTGCTTTTGTCTTTTTTTGGTTTAGGTAAAGACTGTATAGTTGCTAGTTTCCAGTTTTGTGGAATAACGCCTGTGTTAAGTATATTGTTATATAGCGCCATAAGTCGGCAAATTATTGAAGGGGAAAGATTTTTTATCATGGGATATGATATTCTGTCCCTGTTAGGAGTTTTGCCCTTGAGGTTATTCAAACAACTTGTGAGCTCTAGTTCATAGAATTTTTCTTCTATGGGTCTTGCTGGTGCTGTGAGAGCAAAACAGTTTAGAGGCGTATAAAGAGTGCTCATTTTTACTTGCACCTATACCTATAGGGCAAGTATTGGTTTCGTGAAAAATTTCGAACTCGAGATTTTAATCAAACTTGACATTATTATGATGGAGAAGTCCAAAAAAGTGGGTCCACCAATTCCGTCTGTCTGTCTGTCTGTCTATTCGACAGCAGCCTAAACGGCTAAACGGATTTGCTTCAAACTTCATATCTGGGGTCTGTGGGATAATCCCTAGAGGCGAAATTGGAATTTTCATTCTAACCTCAAAATTAAGGGTACTTTACTTAAAGGCGATTTCACTAAAAATGGATTTTCTTGAAAACGGCTCTAAAGATTTTGATAAAATTTCATATGTGAGTTAGTTTGGGTATATGCTATTAGGTGGCATACCACGTTTTGCGCGAAATGCGAATAACGGTAATTTAAAAAAATTGGCTGTTTCTCGGCTATTTCTTCAACAATTAAGCTTAAAATTAATATCCGAGGTGGGTATGACAAACGCAAAGATATGACGTACCAAGTTTTGGAACTGCCACATCCACTTTTCAAAAATATACTTTTTTCAAAATTTTTACTAGAAATCGAAAAATTTGTTAAAACGAAATTAGTCCTTGAAGTTTTCTATAGTTCAGTTCAACACCATACATAAACTTTGAATTTCAGTGCCTATAAAATAACGAGCAAGTACGTGCGACCCAGTTGTACACTTTATTTTTCATAGAAATTGGCGTGAAAGTTTTCATCTTTAGATGAATTTGACCACGTAAAAGCAAAGTAGTTACTAACGTCAGATGGTGTAGATATAGGACCTTTAGTTGTTACAATTCCTGTGATAAATTGTGAGGTATAGTTTCCAGTTAAACAGCGTATGTTATGCCAAATCTTGGTGGTAGACGACTTCGGAAAATTAGGTTATGCTGGTTAGGGTATCTTTTGAACAGTTGCCATGCTCTCATTTTTTCATCCCTAAGAGTTTTTAGTTCTGGGCACCACCATGCTACCGTACGTTTTGGGCAGTTAGATGTACTTTGGGGGATCGACTTATTTGCTGCCATACGAATGCCTTTTTGCAGTACAGCAACCTCTTTATTAATATTGGCAGGTGGGATTTGGACTGAAAAATAATCTATGTAATATGTGCTTATTAAAACAAGCCCAATTAGCGGAATCAGTTTTATTTTTTAGGTTTAATGGTTTGTTAGAGACATGCGGAGCAGTAAAGATTGTGGATATTATAGGAAAATGATCGCTGTTATATAGATCATCCAATAACTTCCATGAGATCTTTAGGTAAAGCTCAGGCGAACAACATGTTAGGTCGATATGGGTTAAAGAGCTGTGCGTAGAGAAATGGGTGGGCGAACCGTCGTTAAGGATCATAAGATTTGAATCAAGTATAAATTATTCAGGAATAGATCCCCTGGAATTGGTAAAGGCGGAACCCCACATTAGGCTCCATGCGTTAACGTCCCCGGTAATAAGAACGGGAGTATAAATTTGGTTGAGAATATCTTCCAAATCTGCACAAGAAAACGTTTGGTCGGGAAGGATATAAATCGAGACAATGGTGAATTTGATAGGAAGTTGTATCTCGAGAGCTAACGTTACTATGTTGGAGTTGATCACAATTTCTTTATAGGGGATGCTGTCCTTTATTAAAACCCCAATACCATGTTTGGCCGTTAAGTTATAGGGGAAGTTTTTAAAATAACCTGAATATGTTTTATGTAAAATTGGATTGAAATTAAATGCGCAATGCGTTTCTTGAAGGGATACAATACTAGGAGAATACTGTTTTATAAGGATGCTAAGTTCATCGTAATTGTTAATGTAGCCTTTCATGTTCTATTGTAAGACACTTAATTCTGAGTGATGATTCCCTTGTTGGTAAAATTGAGAAGGTCGTGGACCCCAGTGGCCGGAGAGGGTATAAGGTTGTACCATTCCGGCTGACCTTACACTGTCCCCCGCCAATGAAGCCCATGACCTTTTATTGGGGACTATTGTGTTGTTTCTATTTTGATAAAAACCGGATTTACGGGTTTGGAAGCAGTTATCTTAATCATTTTTGTTTCATTAGAAAGGTTATTATTAGAGATTTCTGGCGTCGATGCTGGTTTGTTTTGTGTAGACGGATTGTTTGTGTTTGAAACTATTTGTTCAGTATTTTCAGTAGATTTTTTTGTGCTTTGTGAGGAAGATGAATCTTGTGTGGGAACGCTGTAGTTATTATTTACTGTTTGTTTGAGTTCCGCGCCAAGGTTTGATTGTGTGGGATACCGTTCCTTATGAATCTGCCTGGCTTCGAATAGACTACATCTGTTTATACCCTATCCTAAGGCTATATTAAGTTTGATACATAGTTTGTAACATAGAGAAATTATCGAGATAAACCCTATAAAGTAAGTGTATTCATGATCAGTATCAATAGCGAAAACGATTGAGCCATGTCCGTCCGTCCGTCTGTCCGTATGTCACCACTTTTTGGGCCTTAAATTTTGAGCATACATCTGGGTAATGTATTAGAGGATGCCGGGTGGGGACCTTGACAATTGGCACATAATGTACGGGTGCAATTTGACGTGTCATGTGGTGGTAGGTTGCGCGTTTCGCAGGTGGCTGACCGTTTGCACCATTTAATGGTGTGACCTAGAAGTTGGCACTGCCTACACCGCATTGGATTTGGTATGTATTCAGAAACTTTTACTTTGTACCAGCCGATTTCTATTAAATTGGGGATTTCAAATAATTCAAAAGAAAATAGCATAACCCCCGTTGGTTTGGATCGCTTTTTCGCCCGTTGGGACTCAGGGTATCACTTCAAAGATTAAATGAGGCTTAAGTGCTTATTAAAAATATCCGGTTAGCCGACGACTGTGAACAGAGAAATAATCGATGACATATAGTGACGAGCAAAACTGGACAGATGTTTTTAGTGATATGTAAATTTCAGATAAAAATTATACTCTAATTTTGACTAATTAATTCAAAAACACATTCCGATGAAAAAATAATAATAAAAACTATATAGTACAGTAAAAAAAATAAAGCCGTGTATTTGTCCAGTTTTGCACGTTTTAGTAAAAAGTGTTGTATTCAATATTTCGTCCAAAGTCCATTATTTTTTATGACTTCAGAAGTTATGAAGGATATCTGTTGGAATTTGGCTCCATTCATGACTGATATGATCCCATAATTCGGTAATGTTACAGGGATAGTTTTCATACTTCTTTTCATAATCGACCAAAAATTCTCATTTGGAATAAGATCGGGGCTTTGAGTTGGCCATATCATTGTCTTAAATTCTTGATTTGAGAGCTATTCCTTCACAATTTTGGACGTAGGCTTGGGGTCTCCATCTTGCTGAAATGTTATTTCGGATGGACTGTACTCCATGGCTAACAAATAGGTTGGTAAATTAGCTTGCAAAATATTTAAATATTTGGTTTTGTCCATTATGCCTTCAATTGTGACAAGTGGTCCGATAGAAAGTCACGAAAAGCAACCCCATGCCATTACTGATCACCCACTATGTTTTACCGTACTCTTAACTTGGTGCTTTCAAAAAGGTTCATCGGGGTTTGACCAATAGTATGCTCCAATTCGGTTTACTTTCATTTCATCAAACCAAATTGCTTTTTTCCATTCATCAACAGTCCAATTTTTATGGAAGCTTTGAAATTTTTTGATGAGAGAAATGGTTTTTTCGGTTTCTCTTTAACTGTTAACCCAATTCTTTGAAGGGAACGGCGAGCTGTCCATTCACTGACAGATGTACCTATGCTCTGTGCAGCTTCTTTTGGTGTCCTTGAGCTGCAAGTTCTAGTTGCCTTTCCATTCTTCTTGCATCCTTATCAGTCCAGAGTCACTTTCGTCCTACTCCAGGGGCAGCAATGTCAGTATTTTGCGTTTTTTATATTTAAAACTGAACTTTTTGAAATTTTCAAAAGCACACCAATATTACGCGACAATTTCCCAATTTTCAATAAAAAAATAGTTCTCTCAATAATTTTTTTACAGAGTTTTTTCATTTTGCCTGAATATTGTTTCCCTTTAATGTTGTTGTCAATTTTTTCTTCCAAAATGAAGTCTACGGCCACCAATTCACAAATGATGAGACACAAGCTCAGTGCACATTAAATAAATAAGAAAAAATAGAAATATTTTTTACTGAAGAGTAAGTGTTTCCTTTCAAAAAGGTGCAAAACTGGACAAATACATTAATTAGAGTTTTTATATTTATTCGCTACACTATTTTTATTTTTTTATTTTTTATTTTAAGATCAGAATATATTTTTAATTTAATAACAAACAATTAAAATACATAAATTAGAATACATACTTTTCAGTTTACAAACATTTTCTTTAATTATGCTTGGTTTAAAAAAAAACGAAAAACATTTGTCCAGTTTTGCTCGTCACTGTATGTACATATATACACATGTATGTACATATACATATTTGTGATCAGTATTAAAGGCTGTCGTTATGTAGGAAGCAAGTAATACAAGCGCTTCACATGGAAAGCGCGAGCTCGGTCTAGCACGATGAGTGTAGCCAAAGCCAACAGTTATACATTAGTTTGGTCTTATTGCTTACTACTAACTTGTGTCTGGCAAGCTAGAGTCGTAGCAAATGGACATCATCGTTAATGTCGGCAACTAAATTTAAGGGTGTGGCTGAGCTATGTATATGCAAAAGCAAAGCAAAGCTATATTAAAGCAAAAGCAATTAGAAACAAAAATGGGACCAAGGGCAGATCCTTGGGGTACACCTAGATTGACTATCTTTGAAATACTTAAAGTATCCTCAAGTTTGACTTGTGTTCTTTTCTTTAGATAGGAAGCAAACCAGTCTAGAATAAAACGCGGAATCCCGCGTAATGTAATTTGTCCAATAGAATGCTGTGGTCAACCATGTCGAAAGCTGTTGTAATATCCACAAAGAGCCCGGCACAACATATAAACCATAAACCAATACATAAAAATCAAGGAGAGCATCTTCTGTGGAAAGGCCTTCTCTGAATCCAAACTGCTTTTCACTAAAAAAGTTAACTTTTTTAAGATATCTCAGAATTCTAGTTGAAAGCTGTAAATCTCAAATATTTTTTATATACATATGTAGAAGAAATATTTTTGACGGTCTATAGTTGCACCTTTCTTTTTTGTTGCCCTTTTTGAAAAGAGTGATTACATTGACGCATTTTATTATTTCAGGAAAATTACTCGAAAAGATACTGAAGAGGCCTCCACCCAAAAATACGAAAAAAGCGAAAAATGAGCAATCGGTTTACAATACCATTCAGCGAATCGGTAACCGATTTAAATGGTAGTTATTATCACATATTAAAGAATAGAGTTCAATCTGCAAAGTGATCGACCAGATTTTTGAAAAACGTTTTTGTTGCTGTAATATTTGAAAATTCCGCACACAACTTTCGCTTTTTTGCATAAAATTGTAAATCGGTTTACAGTTTTACGATAAGAAAATGTAATTGGCATAATATGATATTGGGCTCTTTGGAAAGGTAATAAATCTCCAATGTGATCGACGTGAATTTTGAAATTTACCTTCTTTTCCGAGATATTAATGTTTGAAAATTGATAAAATTAGTCAAATTAAACAATGATTTTCATGTAATATTTTCAATATTTTCAAACTAAATTTTCGGTGAAATGGTAAAGGGACATTCCATGTAACCGCTAAAGGAAAAATAAATAACTTTCATCCCATAGTTAATGACTCCATTTTAAGACAAATTCCATTTTTAGCGAGTACAATTCAGTTTTTAATTCAAATTTTTGTCGCTAAAACGTTTATTTCAGAAAAATATTAGTTTCGATTTTGAAAATATTTTATTAGGGTTTGGTTGATTGTGCAAAATATGAGTACGGTGTCGGTATGCCATGATGTGAATGTATCTGAGGTTCCTATACTTCGTTGTTTGTTGCGAAAGTATGTATTATGTGCCTACATATATTCATTGAAAATTATTTTTGAACTCTTAAAGAAATGTGTTTTTTCATATGAATATTGGATATAAATTTGATACAATATTTCTAATGAATTGATTACATTATAAAAGTGACTTAATGTATTTATCCTTCTTTGCGAGAGTTGACAAAGTTAAGGTTAACTTGGTGAGAAGTGTATTTCCTCTAAAGTGGACACAATCAGAAACCCAATACCTAATGAAGACATTGATTTCTGATATTCTAAATATTAGTTAATTTGTTTATGTACGTAGATTGCAAATCAGTACTAAACCCTTTCAAATAGTCTTGGCAGTCGTAAATAGACAGTTTCAGCATCGTCAAAGTTTGCGTACGTGGAAAGTGATATTCTTGGACCTTCGAAACAAATACTGTGTTACATGTGGACTGTATAAAAGCCCAGATAACATATGTAACATAAACTACAACGGACGTTCAACATAAATGGAGTCCGATTTGCTTCTTGAGGGTTTCAGAATTATTGTGAAAGAAAATAGACTTTAGTACCTGACAATGCTGGAGATAGCAGCTCTTACTAAAAATGGTTAAAAACAATGCATATGACTAATAGCAAAAATTGAGTGCTGCAATCAGTTGATGCTAAATTTTCGTAACAAATTGGAAGCTGTGACTAATGGCTGCAAAACAGGACTCAGAGGTACTTTAATTGCAAAATTAGAAAGGATTAGGAAGGATATCTTCAGCGCTATTGAGTTCAGAACATATGAACGTTTATTAGAAACTAAAGCTATAAAGGTGATTAAAGAAGATATGTACTATGTCATCAATCATATTTTTGGCGACCTTAATTTATAGAAAGATGTCAATTTAATTCCAATTATGAAAAATGACGGCATTTATGAGTTAATTATTTTTACCTACTAGAAGAGTCGTTATGAATATACAAGATGTCTTTTGATGGATACTCAAACAACCTGGCTGAACATCATAATTCAATCGTTGCCAAACTTTTTGGAAGGAAACGTATCAACTCTTAGTAATGGATATTCAAACAGATAGTGTCATTTTACTTACTCGTAGTATGTACTCTTACAATACACAATTATTTCATTACAATACGTGTATGATTGGTATTGTGTAAAAAATATTTTGTGATTATTCCTGGACAACAGATGCATTAATCCAAGGTTGCATAGAGAAAACTTTTACGAATAATAATAAAAAAAAAAGATAACAAAAAGAAGAACAATTTTGAAAATATACCGAAAGGCAGAATTTTTTTAGATTAAATTGGGCTAATACCAGAAAAGATGTTGGGTTCCAATCAGCCAAACATGACCATGGGTGGCCATGGCGTAGTGGTAATGCATTCGGCTATTGAATGGAAGGTTGTGCGTTCAATCCCAGCCATATCCTTTCAATTTTCATAGATGTTGAATTAATGCCCCGAAAATTCCACCTAGAGTAACTTCACGTATACTCGAGAAAAATACTGTGAATTATAAGCCAATGCAAAAAATCGCAATATCTCCTCGCCCAGTGCGAACCCCACCCATGGAGAAAATTACTGAAACCTAATGTCACCTGAGTTTCAAAACCACTACACCACACAAAAATCTTTCCTATCCTCTCTCTTCATTTCCGACTCACGTCGTGCAGTGTTTACTGTATGGCGTAAAGTCAAAATCTACCGCTCGCGCTGTGTGTCTTCGCATCATAAGGGTAGTCATATATACCCTTGAGCGCAAGCAAAAATTATAAAAAAAAAAAAAAAAAAAATTATAAAAAGAAATGACATGGTAGACAAATTAAAAGAAAATCAGTCAAGTCGCCAAATTATAGAAAGACCGACTATAGGACAGTCAAGCAACAGAAAGTGGATGGAAATTCGCAACAATATTTTGACTGCATATATTTTTGGCCTAGTGTGCAAATCTAAAAAGTTTGAGAGGCATGTGAAAAGGCTAGCTCATCGGACTGAAATTTTTTCGACTACCATAATTCAAGATTAGCTAGGCAAAAGTATTTCAAGTTGTGGTATCTTCATAGATAAGAACAGGATACTTATTTTCTGAGAGTATCTCCGGATGGTCTTATATATAATATTGTTATCGAAATACCTTACTAAAGAAGGCGTGGCATACTGCAGTTCTTTTAATTCTTACGATAATGTCGAAAGTTTGAGGATGTTAGATGCAACATTTCATTAAAATCACTTTTAGATGAAAACGCCCCAAAAAAGCCACAAGTAATGTATGGATGAATTGGAGACAATTCAAATATGTATCTAAATAGTTTGCTTTAATAAAATTTTCAAGTAGATTAGTGAAGGTTTGAAAAAATGTGTGAGAGTGGATGGATTTGAAAAATTTATACACTTCTGCTTTTTCTTACAAAAAAACTTATATGTATTTATTGTTTACTTTTTTAACACATTTCAGAAAATTACTATGTTAATATTACTTATATAAAGGTAATTAGATCTAAGAAAAAAAAGCAAAACCAAACTAATTCCCTGAATGAGTCTATTTTGATAACAGCGATCGGATCAACTGAATTAAAAGAAAGTTAAAGCTTATTACTTATATTTCTTACTTGTTTGAAGAACAAAAAATACGTTACAAACAGAAAACGTTACTACTGTAGTATGCTTTAGTTGTTTAACGGTCGAAATGAACAGCCAAAATATAAAATTATTCATAAAATACGAAAATTAAAATTTTCATGTTTTGCTGTGAGGCAAAATTAAAATCCCATACCCCATTAAAGCTCGCCCTAATACTAGCAAGGAAAGAAATCCATACATTCCTACAATACTACTTCATTCATATTGTTGCCCAGCAACGCAAATATAAACAAAAATTAAACTTAGAACTACACCCTCCTATAACCAGTCAGTTTGCCATCAAGGCAAATACTGAAAAATATATTTGAATAGAATATTTTCAAACATTTTAATTTCGAAAAAAAAATTGTCTAGTTTATATTTTAACCCACTGGTTGTTCTCTAAACTACGTGTATGTTCGACTCTGAATTCGAACTTTTGGGTGGAGGCCTCTTAAATTAAAAATAGAAGCCAAAATAAAAACGACATTTAGGGCAACTTTTTACAGGGCAATGTTCCATCGTTACCACAAGAATTAGAATTGCTGAGAGAATTTATTGTTTTTAACAGCTCAAGCCCTGTAATAGTTCAGAAAAGAAGCGACTCTTTACAGGAGAGCTCTCAATGCCAGATGCATAACAACAGTTGCGGAGCCTTGGATGGTCTTTAGGAAAAAATATTTTTCACACTGAGCAAAAATAGTCATTAAATCCATTAGCAACTATTGCAGGAGCTGTAATGTTAACATTTCCATTTTTAAATATATTAGATTCGCTGCGATCTTTAGTTTTACGATTTATTAAGCTATTTACAACCTCCCATTCTTTCTTAAGATTTTCTTGTGAATTTCTTATCGTACTCTGATAGTAACTTTCACGACAGATTTTTATTTCGTTATTAATTTTTAGGCACATACAATTGTAACGATTTTTCAAAGCTTGGTTAAATGGGTATTTGCAACATTTATTACGTAGCTTGTGCTTTAGTTTAATTTGTTCCAGAAAGGAATTCTTCATCTTTAATTTCGGATTTTCTTAGCTCTATAGAAAAGCTGGAGCAATCAATGTAACCAGTTAGAGTTTCTAGAAATGGTTCATACGCTTGAGAAGCATTTAAGACGGAATGATCAAAGTTAACACCAGCACATTGATTAGTTGCTATTTTCATAAAACGAACGAAATACATGATGAAGGCAAGTGTTAGAGATCGGTCTAGTAGGTTCATTAATAAACGATGTTAATCCATGGTCCGTCATTAGGGATTCGTTTGCATCTACTGCAGGGTTAGAACTTAAAATATCCATATTAAATTCGCCAAGAATAATGAGATTAGCCGCTTTCCCATTACTCAGGAGAGCGGTAAACTCTTCCAAAAACAATAGTAAGGACATATACTGAACTCTATACACGCAAATTATGTTATATATTTCCTTGCAAATGTAACAGGTGATTTTAATGACATCAGCACTATTGAAACTATAAGAAACAGCTTTAGACTCATACGAATTACGCACAAATACTCCTATTCCTGCCGCAGAATACGAATCATTAGCGTTGGCATAAAAATCGTAGCTTGGAATTTTGTTCTCGATCTCGGACAAAAAATAAAATCATACAGATTCACAAAACCTTCAATATTACAGAGTAAGGCTAGGGCCACGCACGCAGTGAATGGGCCTGTATCTACGACAGAGTATTCTATTCTAAATCTAGAAACCTATTTTCATTGTTCATCAAAGTATTAGAAGCTTGCGACAAAATTTTGATTTGTTAGGCTAGGGCCACTTACTGAGCGATTGAGCGACGAGCGATAGAGCGACAAGTCTGAGCGACGAGTGGCGACGTCGCTCGAACGATTAGTAATGAAACGATTCATTATCAACCTTTCTCATCAAAATTAGAGGTTTACTATACTAAACCATAAGTATTTATAATGGTTTTCTAATTTAACTTTTTTGGCTGCCATAAACTAAGTTCTAGTGTATTTCGTAAAATAATTATTAATGAATATACTTTTGCTGCTTCCATCACCAAATAATGAAGTGTTAAGAGTTTTCTTCGCAGCTTTTTTGCTTCTCATAATCTTCTGCTTGACATGAAAAGAGGAAAGGTGGACCACAGAACATTTCTTTTCGTCTCATTAGGATTCGAAGTTGTATTTTTATTATTGTAAAACCACCTCAAATGGCGATGTCAATGTTCTTCTGCGTTGTTGTAAATTGTTATGCCATTCTGAAAATTATTGCATAATTTTAATATCTCAACCACTTTTTATACCCTATCCTAAGGGTATATTAAGTTTGACACATAGTTTGTAACATAGAGAAATAATCGAGATAGACCCTATAAAGTATATATATTCGTGATCAGCATCAATAGCGAAATCGATTGAGCGATGACCGTCCGTCCGTCCGTCCGTCCGTCCGTATGTCACCGCTTTTTGGGCCTTAAATTTTGAGCTAGGACGATGAAATTTCATATCTGGGCTTCTGAGAAAAAGATACAGTACAAGTGTAAACATTTTTGAAATCCGCCCACTGCCACGCCCACTTTTTCATATCTTCACTAAATTATATGAAACCGAAAAATTTTGTTAAGACCAAATATTTAGGCATTCAGATTCCCTACAATCCACTCATACAAAAGTTTTGGCCACGCCCACTTTTTGGGGGCGTTTTCATCACAAAACCGATTTTTGGACCTTAAATTTTTAACTAGGACGCTGAAATTTCATATGTGGGCTCCCAAGAAAAAGATACAGTACAAGTGTAAAATTTTTTTACATCCGCCCACTGCCACGCCTACTTTTTTATAACTTCACTAAATTATATGAAACCGAAAAATTTTGTTAAGACCAAATATTTGGGTATTTAGATTCCCTACAATTCACCCATAGAACAGTTTTGGCCACGCCCACTTTTTGGGGGCGTTATCATCAAAAAACCTATTTTGATAAAATTTTACATGTAACATCCTCAAACGTTCGACATTATAGCTATATTTGAGTACAAAATGCAATTTGGCCACGTCCATTTTATAGAGAGGAGGATAGGGTATCATACGATCCGTTCCAGACGGATTGTAGCTTTTCTGTATGTTTTAGTTTGTGTATTCATTTTAGGCGCCGTGGCTCAAGTGGTTACTGCGTTGGAATACGGAGCAAGGAATTCCAGGTTCAATCCCCAGACAATACCTAAAATTTCTTTCACGGCCCCACCTCTCGCGAGCGTCTGACAAACATCCGAGAGTAAAACTGTCATGAAAAAAGCTTCTCAAAATTGCCGTTCGGATCCGGTATTAAACAGTAGGCCCCTTCCATTCATGTGAAGAATATAACACGCACAACACGAATGGTTGTGAGAAACTAGGCCCTGGGTCCCATGGACATGTTGCGCCAAAAATTTGTATTTTTGTTCTTTGTATTCATTTTAGGTTACCCTTAAAAGTGAACAAGGATTTTGTCAAAAAAATGTTTGGGAGAACAGAAAGAAGAGAGATGGGTCAGTATTCATCGTAGCTGTGACAAATCCCAGCTTTTTTTGGTATCCGATTCAGTTGAGCTCATTTGCAATCATGTGGATAGTTTCCAGTGCGAAGAATCTTATTGCATAATGAACAAATACTTAGTTTGAGGCTAATTCCGCCTGATTTTATCACCTTGTAGGATATTTTAGCTTTACCTGGTGTTCTTCCATTGACCGTTTGGAATATGGTGTCAAATTCTAAGAGCGTTATTTGTTCCGTAAGGTAATGTGGATTTAGTTTGGTGCATGTAAAATCCCTTTAGTTTCAGTGGTGTTTTCCAATAACGTAAACGGAAATATTGTAGAGCGTTTATTGCCTTGACGGCATCTTATTCTTGTCCATTATGTCTTTGAATCTGCGGACGAATTCATTGTTTAAAAAGTTTTCCTTTTTAAAAAGACATCCTTTCTGTATGGCAGACAGTTCCCAGTTGTGGAACTTTGAACCAATTTCCTCTTAGCTAGTTCTTTTCATTCACCAATTTAGCGATTGTAAACCAGATAGTATTAGAGTAAACCAGATAGTATTAGAGTTTCGGTAGTTTTCTTTGGATATGGATATGGATATGGTTTTAATGAGGATACTTATACTTCATCATCATCATCATAAAAAATGTGTGTATGAAGTGAAGTGTACAGGTTGACATCAAGGGCTCGCGAAATAAAAAGCGTAAAAGTATAATAATAGAGAGAAATTTACCGAGTAAAACAAATTACAAATAAAAAAAGAAACGCGGAAAAGATGCCAATGTTGAAAGTCAAACCAAATACATAGTGGAAACGGAGAAAAGTTAAAGTTTACCAAATTGAGATACATATTTAAATCCAAAAAAGAGCGGGAACTTAGACAACAGAACTGTAAGTACACATATATGTACATCAATACTGAAAAATTGTTCCAGCGAGACAAAAATAGCAATATATCAACATCTGATCAGAACATCGAAAATAAACAGCGCCGAGAAACAGCCAGTGTAGCAGTGCCAACAGCAGAGTTGAAGAAAGAAGAAATACAAATGCTCAAGACTTACAAAAAAGGTTTCAAAAGGCAATTGGGAAGACAAAAAGAAGACTTAAAGAAGGAAAAAAAAGGAAGTAATGATGTCATAAAAAATTAACTAAACGACCTAAAGATCGTAATCAAAACAAAAACCGAAGAACTGGAGGAGGAAGTAATGCAGCTAAAAAGTACCATCGGTGGTGCTCAGCTAGGTTTGGTTATGCCGCGGAACCACTGGTGGTGCTGGTGGTAAGTTGTAGACGATCGGTGTTTTGATGAAATGAGGACGAATGGTGATGATATTGACTTCCGGGGTTGATGTTGAAATACGTGATGTATGCTATCTAAACCCATTTTAAATTCATAAATTGTCTCCTAAATTTCTAAACGTTTTGAAATCTCAGCTTTGATTACTTAATTCTTTCGATTAGCTTTTAATTTCTTTGTATTGCTCCTTACTAGCCTTCTCGACGCGACTCACCATAACGATTAAATAACTTCTTATAGAATAATGCACTTAAAACTGGTATTTGTACCACAAAGTGTATAACACATAAATCATCTCATCTAATAATTCATGGTCAACAAAAAAATTTGCTCTTTTCTTTTATCTTGTATGAATTAATAATAATAAATTATATCCCATAACTTTGTAAATTAAATATTTAGTCGTTTTCAAAATAGTTTGGATTGTAATTAAATACAAATATTTGTTGAAATATATATGTTATGATGATGATGATGAATAAACATAAACATAAACATAATCCCAGATATACATAAATGGATGGCGTGGATTTAATACCTGTTGTTTGAAGTTGCGTACGTGCGGGGTCACCAGTGTAGATACTTTATCTACTTTTTATTTTATTTTATTTCTAAATGCAATCACAACCCCGGAAGGTACCCACTCCCACACATATGTACATGATTTCACTACCATCTTTCACGGGTGCACTGGCTTTTCGAAGATCGACCTGGTACGTGCTTATCACCATATACCAATGGCACAGGAAGACATTGTAAAAATCGCCCTGACCACACCTTTCGGGCTATTCGAATTTACCCGTATGCCATTTGGGCTACGCAATGCAGCACAAACCTTCCAACGCTTTATGCATCAGGTTACGAGGGGCCTAGTTTCATCTTCGTTTATCTGGATGACATTCTTATCGACAGCAAGTCGGAAGAATTACATGAAAGTCATCTCAAACACCTTTTTCAACGACTCTTAGAGTATAGCCTGCGTATTAAAACCTTAAAATGCACATTTGGTGAGTCTAAGTTGCAGTTTTTAGAATTTGTTTTGGGTTAATTGAGAGCTTCCCTGAACCTAAATACATTAAAAACGTGCAACGGTTTATTGGAATGGTAAACTACTACCACCGTTTCATTCCACATATAGCAGCTACCTTCACTCCCATCTACAATCACCTAACGAAACTTACCAAAAGTAACACCAAATTAAAAGACTTCACTTGGCCTTGCAAGTGGCAAGAAGCATTCACTAAAGCAAAACGCCAACTTGCTAAGGCAACACTTCTCGTTCACCCACAAGACAATGCTAAACTCGTATTACTACAGAGGCGTCCAACACAGACATTGGGGCGGTTTTACAGCAACTAAAAGAAGACAACTGGGGACCAATCGCTTTTTATAGCAAGAAGCTGCCCCCACAGAATGTCGATACTCTGCTTTGATAGGGAACTGCTTGATATTTACATGGCAATACAACATTTTAGCAACTTCGTCGAGCGGCAAGATTTCAGTCCTCACGAACCATAAACCGCTTACAACAGCACTAAAAACAAAGACTAAACGTAGTGCGGGACAAAAGCGGCAATTGGACTTCATTTCGCAATTTACAAGCGATATACAATTTGTAAAGGGTTCGCTGAACGTCGTTGCAGACACCCTTTCACGTCCAGATGCAGCTTCAATTGAGCTAACACTCCCAGGAATCGAAAAACTGGCCGAAGCCCAAGTCGCGGCCGAATCATATTTCTCCCAAATAGATTTCAACACATTCACTTAGATAGTTGGCCCACTTCCCCCGTTCAAATACCTTCTCACAATCGTGGACAGATTCTCTAGGTGGCCGGAGGCCTACTCAATTCGAGACATCAGTGCGGAAACAATCGCCAAGACTTACGTCAACGAGCATGTTCCTCGATTCGGAGTACCAATCAGGATTACCACTGACCAAGGCTCACAGTTTCAGTCAAAGCTTTTCTAGGAATTGACTAAGTTTCTGGGCACGACGCGCATCCGCACTACGGCTTACCACCCACAGGCTAATCGCATGCTGGAATGATTCCACCGACAGTTAAAAACTGCCATACGAGCCTCGGGAAACAAAATGAACTGGTCACAAGCACTGCCTAAATTTCTGTTAGGTATTCTAACGACTATCAAAGAGGATACAAAACACACACCGTCTGAACTCTTTTATGGAGAAAACATTAGAATACCACACGATCTTTCTTCTTCACCCACGTATGATCAGGCGAATTTAACTTTGTAGAACAATTAAAATTTTTTTTCCAAAACATCCATACAGGAACATTGGAAACTAGAAAAAAAAAGCGCCTCAAACACACACATATGTCCCAAACACACTGCACAGTTGCAGGCATGTCCTGGTATGAAGCGATAAATTAAAGAAATCATTAGATTGTCCATATGAGGGTCCTTTTAAAGTAATAAAAAAAATTACGCAAACAATTCATTATAGAGAAAGCTAGATAAACATTATCAGTCGCGATTGACAGAATCAAACCAGTCAATGACATTGACAACTGTCAAATTACTAATAGGTCGCTAAGCTGGAAGGGGTTTGATGTAGCGGCTGCGAGTGCGCAGATGGCGCTAACAAAGTAAATAAGAAGAGCTACTCTCTGACAGAAGACGCTCGATAGACAGGAAGAAAGAAAAGCGTTAGTCAGATGATTCCGAGATTTAACAAAATTATAAGAGTAGTGCATTTTCGTGTGGCCAATAAAATAAATACATTAATCTTTGCAATGATATAAATAAAGTTAGGAGCTTTTTCCAAACCGGATTGAAGTGGAGTTGATTAAGAAATAATTGTTGGTTATCCTCTTTCCAATATTTTAAGTAAATTTTCAGTTTTAGAATAAAAAAAATGTGTCACAAGAAGCATAGTGCCCTTGAAGAGGAAGATTATAAAAAAATGTAAAAATGATGGATTAAGTTACAGGAAACTTGCTGCAAATATTGGGTGTCGTAGGTAAAGTCCAAAATGCATTTTTAAGTGAAAATTGAAGAAAAAAGGGGAAGACCTCGAAAAACAAACAACAAAATGGACCGATCCATTTGTCTCATCATATGCTTTTTTAGGGATAAAAAGGAGAAGATTGGTAGGATGCAAACCATCAGCCAAATTCCCCAGGAAGGTACCACTTCTCAACTAGAGACACTTTCGAGACAGGATGGAATTTGCTATTCAGCACCAATTGGTCTGGTGTTGAGGGCAAAAAAATGGCGAAACATATTTTGGACGGACGAATACAAACCCAATTTATTGGGATCTGATAGTAGAGGTAGGAAGATTATATTAACACCTTAGACGACGTTCTCCTTCCATATACAGAATAAAATCTTTCCCTAATTTGGACAATACAGGCAGATAATGACCCAAAACATACAGCTAAAGCTACAAAAACCTGGATTACTTCAAAAGGAATAAGAGTCCTTACTTGGCTGTCACAGTTATCGGATCTTAATCCATTGTAAAACTTACAGAAACAAGTAAATGTTGTAGCCAGAACCAGACTTAGCAATAGAAACGAACTTTGGCAGGAGATAAAGACATAGACAGGGAGTCTATTTCCTTGACCATGTGCCAACAGTGAGTGGACTCTATTCCAAAGAGGTGTGCAGCAGTATTAAAAAACAAACAAAGGTCACGCGACCAGGTACTAAGTGACTAACTATTTGAATTAAATTCTGTTTGAAAAAGAATAAAAATTTCAATAAAAACTGTCATAAAAAATTATCCGTATTTATTTTATTGCCCGTAGAAAAACAATCTAATCTCGATATTTTGTTCAATTGTACAAGTAGTGCAGCGAAGTTCTTGGTCAATGGGTATGCAGTACAGCAGCTAACTATAATCATTGACCGAAATAGTAAACACTATGTTAATACATTTGCCTGTATTTATTTTTTTGTCCATAAGTGTACAACATTCAAGAGTTAGGACGGGATAATAGTGCACCATGAGTCATGGAAAAAAATTTACAATCTGTCTGGAACGAATCGTATGATACCCTATCCTCCTTTCCATGTAGCCCCTATAAAATGGGCGTGGCCACATTGCATTTTATACTGAAATACGACGATAACGTCGAACTTTTGAGGATGTTTTTTTTTTCCATTATAGAGCACACAAAACACTATGAGTGGGTGATTTTGTGAGTGATAGACGTGTTTAAAATTCTGCTGAAGAAATAACTTAAAAAGGTAAAACAACTTCGCTAAAACATTGCATCCTTCGGGACATACTAGTTTTAGTCAAAGAGAATAAGGCATTGAACTATTTTATTTACTAAATGGCAGAGTGTCTTAAATGTAAAGGCTCCATTCGTGGAGAAACTGGTATAAGATGTGCGGGTGTGTGCGGTAAAATTCACCATAGTGTGCGGCAAAATCCACCGTAAAATGTAGCGGTCTAGATCAGTACACTAGTAATATCCTAGGCACCACTGAGATGATTAAATTTATATGTGAGGATTGTATTTTGTACATTCACAACGTGGTTATGGTGCTAAAAGAAATGCAAGAGGTTGTAACAAAAAATGGAAATTATCTCAAAGAATATAGTATGGAATTTGATGAGTCGTTAAAAAGAAACGAAACAAGAATTAAAAACCTACTCGAAGCAATCGAAGCGGGGTACACTGACAGGTTGAAAGCGATGAGAGACGTGCGAAAGAAGTGTAATAGAAATAAAAAAAATTAGTGAATTCAGCGAAAGCTTCAAAGCGCAGAGGAAAAAAATTTTCGATAATGTTGAGAGTTTTGCTAAAAAGAATGATATGGTCATAAAAAACGTGAAAGAGATAAAAACAGATATAATGAAAGAAATAAAACAAAATGAGATTGGCGCATTGACATATGCAGCAGCAGCAACTCAAGTAAAGAAACATGTGGGAGCAAGTGCATCAGTCATACTGAAACCAAAAACAAAGCAAGAAAGCGAAATAACAAAGAAAGAAATCAAAGAGAGTATTAAACCATCGTCTTTGAGTGTAGGGGTGAGTGGTATGTCGGACAGGCGAAATGGTGGAGTTGCAATTTGTTGCAAAAACAACAAAGATCGTGATGTTCTGGTAGCTAAAATGAAAGAGAAAATGAGTGAGAAATATTAAATTCAACTCCCTACAATGCGTAAACCAAAAGTGTTGATAACAGGCGGAGATCGAATTATTAATGCAATAAAAAATCAAAATGACGTAGAATACACTGATATTAAATGTATTAGAGTGTACAAGTCTTTTAAAAACCCACGAACTTTTAACGCACTAATTGAAATTGATGGAAAAGGGTCTCAAAACATAATAAAAGAGAAGAAGATAAACATTGAATGGGACAGATGTCCAGTATATGAGAGTTTGAATGTGTTACGTTGCTTTTAATGCTAGGGATTTAACCACACATCAAATAATTGTAAAGAAGTCAGTCAAGTTTGCGCTAAATGCAGCATATCAGGGCATACATTCAGGGAATGCCAAAGTTCAACACTTAAATGTATCAATTGCTCAAGGATAAAAGAAAATTTACGACTGTCTGATATCGCGATAGACCACGACTGTAGAGACAATTGTTGTCTCACACTTCAAAGAAAATTGAGGATTGAAACAGAAAGAATTGAATATTAACAAATAAAGAAACAGTTAAGGTGTCTGTACCTAAACATTGGAGGAATGCGCAACATAATAAAATTAGAAATACTAGCTCTAGAAGAAGACTTCCACTTCATTTGCTTAACGGAAACACATGTAACTAAAAACATAAAAGACAGCGAAATTAGACTAAATAACTATCAAACAGTGAGGTGTAATAGTATCTCCAATCATACCGATGGAATACTTTTTTATGTAAAACCGGAATGGGAGATAGAAATTCTGAAGGAAATTGCAATCCCAAACCCAGAGCATGTGGTTTGTGAATTTTTCAAATCAAGAATAGAAGAATTATTCTGCTTATTCATGGATATAGTGATAATGGGAGACTTCAACATTGATTGGTTAAAAAATGATACATATCAGGAAAGAATCGCACAAACCATAATAGACAACTCATTTCAACAAATTGTGAGCGAGCCAAAAAGAATAACAAGCACTTCATCGACATTAATCGATTATGTTGTAGCAAACTTTATGGACGTAAAAGGTAACACAAATACCAACTATAAGATAAGTGACCATAAATTAGTCAGATAGTTCGTAAGAAAACATATAAAACCATAGTTTTTAATTTGAAACCTTCCAAAATGAATTGTTAAACAGTACAAACCTTACGACAAAACTATGACAAATTATAATACCAATTTTAACGAAACGGTGAAAGATTTTTGTTATGGGATAAACAAAGCTGTGCAAAGGATGGTAATCATAAGAATACTCAGGGACATTAACGAATGCAGTGGCTGGTTCAATCAACATTTATCCAACTGGAAACAAATCAAAATTCAAAGCTATCGGATCGCTGTCTGGACAAACACTCGTGTTGCCTGGAATACATAGGTGGACGGAGCCAACAATCAAAAAGCAATGTGGACGACAATAAAATCCCTTGTATTAAAAGAAGAAAAAAACCAAATTAAAAAAATTAATTATAATGGAACAATCATAACAATTAAAAAAGTTATAGCAAATACACTAAACAAATTCTTCATCACTAGCGTAAAAGAAATCAACAACAATATTCCATTCATAGCATATCAAAATCGAATAGAGAAACCGTTTTAAATTTGAATTAATACAAATCAGTGAGCTGAAAAACACAATGATGAAGATGAATAATAAAAAAGACTTCAACCTATTATCAGTGAAAATGCTGTTAAGCGCATTCGAAATCATTGGACCAATATTTCTTCAGATTATTAATAAATCACTTCATTTGGGAATTTACCCCGATTGTTGGAAATAAGCTATAGTGGTGCCTGTCGAAAAGGTTAAAAATACTGATAAACCAGTAGAATTTCGTCCAGTAAATATGCTAATGACGAAAAGCAAAATTTTTGAAAAATTGGTATTTAAGCAATTCGCCAGGTTTATGGAAAACAATAATCTTCTATCTGAATATCAATCTGGATTCCGGTATCAACAAAGTTGTGAATCACTATTAAATCTGGTGGTAACACAATGGAAAACATACGTACATGACAAAAACGTAATAGTGGCGGTTTTTTTGGATCTTCAGAGGGCGTTTGAAACTATATCTAAACCAATCCTTATTGAAAAACTAAAAAAATATGGTATAGAAGGAACTGAACTGAACTGAAATGGTTTACAAGTTATTTGTCAAAAAGACAACAACGAACTCGACTGGAATAATACATCTCAGAAACTTTGACGGTAGAACTAGAACTAATTTTTGTGTCTGGAGGTTCGGTGCATGAATGTATTGATCAACTAAATATAGACTTAGAAAATATTTCAAATTATTTAAAGATGAATAAATTAAAACTTAATACAAGTAAAACCAAAGCTTTGGTCATAAATGCAGAATCAAACAAACATATTATTATTGATAAAGTTGCTATTGAACAAGTAAATGAAATTAAATATTTGGGTGTAATCGATAAAGAATTGAAATTTGATAAACACTTAAGCAAAATTTGTAAAAGTATATCTCAGAAAATAGTTTTTTTTAAGCGAATCCGACAAAAACTCTCAATTAATACTTCAATTAAAATTTATAATGTCATGATAAAACCCCATTTTGAATACTGCTCAACAATTGTATTCCTAAGCCAAAATGAATTTAAAGAAAGATTGCAAAAATTACAAAATAGGGGAACGCGATGTATCTTAATGTGCAATATATTAACTCCTGTTAAAATGATGATAGAAACTCTAAAATGGCTAACAATAAACCAAAGAATATTAATGAATGTACGATTATTTGTATTTAAAATTTTAAAATGAAGAATAACCTTACACCAAAATACTTAACTAGTCAATTAGTATATGTTGCAGATGTTACACCATATAATTTGAGAAATAGAGACAATTTTAGACTTGTTTTTTTTTAATAATAGATCTCAAAACATATTATTGTATAAAGGTTCGAAATTATATAATAGTTTACCAAATGAATAAAAAAATGAACGAAATATTAAAACTTTCAAAAAAATGTTAGTTACTTATATAAAAATAAATTATAATTAAATTATTATTTACCTATCTAGTTTTTTTAAGAACAATTGTAAAACTTTTGTAAAAAATAGCTTAAATCTAAATAAAATGATTACTACTTACTACTAAAACACTACGCTCTCTCAGTGTAAACTCTCAGTATCGCTTAACACAACAGTTTTTTGTTGCGCGACTACGGAATCATCTACCGATCTTCAATCTTATAGACTACTTCAAAGAAACAAGATATTAATTAAAAAGTGAATAAATTCTATTCCGAAATTCTACTCAAGATAAGCAAAAATCAATTTCGCTGAAAAACTGATTAAAGTTGCATATGCAGCTTGAAATTGGCTCATTACTAAAAATTTATTTAAAAACTCGTATTCTTTACGAAATCTCAAAAAAATTTCGCGATTAGAACTTGTTTTATTTAATAAATAATTAGAATAAGCTTTTCTCTTTACATTATCTAAATGGCGCACGTAAAATTTCATCAAAATCGGTTTTTTGATGAAAACGCACCCAAAAAGTCGGCGTGGCCAAAACTATTGTATGGGTGAATTGTAGGGAATCGAAATGCCTAAATATTTGGTCTTAACAAAATTTACCAGTTTCATATAATTTAGTGAAGTTATGAAAAAGTGGGCGTGGCAGTGGGTGGATTTCAAAAATTTTTACACTTGTACTGCTTCTCCTTCTCAAAAGCTCATATATGAAATTTCATCCTCCTAGCTCAAAATTTAAGGCCCAAAAAGTGGTGACGGACGGACGGACGGACATGGCTAAATCGTCTTCGCTATTGATACTGATCACGAATATATGTATATACTTTATAGGGTCTATCTCGATTATTTCTCTATGTTACAAACTATGTATCAAACTTAATATACCCTTAGGACAGGGTATAAACACAAAATAAAGAAAAGAAACTCAGACAGAAACATATTAAATACATACACTGTGCGTCATCAGGTTAGCACACCTCTTCGCGTACGTTATTCCAGCCAAACTAAATGAGTTAACATTTTTTAAAATATTGTTGTTTATGGCCGATTCAATTCTCAGTTAAATAAAACAAAACGTATTGTTTCTCCATTTTTTAATATTTTTCTATAATTTTTTTTAGAAAAATAACAAAAAATAACAATTCAACTTGGGTCATCAGGTTAGCACACATAATTTTTTTTCATTTTTGTTAAGCCTTTAACCCATGAACTTATTTTTAAACTTATAAATTAGGTAATTTAAACATTTTTTAATAAATTTAATAATGTGTCGATCCTCCCTTGTTGAGAATGACCTCATAGATTCGATTGGGAAGCGACTCGTACAATTTTGCAATATAATCCAAAGAAATGGTTGACCAAGCTTGCTTGATGCCTTCAATTAGATCCGCTTTGCTTGAATATTGTTTCCCGGACTCGTAAACTTTACGAACCAGCCATCCCCACACGTTTTCTATTATATTGATGTCAGGTGAGTAAGGTTGCCACTGCATTAAACTGACATTTTGGCCCTCAATCCATGACTTAACCACCCGTGCAGTGTGGATCGGAGCATTGTCGTGTTGGAAATGCCATGGCAAGTTATGAAACACATTTTTAAAATGGGGAAAAGCAGTTTCAAGTACGTTTTTGTAAGTGTTTGCATTCATATTCGCTTGCAAAAACTGTAACTCGCATGTACCATAGTAGGAGATGGCTCCCCACACCATCACACCGCCCACCCGACTATGAAGGCGATCCAACTGGTGTTTCTACTTGCGAAGATCATGAAAGTAGTAATTGTATCCGTCTGGACCTTCCAAATTAAATTTCTTTTCATCTGAAAAGACAACGTAGCGCCAATCAAAATTCCATGTCATGTGCGTTCGTGCAAAATTCAAGCGCATTTCCTTTCGAGCCACGTTTAATGGGGGTTTTTTCTTTAATTTTAGTCTTTTTAAATGTGGAGCATTCCTTATCACTCTTTGAATTGTGCATAAACTCGCTTTAACACCAACACTTGCACTGATCTTTGCGGTCGAGTCATGAGAGTTCGATGCTTCTCTCAAAATAGCTCTCCTATCAGCATTGGAAATTACTCTATTATTACCGCCTTTAATATTTTTACCATATCCCGACTTATTGCACAGGAATGCAGTTATAACTTTACGACTTCTACCGATTTTTCTCGATATTGCACTTATTGACAGCCCTGAATCTTTGTAAGCTTCAATTTTTGATTTCTCTTCCACAGATAGTGATTTTCCTTTACCCATATTAATTTTAATAGGCTACTCGAACAGAAAAACAAAATTTGGTTTTCATACGCGATCAACTTTTGAAGATAAACTAAAAAGAATTTGCATGCGCTAACCTGATGCCGAAAAACAAAGCACACTTTTCCATCGAAAATAAAAAAAATAGTAAAAACCGTATAACGGGATTTTTCCGTTGCATGTTCTATTTTCCAGTGAGAGTGCATACAAAGATGAGAAAAATAGAATACAAAAAAGTAGCTGCATTTTAACAACAACAACAACAAGATCAATTATATTAAGCTTATGGGGGATGTGCTAACCTGGTGACGCGCATTGTATCTTCACATACAACGTAAGATTCCTAACAAGTAAAGAACGGCTACTCGAGCTAGACAATGAATTAAATTTTCTAAACTGGGACATCCTGGAAGTATGCGGAGTAAGGAGGAGAGGAGAGAAACAATGATGGATGATCTAATTATAAAATTTAACACTCGTTATAAACTTATAATAATACAAGTGTACGCTCTAATCATCGACTATGATAATGAGGAAGTAGATATATTTTACGAAAACATCGAGAGAGCAATGAAAGCAAATGTGTGCTACTTTACCCTTATCATCGGAGATTTCAATGCAAAAGTCTGTAGACCAGTAGATGAAGCTGAGAAAGCGATAGGTAAATTCGGCTTACCCGGTAGAAACAGAAGAAGGCAAATGTTTATGTTTTAAAAATGTTGATCGACTTCCTACATCAAAACAATCTATACCAAACAAACCGCTTCTTCGAGATGGACATGGATGAGACCTACGGAATAATAAAAAACAAAATCGACTTCCTTATTACAGATAAAAAACTAGTAATAACAGACGTTACCACACTGAACAAGTTGGGAATAAGAAGTGACCACAGAGCAGTTTTAGCCACAATGAAGCTGAACCTAAAAAGTGAAAGAAACATACAGAGAAGTTACAATCCGTCTGGAACGGATCGTGATACCCTATCCTCCTTTCTATGTAGCCCCTATAAAATGGGCGTGGGCATATTGCATTTTGTACTCAAATACGACGATAACGTCAAACGTAATGAGGATGTTACATGTAACATTTCATCAAAATCGGTTTTTTGTTGAAAACGCCAACAAAAAGTAAGTGTGGCCAAAAGTGTTGTATGGGTGAATTGTAGGAAATCTGAATACCTAAATATTTGGTCTTAAAAATTTTTTTCGGTTTCATAAAATTTAGTGAAGTTATGAAAAAGGGTCAAACTTTTTTCCGAAAATGTTTGTGTATTAAATATGCTGTATCACCTATAGCAACTTAGCTTTCGAGGTCTAATTGACAAATGTGATTACACTGCCCTAACTCAACAATGGCTCATTGGATTTCAACACAAACAAAAATGTTTTTTAGTAAATTCGTTCCTGATTCATTTGAGTTATAAGCATCCTTCTGCGTGGTCTGAAGCTGAGCAATACTCAAAATAATTTATCAAATCATCGGCAATAATTTTCCATCAGTGGAGACCACAGTGGCTGGATGCTGTAGGAATAGGGTAGGCACTGACTGGGGTCAACCTGGCGACGTCCAGTGTTGTAACTGTTACTGCGCATCAATTGTGCTTATTTTACCTCCTAGTGGTAGCCATCGGGTACTGGTTGGTGTCCATCCGGACCCGACTTGCTAAACTTATAAGCGCTAGTGTTGACCAAGAGAAAATTGCAGCACTATAAATACGACAGCGGACGAACTCTCTCGATGTAGTCAACGGTGGCGTTAAAGCTTCAAACGGAAGCACAACACTTTATCTGGGCTACTTCGACATATTCGGAGCTCAGGCCGATAAAGATTTCGAAGAATAAGTCAGGTTTTTGGAAAAGAGATGGTGGCGGATGAGCCCTTATTGGGCCAACGGCAGCGCTCATATCCCCGAAGCGGGATACTGACTTCGGTTTAAAACCGGCCCCTCGTCCTAGGGGTTTAAAAAAATGGAACTGGCCCTCCAGGTTGGGGGTTGTGCCGTCGGGGTAACTTCCTTACCACGTAAAAAAAATTTAGTTATGAGAGAGACGCAAGTCTCGGATAATGGACCCCCTCATTTAATACCACGACCCGGAACGTACACGGACTATGATATAAGAGTATGCACCTGGAATGTACGTACACTGTACACTCCTGGTGCTACTCAAAAACTTGAATCTGTCCTCACGCGGTACAAGGCAGATATTACCGCGATCCAGGAGATACGATGGATAGGATCAGGTATGCAAAAACGAAAAAATTGCGACATTTATTACAGCTGCCACAAAAGACTGCACATGTTAGGATGCGGATTCGTCGTGGGAAATCGGCTACGCTCAATGATAATTGACTTTAAGCCGATCAGCGATCGCCTGGCTGTGATCCGCATCAAGGCTACATTTCAAAACATCAGCATAATATGTGCACACGCCCCTACCGACGAAGCTGAAGACTCTATCAAGGAGGAATTTTATGACCTCTTGGACGGAGCCTACGGAGCCTGTCCGGAGTATGATGTCAAAATCATACTCGGGGACTTCAATGCCAAAATCGGTAAGGAAAACATCTTCGACGGATTAGTTGGAAAGCACAGCCTCCACGACACGACAACAGACAACGGCTTCCGGCTAATCGATTTTGCAGCAGCTCGTAATACGGTGATAAGTAGCACTAGGTTTCCAAGACTACGAATCCACACAGCAACCTGGCGCTCTCCAGATGGTCGAACCGCCAACCAAATCGACCACGTGCTAATAGATGCGAGGCACGCATCCAACATTCTGAATGTGCAAACGTTCAGAGGGGCAAACGTCGACTCTGACCATTTTCTTGTTGCAGCTAAGTTCAGAGCTCGACTATCCAATGAGAAGAAGCTGCAGACCGCCCAGAAAAAGAAATTCAACGTTGGAAGCCTTAGCACGTCTGGAGTAGCCAGAGCCTACAGGGAGCGCCTGAGTGAGAGACTCTCCGCTGTGCATTCACCATCCACAAACGCCAACAATCTGTGGAACCAGTATCGCGACATCATCAAAGGGGTAGCAGAGACCACCATAGGCTACCAGCCACCACCCAAAAAGAGCTCTTGGTATGATGATGAATGCGTACGCCGGAAAAAGGTGACAGAAAATGCACACTTGCAAGCGCTGCAACGCAAAACAAGGGCAGCGAGAGAAGAGTATCGAACCAGAAGAAGGGAGGAGAAGAAGATCCTGCGTAAGAAGAAAAGGGCCCACGCAGCTTCCCAGCTCAAGGATATCGAAGAGTCCCGCGATAGGAACAACATCCGGATGTTTTTCAGGAAAGCCAAGCAACTGGCAGCTGCCTTCAAGCCCGGAACGCAGGCTCTTCGAAACAGTGAAGGAAACCTAGTCACCGAAGCACAGGGAATAGTAGATGTATTTAAGCAGCATTTCCAGCAGCTACTTAATGGGCAGGTAGAGAGAGTGATAGGGCAAGAAGGGAACCCGCATCCAGTCAATGAAGAATCCATTCCCCCTCCTAGTTTTGAAGAGGTCGGCTCAGCTATCAAAAAGCTGAAGAACAACAAGGCCGCCGGCTCTGATGGTCTACCAGCAGAGCTTTTCAAACATGGTGGTGATGCTTTGGTGGGGTGCATGCACCAAGTCATCAACCAAGTGTGGGTGGATGAAGTCATGCCCGATGACTGGACTATCAGCTCTATATGCCCCATCTTCAAGAAAGGCGATCCTATGTCTTGTAAGAACTACCGAGGCATATCCCTGCTTAATGTCGCATATAAGACCCTATCCAACGTAATCGGTACGTACCAGTGTGGCTTCCGGCCCGGCAGATCGACGATCGACCAAATTTTCACACTAAGGCAAATCCTGGAAAAGACCAACGAATTTCAAGTCGAGACTCACCATCTCTTCATCGACTTTAAAGCCGCATATGATAGCATTCATCGTCTTGAGCTCTACAAGGCGATGGCCGAATTCGGGATCCCGGCTAAACTGATCCAGCTGTGCCGCGTGACGCTGGATAACACGCGGTGCAACGTGCAATTCGGCAACAGTTCCTCTGAACTATTCCAAACATGCACCGGATTTCGGCAAGGGGATGCGCTATCATGTGACTTCTTCAATCTTGTGCTGGAACAGATAGTGCGCAGGGCAGGTGTAAACACGGAAGGCACTATCTTCAACAAATCTGTCCAGTTGCTGGGATACGCAGACGACATCGACATCATCGGTCGCTCCCAGCGCGCCGTGTTAGAGGCTTTTACGGCAATTGAAGAAGAGGCGAAACGTGTTGGCCTTGAAGTGAATGAGGACAAAACCAAATACATGTTGTCAACAAACAAAGAAGCATCTGTCCACCGCCTAGGACAAAACGTCACTGTTGGCAACAGTAATTTCGAAGTGGTTAAGGAGTTTACCTACCTCGGAGTAAATATCAACTCCACGAATGACAACTTAGTGGAGATTCGACGAAGACTTACCCTAGGAAACCGCTGCTACTTCGGTTTGGCGAAACAAATGGGGTCAAAACTCCTAACTCGAAAGACGAAATGTTTGCTCTACAAAACTTTGATCCTGCCAGTTCTGCTGTATGGAGCCGAGTGCTGGACGATAAGCAGGAAAGCAGAGCAAATACTGAACACTTTCGAAAGAAAAATTCTTCGTCGGATTCTTCGAGGAGGGCGAATGGAGGAGAAGATATAACCGCGAACTCTATGAGCTGTACCAGGATGTGGATGTAGTCCAAAAAGCCAAAACACGTCGACTACACTGGCTCGGCCACATCAAGCGAATGGACAATAATGCTCCACCAAAGAGGATCTTCGAATCACAGCCCCCAGGTTCGAGAAGACAAGGAAGACCGAACCTCCGTTTTAAGGATCAAGCTATCGCGGATGCCAGAGCGCTTGGTCTAGATAACTGGAAGCAGCGTGCCCGGGATCGAAGAGAGTGGAAGGCTGCTGTGTCTCAGGCAGAGACTCTTCACGGGTCGGGAGCCCGTTAAGTAAGTAAGTAAGGAGACCACAGGCAGCAGTCACGCCGCAGTTGGTTGGGTAACATTGCCATACTGTGTTAGTGTGCTGGGTTATATGTGCGTGCAGTAACATACACATTATATGATCATATTTTTAGTTCCCGTGTGTGTTCTCTTTTTTTTTTTATGAATATTTTTCAAATGAATATTCATATTCATTCTATATACTGTTCACATCTACCTATTCATACTATGAACTTTAAAAACAACAGGAGCGAAGTCGGGCGGGTCGGCTAGTTCAATTTAAAACAAACTTCAAACTGCATGGGTACGATTTATATCACTCCCAACATCCCCATAATTCTGCAAAAGGAGCTGCAGTTATAATAAAGAAGATGATTGAATAATGGCAAGAGGCATTTCTGCGATGTTGGAGCGAATCAATAGACTCCGCTATACTTCTGTTCCCTATAAGTTTCAACGCGCGATTTTAAATTCTACCCAGCAGGTACAAAGAGGTCTTAGAGCACCTGACCAGACATGAGCATTGTACTCGAGCTTGGGGCGGATGTATGCTTTAAGGGCCATTCACAGCTCAGCGACCTGTGAATGCGAATAGGCGGTACACTCGCGGTAACGGGACTATACGATAACGCGATCTATCCACTAACGTGAACACACAAATTTTTACATTAGCTATCCAGTAACGTGAATACGAACCTTTCGATAACGTGAACAGTTGCTTTTGTTGACTGCGAATGTAAATTTTATCACAAATGAACATGTCGTAACAAAAAAAAATGGTAGTTGTAACTATTTAGCCAATGATTTACATTGTGTATATTGTGTAAGTGTGTTGTTCTGCCTAAGGATATTCATTTTTAAAGCGTTTTTTTTTTTTAATTTTTACATTTTTGTTAACTCTTGCGTTTTTTTTCCTATTTTTAAAAAAAAAAAATAATAAAAACAACTATTTGTAATTCATTTTTAATGCAAATATGTTCAGTACACTCTCGCAGCTAATCGTTATTTTACATTAAAAAACTCCTATTCGATAACGTGAATTTTTTCGATAACGTGCATGGTCTATGTTTTAATTAGTTGACGTTACCGCGAGTGTACTGTATTCGCAAATTTTGACATTTCATTCACAGCCACTTTTTATCTGGTCGCAGCAATCTGCGAATTTCAGTTGTCATTTACGAGCACTAACCAACCACCAAGAACAAAGCAAAAGAATTGTGAGGTTAAACTCTCGCGAATGTTATGGTCGCGGGAATGTGGATTGCGTCCTACATCGTGTGGGATGTGAATAAACTTTGACAGTCGCAAAAAGCATTCGCCTATTCGCAAAAAATCAGCGATTTGTTAATTTCTTTACAAAAACTAATTCAAATTCAACTTTTTTTATATCAATCGATAGATAATTTAATTTATGTTCTTTTGGAATAGTAAAATTGACAATGGCGTGCCTATAATAAATATGCTAAAAACGCTTTGTTCGCAGTTCGCGCATTCGCATTTCGCTGAGCTGTGAATGGACTTTTATATATTGTAGCCAGATCAGAGGGGGTAAAGAACTTCTTGCATCGTTTGAGGAATCCTAGACATTTCGCAGCATTTTTAGCGAATTCGAATATGTGGTCATTCCAACGCAGATGGTCGTTAACACACATACCGAGAATGGAAAATTTTTCGGTTTCGACGATGCAAGTGCCATTCATTGCTAATCGCAAAGGGTTAGGTTAGCTGACAGCATTGGGTTTTTGAAGCATTAAATTCCAATCTGGTGTTAATACCCAATTTATTTAATTATGCTGACAAGATCGGAATTTAATGAGCTTAACATACGCTGCCGTTCCCGTTCCACGGCCGAGGAGCAGGGACGTGAGTTTGGGAACGAATATGAGAAGCTGAGGGTGCTGTCGTCAGCGAAGGAATGTATTAAAAAAAGAGTCGAGAACAAAACAGAGCCTTGGGGGACGCCAGCATTTATATAGTGTATTGCAGACTTGAAACCATCTAAAACCCCTTAAATTGAATGTTCCGAAAGGTAGTTTTTAATCTATTGAATAAGAGATTCCAGAACATTCCAGAATGATGCAGAGAGTGGTTCCACTTTTCGGTGAGATATACCATCAAATCACCAGTGGACCTTTTGCTACGAAAACCATACTGCCGGTCATTGAGAAGTTTTCGTGATTCAAGATATTTCATAAGCTGATGATTTATCAGCGTTTCTATGACCTTGGAAAGAAGGGACGTAAGTGTAATGGGTCGGTAGTTGGAGGGAGAAGAAGATTCGCCTTTTTTAGGGACGGGCTGGACAAATGCTGTTTTCCATCTACTCGGGAAGAGTCCAGAAGAGTAGGATAGATGAAAAACCTTACGCAGTGGTTTTGCCAGCATGGAAGAACACCTCTTCAGAATAATGGGTGAGATACCATCTGGACCAGCGGATTTGTTTATGTTAAGATCTTTAAGTACTCTTGCTACTGTACGAGTGCGAAAGTGGATTTGTCCCATAGAATATTCGACGCTCTCAAGTACAGGGGCACAATCTGGGAGTGCGGAGTTCGTAGCGAATAAGGTTGCAAGCAGATTGGCCTTGTCCAAAGAGCTGACAGATGAAGTGTCATTGTGAACGATCGTTGAGGTGGAAGATGAGGAACAATTTTTTATATTTTTGGCGAACGACCAAAAATGTCTGCTACCTTTGGGACAGTGCAGAATCTTTTGCATCAATTTTTGGTCGAAGAAGAATTTTACACTGGTCGGTCTTAAAAGACCAAAATCGTAGCTCCCTCAATCTGATAGCCTCTTTGCAGCTTGTGTCGTACTACGGATTTTCTCTTGGCTTTACTCTATGAGGAATAAAGGATTTCATGTCGAGGAGGATAATGTTCGTAATCGTATCGGCTGCGGCGTCCACGTCGTTATCGAGGAAGCATAACGACCAGTTAAAACTCCTGGCGTTCATGGCGTTCCAGTTGGCTTTCTCGTACTGCCAAACTAATCTTTTAGGAGTTTTTTCTTTAACTGTGTGGTTAAGGTACGAAAAAGTAGCCGATACGACACAGTAGTATGACGAATCTAGAGGCGATAATACATTTATGGTGTATTTATCAGAGTGAGTGGGAGCTAAGGAACAAGTCCAGAGTAGTTTAGTTTATTCATCTACCGAGCTTAACTCTAATAGATTTCGTATAATTATATAATATTTCAGAATATAATAGTGTTTTTTTTTTAATATTTAATAACTACATATGTATGTATATGTATTTCACGACTTAATAGTTTTCAATATTGAGAGTTTAAATTTCAATCTATCATCACATAAATCTAGGTCGCTGGAAAAAGAATTAAAACTATTTATACATTTAGTTATTGGTTCATTAAGACCATAATTGTAAAAATATCTTATTTTTTTTTTTATCCATCACAGAGCGCACAGAACACTACGTTCTCTCAGTGCATACTCTCAGACTAAGGATCATCTACTCATAGATTACTTTACAATTTTTTTGGCGCAACAGGTCCATGGGACCCATGGCCTAGCTTCTCACAACCATTCGTGTTGTGCGTGTTATATTCTTCACATGAATGGAAGGGGCCTACTATTTAATGCCGGATCCGAACGGCAATTTTGAGAAGCTTTTTTATGACAGTTTTACTCTCGGATGTTTGTCAGACGCTCGCGAGAGGTGGGGCCGTGAAAGAAATTTTAGGTATTGTCTGGGGATTGAACCTGGAACCCCTTGCTCCGTAGTCCAACGCACTAACCACTTGAGCCACGGCGCCAGCATAGATTACATTAATAAACAATAATATTATTCATTTACAATCAATGAATAAACACAATTTTTAAATTCAAATCGAGATAATCTAAAATCAATTTCGTTGCAAAGCTCATTAAACGTGCATATGCACCTAGTAATAGGCTCGTTGCTACCATAATTTGTTCTATGCCTTCTATCAAAAAGTAAATTTCTCACCCGAAGAGGTCTTTGGGGAGCATATATATTTATGAGAAAAACTAATTCTGGTGAATTTATCTGATAATTAATAATGTCGCGAATAAACATGATTGAAGTTGCCTTTCGCCTGAAACTCAAGGTTTGAATTCCAATCAATTTGCATCTTTCATCATAATTAGGAAGTTCGTCAAGCATATTTAATTTACGGATAGCGTACCTCGTGAAATTCTTTTGAACTCTTTCGAATCTAAGTTCTTGAACACCATATGGGGAATCCCAAATGATGGAAGAATATTCTAAATAAGGCCTGACCAACGAGCAGTAGACAGTTTTAAGACTGTGAACATTTGCTTCTGTCTTTGCTATTACGTTTAAGAAATCCCAAACAGGAGTTAGACTTAGCTATTGCGTAATCATAATGTAATGAGAAATTCAATTTAGTGTCAAATATGACCCCTAGATCCTTGACTTCATCAACACGAAAAAGTATAAGATCGTTAATAAAGTAATCATGAAAAAGCGGCACTGTAATACGGTGTGCTGTATAGATTTTACATTTAGAAATATTAAGCTCTAACGCATTATGTTTACACCATTCTGATAACTTATGTATATCCGACTGAAAACGAATAGTCAGATATATCAGTTATGCGTGCAAATAATTTTAAGTCGTCCGCAAACGTTAAAACCTCACAAAAACAAATATTTCATGAATATCATTCAAAAACAAAATGAACAGCAGCGGGCCCAAATGACTACCTTGTGGAACTCCAGAAGTTACTTCTATTACGCGAGATTTAAAACTATCGACCTTTACTAATTGTCTTCTATTACTCGAATAATTAGAAAACCACTTCAGCATTGAAGAGTGGAAACCCAACGATTTAAGCTTAGCTAAAAGTAAAGTGTGATGTACTCTATCAAAGGCTTTCGTAAAATCAGTGTAGAATACATCAACTTGTAAACGATTTTCAAAACTATCAAATACATACAGTACTGTGCGAATTAATGTGAACACATCATAATTATCACAATTTTAAAGAAGATGTTCTGGGGCTGCTTTTCGTATAAAGGTACCGGATCCCTTGTGCCGATCGAAGGCATGATGAACTCTCAAAAATATAGAGACTTGCTAGAACAGAGATTAGAAGCTGAACTAAAAAAAAGTTGATGACAACGGTCAAGCAGTTTTTCAACAAGATTCGGCTCCGTGTCACGTGTCCAAGGTCCTGATGAAATATTTCAACGACAAAAAGATATCATGCCTTGAATGGCCAGGAAATTCACCGGATCTTAATCCTATTGAAAATCTGTGGGCTATTGTAAAAGCTAGACTTCGCAAAATAGATTTTACAACAAAAACAAAACTGATTGAGGCTGTAATCCAGATATGGTTTCGAGATTAGCAAATATCAGAAAACTGTAAAAAACTTATTGATACTATGCCAAAACGTATTGAAGAAGTTATAAAAGCCAAGGGAGGACATATTTCCTATTAAAACAATTTAAATCGTATTCTTTTTTCTTTTTTCTACGTCTATAACTAATAAATGTTGCTTTTTTCAAATTAACACTTGTGTTCACATTAATTCGCACAATACTGTAATTAGTTAATAAAGTTAAATTTGTAGTACATGACCGACCGCGAACAAAGCCATGCTGCTTACTGGAAATAATTTCTTTAACCGCGAAAAAAAGCTTATCCTTAACAATGCTCTCAAACAATTTTGGGATTGCAGAAAGCTTAGATATAGGTCGATAGTTTTCAACTTTTTGTCTCAAACCGCTTTTAAATATTGGAGTAATAAAAGAATATTTCCATTCACTAAGAAATTCTTCAGTCACAAGTGACTGGTTAAAAATAATTTTAAGAGGATGAAAGATGGAAGATAACACTGTTTTAATATTACCGCAGGGACTCCATCGGGGCCCGGACTGTTATTTAACTCAAGGTTCTGTAACGCGTTTATTACGTCTTCATCTGAGAGTTGCAACACACCTATATCCAATACTTCAGTAATATTAGAGTAATGGTTCATCGTTGAATGGAATCTAGAATTATTATAAACCGACTCAAAAAAGTTACCAAATAAATCACAAGCTCCTTTCAAATCCGTTGAATTTACATTTACATCCATTACCTTAGGCAACCCTGAGGTATTTCTTTTTGAATTAATGTAATTCCAAAATGATTTACCATTATTCTTTACCGAAGACTCTACGGACAAGACATATTGTTTATATAAAAATTTATTCAAGAACTCATATTCGTTTCTGAATCTCAAAAAAAGTTCACGATTAGAGTTCGTTTTATTTAAAATATAAGCTGAATATGCTTTTCTTTTTACATTACGCAAATTTACTAATCTTTTATTTGACCAAGGAAAACCTATTATTATGACGCGTTTTAGGTACCAATAACTCAAAACCAGAATTAATGTTTTCCATAAATACATCGTAATTACCTTTTAAATTGGAGGAATCCAGCAAAACATCCCAATCAAAACGGTTTAAATAATCCTTCAGTAAAACGAAATTGGTCTTAGCAAAGTTGCATGATAACGCGGCATATTATATATTAATATTATTACTACTTCTGTTACAGTAACTAAAAAATTTAAATTCTACAAGCAAAGCTTTATGATGAATTTTATTGGAATCAATAAGATCCAAAGCTTCCGAAATGTTAAAATTAACTTCGTTATTTACAAATATTAAATCTAAAATTCTATTTAAGCTATTCCGAATATTGTTTATTTGAAATAAGTTCAGAGATAGAAGACTATCGATGACCAATTGTTCCCATTCGTGATTAACATTGAAGGGGATTAAATTTTCATCACCATCTACATTCTTCCAAGTAACATCACCAATGTTGAAGTCCCCCAATACACAAGGTAGTTGAGACTGTGCAAGACGAGTAACGATACTATTAATGTTATCAATGTGCTTTTGATACACACTGGTCACACTATTCGGCGGAACGTAGGAGACAAAAATAAACAATTGATAACGAACGTCATCATCAAAATCAATGCACACACACATCTGTTCAACGTCAACCGTTCGATGCTCCAATGTAATTTCCCGGCTGAGAAAGCGAGATGAGACAGCTATTAAAACCTCGCTCCTCAATAGATCTACATCGATCTTTCCGGTAAACCACATATGACCGGTTAAAGATTTCAGTCGATAAGATGTGTGGGTGTAACCATGTTTCGGTTAAAACAACATCATATTGGTAGTCGGAGAGAGTAACGAATATCTCTCTCAGTTTACTTCGCATACCACCAATATTCTGATAAAAAAACGGAATATTTATGTTCAACGGAGGTGCTTGGTTGTCGCAGCTGATCAATGTTTATATTTTGATCACTGCGGCGGGTAAAGCAACTCCGTTTTTTTGAAAAAAAATTTTTAAGCGAATTCCCGACGGCCAGGTGGATGGTTCTAGGGCGCGCGCGTAAACATCCTCTGGTAAACTAATTTTAAAATTAATATAGCTTAATTTGGTCAAGTCAGCGGATGACTTAACCAATTTAAAGCATTTTATTTTTTCAACCGGTATGTCTAATTTAGATGAAATATAATTATTAATCGCGCCTTCGGTAGTATCGACGCGAAAACCAGCAACATGCAAATCTTTTAGTGGGGTGGGAACGAAATTCGGAGCCGATGGATCTTTGCCTATTATAGGCTTACTTTACTTCGCGCGTTTTCTACTTTTTTTTAGGTTTTTTACGCGAAACCTTACGCCAACTTTCGTTGTCACCGGTGGATTTTTCCGTTTTTCCGACGCGTTTATACACTTTCCCGGTACGGGTGTTTCAACTACCGTGGTATTCGGTTTATTGATTTGCACATCACTAGTTTTATTGGAAGAATAATTTTCTTTTAACTCCCGAATTTCCGATCTAACCAAACTCAGTTCATTCGTTAACGAACTAAGTTTGGTTAAAGGACCCAAGAATGGAATGCCATTGCAGATTTTGCATTTGAAGCATATGCCCTCAGATGACTTTATGAGCTGGAGGGCTGCTTAGGACAAGTTCACACAATGTGTGTAAAATTTCCTGCAGCACATCCCTCCACAGCTCACAAAATCACTTGACAGAATGCCTGTATTGCAAGAATCACAATATTCAACCACGATTGGATTTAAATAAAATAAACGTATGAAAATAAAGAAATTAACGAGCGATTTCGATTACGATGTTACCGTATCAGAAGCTGACTGTCAATTGTCTTGGGTTTATTAAAAAATTTCTTGTTCGAAGAATTCTTTCTGGTGCATATAGTTTTAATTTCTGAAGTATATCGGGACATATTATAAGATAAGAAAAGAGTATAGAATGCAATGAACATTTCGTCTTATTTCTAAGGTATCTAGTCCAATTAAAGCACATCTTGTCGAATAAGAGGGCATAGCATCAAGATTCCATTTTATTTGCTTTATAACAAATCTTGTAAAGGACTTTTGGACCCTTTCTATTCGAATTATACAATTCATATAGGTTGGACACCATACTATAGAGCAATATTCAAGAAACGGTCGTACTAAAGACATATAAACAGACTTAAGAGCATAAGGGTTTGAAAATTCAGAACATGTTCGCTTAAGAAATCCAAGCATCGAATTTGCTTTAGCAATAACATAATCTATTTATGTGAAAAGAGAATGTAAGTTTCGAATCAAAAATCACACCAAGGTCCTTAATTTCAGTTTTTCGAGAAAGACAGGTCCGGGAAATTGTATAGTTATAAATAACAGGCATTAAAACATGGTAAACAGAAAAAGAATGACATTTATGTATGTTCAATGTAAGCTGATTATGATCACACCAATCAGCTATTTTATTTAAGTCATTTTGAAGATTTTCGCAATCATAAAGACTTTTTACACGCATACAGACTTTTAGGTCATCGGCATATGTACATCAAACAGTTAGCATGATTAAGCAATGAAGGAATCTCATTTATAAAAATATTAAAGAGTAATGGCCCTAAGTGGCTACCTTGAGGGACACCAGATGAGACCTCAATAAGCCTAGACTGAGAAGAAATCCACTTAAGTAGCATCGAATGAATACCAAATGATTTTAATTTATTTAAAAGAATACTATAACACACTGTGTCAAAAGCCCTTTGAAATCGGTAAAAATGACATCAACTTGAAATCCTGACTCCACAGAATCAAAAAGATATTTTGTAAACAGCGTCAAGTTGGGTAATGTCGATCTACCAGATACAAATCCATGCTGTTGCAGTGATATTTGTTCCTTGATTGTGAAATAAAGGTTTTTTGTAACTATTGATTCAAAGAGTTTTGGAATAGCTGAAAGATTAGATATTCCACGATAATTTTCAACATTTTGTCAGGATCCGGCTTTGAATATGGGAGTTATAAATGAAATTTTCCATTAATCTAAAAACGTACCAGAAGCTAAGGTTAAATTGAAAATTAATCTTAACGGAAGGGACAAGGATAATTTGCACTGTTTAAGAACATCAAACGGACTACGGTCAGGACCAGCACTTTGGCAAGAATTGAACGATTCTATGCCTTGCAAAGCATCTTCAATTGAAAAATAAATTGATGCTAAACATGTATTGCAGTCACACATATTATTATCATATGATAAACTAAGATTCGAGTGATTAACATAAACTGTTTCGAAAAATTTTGCAAAGAGCTCACAAGTTGAATCAGTGTTATAAGCGACAGTACCTTCAAACTCTACACTTTGTAGAGTACCATTTAGATTTCTTTTGCTCTTTAAGAATGTCCAGAAACCTTTAGGATTTCTTGAAATTTGTGATTGAGTATTCATAACATACTGTTTATACAAAAATTTATTCAAAAATTCATATTCATGGCGTAATTGACAAAAACGTCGTTTATCCACTTCTAAAGTTGACTTTTTAAATAATTTAAATGCTTTGTTTTTAGTATTCTTCAGATTAATTAATCTTTTGTTGTGCCACGGTAATTTTATAGACTGTCTGTTCATCGTGAGAGGCACAAAAACGATGAAAAGCCATAATCTAATATATTCAAAAATGAATCATAGACCTCTTTAAGCTGGCGACCAGCAAGAATGCACGACCAATCGACAGAGCCTAAATAATTGTTTAATTTGCTTTTGAAAAATTATATCTCTTTTCATAATTAACAAGAGTGTTTGAATTTATTTCCTCTGAAGAAGGAGTGCTACACTGTAAATCCAGATATAGAGCCATGTGATGAATTGAATTTCTCATTATATGACATAAAACTTCTCTGGCATTACAATTTAAATTATTATTTACAAATACTAAATCAAGAATTCTATTTAATGGATTATGACAACAATTTTTTTGAAAAACATTAAAAGCAAACATAGTATCAATAAATGTGAACTCACAATCTGTTTTCATATTATATGGAATTAAACATTTATCATCATTTGAATATGACCATTTAATATCACCTAAGTTAAAGTCACCCAAAACGATAATGTCTTGATGTTCAACCAGCTGATCAGCGATGAACTCGATGTTGGTAAGATGACCTTCATAAACAGATAGCGGACTTTTTGGAGGTATATAGCTCGCAACGATGAATACTTCCATTCGTCCAAATGCACCATTGCCAAGATCCACGGAGACACACAGCTGTTCACTCTTAACGTCATCAAAAGGAGATTAACAGCATTCGTTGTGAGAGATGATCGGTCCAGGCGATGAACCGTGTAATAGTCATCGAAAATTTCAGCCGTTGAAAGGTTGTCATTTAACCATGTCTCAGTGAATACAATAATGTCATATTCATGTAGAGAAACAGCAATTTTCGCTCTGTCTTCGCTCTCGTTTTTTGGAACGAAACGAAAATTTCTCACATGCACATTCAAAGGCCAGTTATCAGCATTCAGTGCATCGTTGATAATACATGCAGGAACACCAAGGCGAAAATTAATGAATTTGAATGACGACAGATCAGCATCTCTTTTGTAAAGGGGAAAACAAGAGAGAAGATTTACCGGAACACTTAGTTTCTTTGATGCATATGCCAGTATTGATTCAGCTTTAGTGGTCGTCGAGAAGCGGGATAGATGAAGCCATTTCTTTGCCGATATTACCTCGACTTCAGTATAAGCGGAGTCTTTACCGATGATTTTCGGCGGTTTTTTTGAACTCCGTTTCCTTTTAATCACCGTATTCCATTGCACTGGTTGAATCAACTCGTTAGAGTTGGCTTTGGACAAGGGGTCAGTGACATGTACAAAACTAATAGGGTGTTCCTCATGAACAGTATTGGAGCATGTTGACCCAGTGTTTACATTATCTACTTGCACTTGTTTCTTAGTATTTAAATTATCTACTTGCACTTGTCTCTTATTGAGAAGCGCGCGATCGAAGATATTGAGAGATTATACTCCAGGAATAATGTACGGAAGTTTTACCAACAGGTAAAAAGAACGTGTCAGGCCAACAAGACCCGTACAGAAGCATGTAGAGATGACGAAGGAAACCTCGTAGTAGAGTCACAGTCGGTGCTGAGAATATGGAAAAATTTCTTCTGCAGACTGTATAACGGCGACGAAGACCAACATTCCGCTGTCAGGCAGAATGAACCATTCAACATAGACGATGATAGTCAAAACTTCCGTCCACCTGACAAAAACGAAGTGAGGATAGCAATATCCAAACTTAAATCCAACAAGGCTGCTGCACCTGACGGCTTACTAGCCGAGCTGTTCAAGGCAGCTGGAAATTACCTGGTAGAGAGAGCATACACCAACTCATTTCTAAAATTTGATCAGATGAGTGTATGCCTGATGAATGGAATCTCAGCACCGTTTGCCCGATCCACAAGAAAGGAGATCCCCTCAATTGCGCCAATTACAGAGGTATCAGTCTCCTCAAGATCGTACAAGATCCTATCTGCCATATTGTGTGAACATCTGAAACCGTTCGTCAACAACCTGATTGGGCCCTATCAGTGTGGTTTCAGAGCAGGAAAGTCTACAATCGATCAAATCTTCACACTTCGGCAGATCCTGGAAAAAACTCAAGACGTCCAAATCGATACCCACCATCTTTTCATCGATTTTAAGGCCGCATATGACATCATCTATAGAGACGAGCTATACAGAGCCATGTCTAGTTTTGGCATCCCTGCCAAACTCGTTCGCCTGTGCAGGATGACGGTGGAGCATTCTCGCTGCTCCATCAAGGTCGGTAACGATCTCACCGAGACCTTTGATGTCAAAAAAGGACTTAGACAAGGTGACGCGCTGTCATGTGATTTTTTTAACATCGTTCTTGAAAGAATTGTGCGAAACTCACAAGCCAACATCGGAGGCACAATCTTTCAAAAGTCTGTGCAACTACTAGCGTACGCCGACGATATCGACATTATTGGAAGAACACAGCGGGCTGTCACCGGTGCGTTCGCTAGTATTGAAACAGAAGCTGCCAAAATGGGTTTAGCGGTAAACGAGGGCAAAACCAAGTATATGCTGTCAACCAGAAGGGATACGCAACATCGACGCATTGGACAGAACGTCACAATCGACAACTATAACTTTGAGGTAGTAAGGAACTTTGTCTACCTCGGCTCTGCTATTAATTCTGACAACAACACATCGGCAGAAATAAAACGAAGAATAACTCTTGCCAATCGCTGTTTCTTTGGGCTGAGAAGGCAATTTAGTAGTAAGGCCCTATCCCGAACAACAAAGGAGACTCTATATAAGACCTTGATCATCCCAGTCTTGCTTTATGGCGCTGAAGCTTGGACTTTATCAAAAGCGGATGAAGATATCCTCGGTCGTTTCGAGAGAAAAATTCTTCGTAAAATATTCGGTCCCGTTTGCGTTGACGGGCTTTGGAGGAGAAGATTCAACGACGAACGAGCTATACAGTGACATCGACCTAGTCAAAAAACTGCGCATTAGTCGTTTGAGATGGCTAGGACATGTAGAGCGAATGGACACCAGTGCTCCGGCTCGAAGAGTCTTCGAATCACACCCGGAGGGACAACGCAGCAGAGGAAGACCTCGCCTTAGGTGGCGCGCACAAGTTGAAGGGGACCTGAACAAGCTTGGAGTGCGCAACTGGAGGCAGTTAGGTAAGGACCGAGCTAACTGGAGAGGCTTGTTAGTTGAGGCCCAGGTTCACCCCGAACTGTAGCGCCACCTAAGTAAGTAAGTACTTGTTTCTTATTAAGTATTTTTTTGTCTTTGGTAGATGTAGTTGTTTGTTTAATTGTTAGAGATGGACTGATGTTAACACTTTTTTTTAAGGACTTTATTTCTTCATGCAAATTCTGAACAGTTTTGCTTAGTTCGCCAATTTTGCAGGACTTTATTTCTTCATGCAAATTCTGAACAGTTTTGCTTAGTTTGCCAATTTTGCACACTAAACCAAGCACTGGGACACTAGCACAAGCATTACACTTCCATAAAAAGTTTATGCTTGACTTTAAAAAAGTTCAAGGCACTTTCAGATAAAATTGCACATTTATCGTGAAATTTCAGACCACAAATACCGCCGCATACTATGAAGTTATTGCTTAGGATTTAATTGCATTGAGTATACTTTTCGGACATTGCGTTTATTTAAAAGAAAAAAACTGGCGGTGTTATTGTCGGGTAGCTGTGTGAGCTCATTTACAAGCTGGGTCAAATTATTTACCTCAGCAAAGATTTGAACATATCTTCCTTATGATATGATACGGATTGGTGATTTTAATATAAATCTTTTATCGAATACATCTGCAGTAGACAATTTTGTTTCCATTTTTTCGTTCTTCGGTTTCAGTTCTTTGTTGATTGACCCTACGAGTTTAACTGGAAGATCAGGTTCATGTCTAGATCATATTTATTTACGTTTGCATAGAAACAACACAGTCAATTATATGACAGATGGACAAGATTTAAATTTGAGTGACCATTGTCTTGTTAATATACAGCTGGATTACAAAGTTTCTATTCCAAATGCTTTTGTTTTAAATGAATTTAAAAATATTGATTTTACTGCACTCATATCAGCTTTAACATTTGAATTCCGGAACGAAATTTACGAATGAATCTAATAATCCATCCACTGCGCTTGATTTATTTGTCAAAAAGTTGCAGTTTCATATTACAAACTGTAGTGAAATTACCCGTAAAAAAAAACGAATAAATATAAATGTATTAAACCATTATTATAACTAAAAGCTGATATACACAGATGCAGAGATGATTACTATATTCGGTGATTGACTGAAAACGTAGGAAACACTAAAAAAAGAATGGAAGGTTGTATGTGAAATCTTAAATCTTTAAGTCAGATGTAGATATTCAAATTAATATACAAAATACTGTTATTTCGAATTCCAAAGATATAGCGAATCTTTTTAATGACTATTTTTCGAAAAATACTAATATATTCCAAGATATCACTAACATTAACTCCAATTTTAATGATTCAAGAAGATAATTTTTATTCGTTAAGTTTCTTCTTTTATGATTTTACTCTTAAAATTCAAAAGAAAAAAAATTCACTGGTTCTGCTCCTACTTAAAAAAACCGTAAGCAAAGAACTAGAATTAAATATAATCTAAGTTCCGTTAGTTATTTAAAAATGGGTATCACTCAAGGCTCTGTTTTGGGTCCCATTTTATATTTAATTTTCGTTAATTCTTTATTTTTTCAGCCTTTAAAGGCAACTTAACAGCTTTTGCAGACGACACTGCTCTTTCTTACTCAAATAAGAACTATTTTGAAGTTTTTGTGGATACGAATCATGATTTAGAAATTCTTCGTCGTTGGTTTAGGGTACATAGACTTGTCATCAATAGCAAGACCAAATTCATGTTTTTTAATACTATGGATGTTATTCTTGAGAGCTGGTCTTTGGTGTACCATGCTCCTGGTTGTACTAGGTATCAACTTTGTCCAAATATGTTCAACTCTAACTTAAATCGTAGTGATAGCTGTTTTAAAATCGAACGCGTTGACAATTTTAAATACTTAGGAATAACAATTAGTAGCAAACTTAGTTGGATAACTCATACATCTATCTTAAAACAGTATCTTAATAATGTAGTCCGACAGATTTACCATCTTAGCTTATACTGTCCTCCTTCAATTTTAATCCTAGTTTACAATGGCTTAATGAAATCGAAGCTTCAGTATGCAATTTGCTGTTGGGGTGGAACACATTCCTATAAAATTGGACAGCTGCTTATTAAACAGAAGCATGCGATTCGCATAATTTGCAAAGCAAACCGAAGAACACCCAGCTTTGATATGTTTTTAGACTTGGTATCATTCTAGTCAAACATCTGTATTTTTTTAATGTTTTAAAATTATTTTTTAGGAGCACGGGTTAAACTTCTATCAGAGTACATGAAAACTATACCTTAAAAGTCAACACCAGACATTTTGTTGGACTTGCTAGAATTTTTGAATCACAGTTTTGTCAATTTTATACAATAGTTGCACCTCGGCTCTTTAATAAATTACCTGAGGATTGCAGGTGCGAGAGTTGAAACGAATTTTTTAAGAAAAATAATAGGATGGCTATTTTTGTTTGCCCATTCTCAAATTAATGGTATTATTAATCCTACAATTTAAATTTGAAGTTTACACATATTTTATATTATACTCTTCATATTTATTCTTTAATAGATCCTTTTAATGTACCTTAAGAGGCCTCCACCCAAAAAATACGAAAAAAGCGAAAAATGAGCAATCGGTTTACAATGTCATTCAGGGAATCGGTAACTGATTTAAATGGTAGTTATCACATATTAAAAAGTAGAGTTCAATCTGCAATGCGATCGACCAGATTTTTGAAAAACGTTTTTGTTGCTGTAATATTTGAAAATTCCGCACACAACTTTCGCTTTTTTGCATAATATTGTAAATCGGTTTACAGTTTTACGATAACGTTATTCCCATAATATGATATTGGGCTCTTTGGAAAGGTAATGAACAGATCTCCAATGAGATCGACCAGAATTTTGAAATTTACCTTCTTTTCCGAGATATTAGTGTTTGAAAATTTAGTCAAATTAAATAATGATTTTCATGTAATATTTTCAATATTTTCAAACTAAATTTTCGGTAAAATGGTAAAGGAACATTCCATGTAGCCGATAAAGGAGAAATAAATAACATTCTTCTCATAGTTACTGAGAACCACTACGTTTCATATGATTCCATTTTAAGACAAATTCCATTTTAAAGCGTTTATTTCAGGAAAATATTAGTTTCGACTTTGAAAATATTTTATTAGAGTTTGGTTGATTGTGCAAAATATGAGTACGATGTCGGTGTGTCATGATGTAAATGTATTTGAGGTTCCTATACTTCGCTGTTTGTTGCGAAAGTATGTATCATGTGTCTACATGTATGTGTTTATTGAAAATTGTTTTTGAACTCTTTAAGAAATGTGTTTTTATCATATGAATATTAACACAATATTTCTAATGAATTGATTGCGATATGAGAGAGTTGACAAAGTTAAAGGTATGTTGATAAGAAGTGTGTTTCCTCTAAAGTGAACAGAATCAGACATTGATTTCTGATATTCTAAATATGATATTCTGATATTCTAATATGTTTATGTACGTAGGTTACAAATCAGTACTAAACTTTTTTAAATAGTCTTGGTGGCGACTGAACCCTTAATGGGCCAACGCCAGCGCTTATACGAAGTGGGTTACTGACGGAATATCCGGCCCCTTGTCCTACGGGTAACATAGGGAACTGGTCCTCCAGCTTGGGGGTAGTGCGTACGGGTGGGAAGACCACGGAATAACAAATTTAGTTCCGAATCCAAATCAAGCCTCGGATGTGGATGGACTCACTGTGACGACCCTATCAACCTAAACATGGACAACGACTTTCGGAGATGCACGTGGAATGTTCGAACGCTTAACAGACCGTGTGCAGTCGAAGAATTAGATTACTCGTACTATGTACTTTAATAAAATACACAATTATTTCATTACAATATGTGTATGGTTGGTTATTATGTAAATAATATTTTGTGATCATTCCATGATAACAGATGCTTATAGTCCAAAGTTGCATAGGCGGCTAAAAAAGAATAACTTATTAACAAAAACATACAGAAAAGCTACAATCCGTCTGGAACGGATCGTCTGATACCCTATCCTCCTCTCTATAAAGTGGGCGTGGCCAAATTGCATTTTGTACTCAAATATAGCTATAATGTCGAACGTTTGAGGATGTTACATGTAAAATTTTATCAAAATAGGTTTTTTGATGATAACGCCCCCAAAAAGTGGGCGTGGCCAAAACTGTTCTATAGGTGAATTGTAGGGAATCTAAATACCCAAATATTTGGTCTTAACAAAATTTTTCGGTTTCATATAATTTAGTGAAGTTATAAAAAAGTAGGCGTGGCAGTGGGCGGATGTAAAAAAATTTTACACTTGTACTGTATCTTTTTCTTGGAAGCCCAGATATGAAATTTCAGCGTCCTAGTTAAAAATTTAAGGCCTAAAAATCGGTTTTGTAATGAAAACGCCCCCAAAAAGTGGGCGTGGCCAAAACCTTTGTATGGGTGGATTGTAGGGAATCTGAATGCCTAAATATTTGGTCTTAACAAAATTTTTCGGTTTCATATAATTTAGTGAAGTTATGAAAAAGTGGGCGTGGCAGTGGGCGGATTTCAAAAATTTTTACACTTGTACTGTATCTTTTTCTCAGAAGCCCAGATATGAAATTTCATCGTCCTAGCTCAAAATTTAAGGCCCAAAAAGCGGTGACATACGGACGGACGGACGGACGGTCATCGCTCAATCGATTTCGCTATTGATGCTGATCACGAATATATATACTTTATAGGGTCTATCTCGATTATTTCTCTATGTTACAAACTATGTGTCAAACTTAATATACCCTTAGGATAGGGTATAAAGAAGAACAACTTTGAAAGTATACCGAAAGGGCCGAATTGTTTTTAGATAAACTGGGCTAATACCGGAAAAGATGTTGGCTTCCAATCAGCCAGACATGAATTCCGACGAAATTATTAAAAAAACTGATATGGTAAACAAATTAAAAGAAAATCAGTAAAATCGGCAAATTATAGAAAGACCGACTATTAGATTAGATTAGATTAGATAAAGTTTATTTGGCTAGATTTGCTATTTTTACAATTACATTTCATTATTATCTAATTTTACAATTCTTAAATTTAATAATTATTTTTTACAAAAAATATTGCAGCTCGTTTAAATTGAACAATGTTTGTTTCAGTTTTTACATTATTTGGAAGATGGGACAGTTAAACAACAGAAAGTGGTTGGAAATTCGAAATTTATGTTGACTGTATCTATATTTGGCCTATTGTGCAATTCTAAAAAAGTTTGAGAGGCATGTGAAAAGGCTAACTCATTGAACTGATTTTTTTTCGACTACCATAATTCACGGAAAGATGGACGCTGATGTTGCAAGAGTGCAGCTTCAAGATCAGCTGGATAAAACTATTTCAAGTTGTGATATATTCACAGATCTGGACAGAATACTTATACTGGGGGTTTCTCCCGATGGTCTTATTAAAAAAAGATATTCTTATCGAAATACTTTACTAAAGTAGATGTGGCATATAGCAGTTTTTTTATTCTTAGGATAATATCGAACGTTGCAACATTTCAACAAAATCGGTTTTTAATGAAAATGCCCCAAAAAAGCCACAAGTGATCTATGGCTGAATTGTAGACAATGTAGTATTATTAATAAAATTTTTATGTAAAATAGTGAAGGTTTAAAAAAATGATTGTGGGAGTGGATGAATTTCAAAAATGTGTACACTTATTCTGCTTTTCCTTACGAAAGCACTTATATTTATTTTTTACTTTCTTTAACACATTTAAAAAAATGACTTATCACACTTTTCCTATGATAGGTAAAAAGATAATTTGATGTAAGAAAAAAGAGCAAAACCAAACTAATCTCCTGCATGAGTCTATTTTGATAACAGCGATTGGATCAACTGAATTAAAAGAAAGTTAAAGCTTACATATATTTCTTACTTGTTTGAAGTACAAAAAATAGTTGTTTAACGGTCGAAATAAATAACCAAAATATAAAATTATTCATAAAATACGAAAATAAAATTTTTAATGTTTTGCTGTGAGGCAAAATTAAAATCCCATACACAATTAAAGCTCACCCTTATACTAGCAAGGAAAGATATCCATACATTCCCACAATACTACTTCATTCATATTGTTGCCCAGTAACGCAATTATAAACAAAAATTAAACTTAAAACTACACCCCCCTATAACCAGTCAGTTTGCCACCAGGGCAAATACTGAAAAATATATTTGAATAGAATATTTTCAAACATTTTAATTTCGAAAAAAAATTGTCTAGTTTATATTTTAACCCACTGGTTGTTCTCTAAACTACGTGTATGTTCGACTCTGAGTTCGAACTTTTCGGTGGAGGCCTCTTAAGTACAATTTGTTTGTTATAACCCCACATCAATTTATATAAGTATCTATTAAGATTGTATTTACTTTTGATTATCTTTTGCTTTTGTATTTTTTTGTTTATGGAACATTCGCCACTTGTCTTTTTCACAATAGAATGTTCCTAACGATTTCATTTGTAACAGGTTTATTAATATGTACATAGATACAATTTATATTAGCTTTAGTGTATTAAAACTGTTGAGTACAATTATTGTAAATTGTTTAAACTTCAAATGAAATAAAAATTGAAAAACTAAATGAAATGAAAAAAAAATCTTGCAGTCTATAAAATCTCCATACCACGCATCGGCGCGGATAAGTCTTAGAGGGTTCAGAACAACACCGATCAAAAGCATTTTAACAAAATGTGGTCTCCCAACAATCAAACACAGATTCAAATACCTAACCTCTCTCCTGGTCGCCAAAATAGGTGCTTCACACAAATCGCCAATAAATGATGATACCAAGAAGGCGATAAAACGGAAGAAGTTAGATAAATGCCCAACTTTTAACGCAGTCACATTTTCCATGAAATCAGTCATACCACTCTACAGACAACCCAACCGGTCAGTAATGCACACACCCTGGTTAGTTCCCAAAGAATCGATCATCACAGACCTAGCTACGCTTCCGAAAATTCAACAAGTGATTTCATATACAAAGAAATGTTCAAAGACATCGAAACGAAACCAAATTGGAACCTCATATTCACGGAATGCGAAGAAGGAACCTGTCTCGCTGTGGTTAATGACAAAGGGAAGACCCTATGTAAGGGTCTTCTTCCAGAATTTGCATCTATTCTTACAGCCAAATCCACAGCAATCCTCCTCGCCACGGAAACGACTTATGGGGATAAAACTCTGATATGCACAGAAAGTTTGTCACAAAAAACAAAGTTGAAAATTATGTGGGGACCATGTCGGCATACAAGGGAATGAAGCAGCAGATGCTACTGCAAAACTTTACTTTCTGGACCAACATTAAAAAAGATATTGAAAGGCAAATTAAAAACATCTGATGCGAAAAGAAGAGAGATGAGAAAAAACAATATATCCACCACTATATAGAGGAGAACCTGCTGTTTACCCAACGGATGTAACAAATCATATGACCAAGTGCTATCTACGACTGCGTCTTGGACATACTAACATCACACATTACCATCTAATCAGCAAACAGAGTCCACCAATCTGCCATCTTTGCCATCCCCTCAATTAAACACTTAGTTTACGACTGTCCCAATGTGAGGAGTATTATTAGATGTTGATTGTATTATTATTATAAATAATAATAATAATAATAATAATAATACAATCAAATAATTTGTTTGAAAAACTCCATTGAGAAACATTGAGACTGTCGTAAACTAAGTGTTTATTTGATTGTAGTTTTAGTAGTATACTTTCGTCTCCTTGTTATTTATTTGCAATTTAATAAATAATAATAATAATAATAATATATTATATATAATATTCATATATAAATATATATACAGCAGACGCTTGATATAGTACACTAATAAAAACCGGACCAGCTCGCTGTAGCGAGATTGTTCATTGTAGCGAGCGTGGATTCCTTAATTCTTATATATATAATTTCATCAAAATGTGAATGTTTTTTCCATACATCTATAAACTTAAACTTGAAAATTATATTTAATGAATAATCACTATATTATAATATAGACATTATATAGATATAAATTTAAATTATGTTTTAATAAATAATGGCGGTCTCCTGATCATCAAACGGTCAACCAAATTGATCATATTGCGACCGACGTAAGACATGCCTCGAATATTCTGGATGTCCGAACCTCCGAGCAGCCAACATCGACTGGATCATTACCTTGTTGCAGCCACGGTACGAATGCGGATATTCCTAACGTCACAACAAAGAAGAAATACTGTGCGAAGATATAACGTTGAAAAACTGCAATCGCAAGAGATCGCCAGAACCTTTGCCGAACGCGTATCCCGAAATCTATGCCGCCAGCATCAAATGCCGAGGACCAATGGCAACACTGCCAACATGCCATCAGAAGTGCCGCAACTGATGTGCTGGGTTTCGTTCGACCACCACAAAGAAACACATGGTTTGACGAAGAGTGCCGGCAAGCAAATGCAGCTAAACAGGAGACATACAAAGCGCCGCTGCAAAGGACGAGAGCGGCTCGTGAACTCTACGAGCAAAAGAGACGGAAAGAAGATCGGCTTCTCCGAAAGAAGAAAAAAGAGCACGAGGAGCGCAGATATTGAGAGATTATACTCCAGGAATAATGTACGAAAATTTTACCAACAGGTAAAAAGAACGTGTCAGGCCAACAAGACCCGTACAGAAGCCTGTAGAGATGAAGAAGGAAACCTCGTAGTAGAGTCACAGTCGGTGCTGCGAATATGGAAAAAAAATTTCTGCAGACTGTATAACCATTCAGCATATCCACTTAAATCCAACAAGGCTGCTGGACCTGACGGCTTACCAGCCGAGCTGTTCAAAGCAGCTGGAAATGACCTGGTCGAGAGCATACACTAACTCATTTCTAAAATTTGGTCAGATGAATGTATGCCTGATGAATGAAATCTCAGCACCGTTTGCCCGAATCACAAGAAAAGAGATCCCCTCAATTTCGCCAATTACAGAGTTATCAGTTTCCTCAACAAGATCCTATCTGCCATATTGTGTGAACGTCTGAAACCCTTCGTCAACAACCTTATTGGACCCTATCAGTGTGACTTCAAACCAGGAAATTCCACAGTCGATGAAATCTTCATACTTCGGCAGACCCTGGAAAAAATTCAAGACGATCAAATAGATACCCACCATCTTTTCATCGATTTTAAGGCCGCATATGACAACATCTATAGAGACGAGCTATACAGAGCCATGTTTAGTTTTGGCATCCCTGCCAAACTCGTTCGCCTGTGCAGGATGACGATGGAGAATTCTCGCTGCTCCATCAAGGTCGGTAACGATCTCACCGAGACCATTGATGTCGAAAAAGGATTTAGACAAGGTGACGCGCTGTCATGTGATTTTTTTAATATCATACTTGAAAGAATTTTGCGCAACTCACAAGTCAACACCGGAGGCGCAATCTTTCAAAAGTCTGTGCAACTACTAGCTTACGTCGACGATATCGACATAATTGTGAGAACACAGCGGGCTGTCACCGGTGCGTTCGCTAGTATTACTTCCAAAATGGGTTTAGCGGTAAACGATCGCAAAACCAAGTATATGCTGTCAACAAGGAGGGACACTTAACATCGACGAATTGGACAGAACGTCACAATCGACAGCTATCATCTACCTATATTGAGGTAGTAAGGGACTTTGTCTACCTCGGCTCTGCTATTAATTCTGACAATAACATCTAGGCAGAAATACAACGAAGAATAACTCTTGCCAATCGCTGTCCCGTTTGCGTTGAAGGGCTTTGGAGAAGGAGATTTAACGACGAACTATACGAGCTGTACAGCGACATCGACCTAGTCAAAAACTACGCATCAGTCGTTATATAAATAAGCTTGGAGTGCGCATCTGGAGGCAATTAGCTGCGGACCGTGCTAACTAGAGAGGCTTGTAAGTTGAGGCCCGGGTTCACCCCGAACTGTAGCGCCACCTATGTACATATGTAAGTAAGTAAGTAAGTAATAAACAATAATAATAATAAAATATTATTACATTTTTTCTGTGCGCTTGCTAAAAAATGAGCCAATATTTATCAAAAAGAATAATTTCTTTGAAAGAAAAATAATTCATCCATAAAACAAAATTATCAAAAATAGTACATTAAAAAAAAAATAAAAATATTGCGTGTTCACTATATCGAGCGTTCACTGTAAACATATACATATGTATACTTATACTAGCTTAAACTCCGCCCGCTTCGCCAGGGATTAAAAAAACTTTTTTTTAACTCGGCGGATTTAAAGAAACAAAACAATCTGATTGGTACGTTAAAATGTGTAAAAGATTTTAGGAATAAACATACAGAAAAGCTACAATCCGTCTGGAACGGATCGTCTGATACCCTATCCTCCTCTGTATAAAGTGGGCGTGGCCAAATTGCATTTCGTACTCAAATATGGCTATAAACTCGAATGTTTGCGGATGTTACATGTAAAATTTTATCAAAATCGGTTTTTTGATGAAAACGCCCCCAAAAAGTGGGCGTGGCCAAAACTCTTCTATGGGTGAATTGTAGGGAATCTGAATACCTAAATATTTGGTCTTAACAAAATTTTTCAGTTTCATATAATTTAGTGAAGTTATAAAAATACATTTCTACTGTATCTTTTCGTCAGAAGCCCAGATATGAAATTTCAGCGTCCTAGTTAAAAATATAAGGCCCAAAAATCGGTTTTGTGATGAAAACGCCCCCAAAAAGTGGGCGTGGCCAAAACTTTTGTATGAGTGGATTGTAGGGAATCTAAACGCCTAAATATTTGGTCTTAACAAAATTTTTCGGTTTCATATAATTTAATGAAGTTATGAAAAAGTGGGCGTGGCAGTGGGCGGATTTAAAAAACTTTTACACTTGTACTGTATCTTTTTTCTCAGAAGCCCAGATATGAAATTTCATCGTCCTAGCTCAAAATTTAAGGCCCAAAATGCGGTGACATACGGACGGACGGACGGACGGTCATCGCTCAATCGATTTCGCTATTGATGCTGATCACGAATATATATACTTTATAGGGTCTATCTCGATTATTTCTCTATGTTACAAACTATGTGTCAAACTTAATATACCCTTAGGATAGGGTATAAAAACAGAGAGGCATACTATGCGGTCGTTGAACTTGATGTATGCGATTTTAAAAATGTAATCAATAACCGAAAGATCAATGTTGGCTGGGAAAAATGTCATGTTTTTGAACATTTCAATTTGAGCAGATGCTATGACTGCTGCGGATATCACCATATAGCAAAGAATTGTAAAAACACCAAGAAATGGGGGAAATGTGGAAGTAACCATGATACGGATCAACCGAACTAAAATGTGCTAATTGTACATGGTATAACGAAAAGTACACCCTAACCCTTGACACCAAACATGACTGCCGGGATGTGAATTGCTCGATGTATAAAAGATTATTACAATCTGAGAAAGAAAGATTTGTAATATAGCAAAGAAAAATTATAAGAGGGGTTTACTGCAATATACAAGAACTAACTGGTAATATGGCTGAGACAGTACTGAACTTTACGGACAAAAACTTTGACTTCATAATACTTTCCGAAACACATATCACACAGGACATAGATGACAGCGATATCTTTTTTAAAGACTACAACCTGACTCGAGGTAAGAGCGAATCAAAGCATACTGGGGGACTTTGCATATATGTGGAGAATCATTATGAAGTCTGCGTGATTAAGAGATGGTATCCCTAGGCAAATTTACTGGCTTATTATAAAAATCTCAGCGAATAACCAATCGATTTACCTTGCAGCAGTTTATCGCTCACCCAAGTCTTCAGAAAGAATATTTTGCAACCTATTTAAGGATTAGGCAGGTTATCGTAGCTGGAGATGTGCACATAGATTGGATGAATGAGTCATATACGTACACTCAAGACTTAAGAAATAGAATTGAAATAGAAAACACATGCAAACAAATTCTAAGAGACCCGACTAAAATCACAAACACCTCAAAAACTTTAATTGACTATATAATAGCCGAATCCAGATATGCTGTTGCCAAAACTAACATTGACCTTAAAATTAGCGACCACGAAACGATTGTAATTGAATACAATTTTGGCAAGAATACCATGGTAAGATCTAATGACAACAAAATTACGATGTTTAAATATAACAAGGCGGCATTCCTTAGCCAGTTAAGAAACTGTGATGTATCAACTCTAAGCGGAGATTCAAATCTAATCGGTAGAGTAGTCCAAGACGAGCTGTTGAGAATTACAAACACAATGATTCGTCTTAAAATCACTAAATCCGATACCAATATATATCGTATAGTAAAAGCCTACTCCAAATGAAACTTGAAAAAAATAAACAGATACAAAGAGTTTCTAAATTCTGACTGTGAAAGTACCTGGGATAAATATCGCATATCCAGAAATCGCTACTAGACTGAAATTATTAAAGTAAAGAACAACAGTATTAAGCAGCACATCGCTGGGCCCGCGACCAAAAATCAATGTGGAAGGCAATAAAATCACATGTCTTAAATGAAACCAAGCCGACGATCAAAAATTTATATTTCAATAACATTTGTGTAAAAGATGCTCCAACCATTACCGATGAATTTAACAAGTATTTTGTCACTAGTCTCACAAACAGTAACAAATCAATACCGACTGAGCCATTTCGTCCTAGACCCCGCAATGTAAACACGATATTTAAATTTAAAACTATAAGTATCGGGGAAGTAAAAAGTGTACTAAGATTGATTAGCCAAATAAGAGACTTTAACAATTTGAACGCAAAAATGTTTATAGATGCAATATCTTAGAGATGGAACTTTAGCTTTTCATTGAATTTTCATTGGTGTTAAATAAATCAATGCTAATGAAAAACATACAGAAAACCTACAATCCGTCTGGAACGGATCGTCTGATACCCTATCCTCCTCTATATAAAGTGGGCGTGGCCAAATTGCATTTTGTACTCAAATATAGCTATAATGTCGAACGTTTGAGGATGTTACATGTAAAATTTTATCAAAATAGGTTTTTTGATGATAACGCCCCCAAAAAGCGGGCGTGGCCAAAACTCTTCTATTGGTGAATTGTATGGAATCTATATACCCAAATATTTGGTCTTAACAAAATTTTTCGGTTTCATATAATTTAGTGAAGTTATAAAAAAGTAGGCGTGGCAGTGGGCGGATGTAAAAAAATTTTACACTTGTACTGTATCTTTTTCTTGGAAGCCCAGATATGAAATTTCAGCGTCCTAGTTAAAAATTTAAGGCCCAAAAATCGGTTTTGTGATGAAAACGCCCCCAAAAAGTGGGCGTGGCCAAAACTTTTGTATGGGTGGATTGTAGGGAATCTAAATGCCTAAATATTTGGTCTTAACAAAATTTTTCGGTTTCATATAATTTAGTGAAGTTATGAAAAAGTGGGCGTGGCAGTGGGCGGATTTCAAAAATTTTTACACTTGTACTGTATCTTTTTCTCAGAAGCCCAGATATGAAATTTCATCGTCCTAGCTCAAAATTTAAGACCCAAAAAGCGGTGACATACGGATGGACGGACGGACGGACGGACGGACGGACGGACGGACGGTCATCGCTCAATCGATTTCGCTACTGATGCTGATCACGAATATATATACTTTATAGGGTCTATCTCGATTATTTCTCTATGTTACAAACTATGTGTCAAACTTAATATACCCTTAGGATAGGGTATAAAAAAATTTCATTAGCATTGAAAATTCCATTTCTAATGAAAACAAAAATAATTAGCATTTATTTTTTTAATGCCAATGAAATAGTAGCAATGCTGAAGAAAAATTATTTTCATTGAATGATAAGGCATTAATTTTTTTTTATTACTTTATTTATTTAATTCGTTGTTTTTCATAATAATTTACTTTTCAAAATGGTCGTTGGTTATATTTTGACGACGTTGGTGGTTAAACATTCCAACGATTGAAAAGTCTTTCAACTGGGGCTGAATTACCGTCTTCTTTTGTATAGAATTTATAAAACATATGTTTTATAAGGGACAGAAATAGCTATAAATAAACGAATTCCCTTCAGTTATTTATTATACATATAACTGTAATGTAATACTGCACTTCATTTTTGTTCATACTCTTCATTAGCATTGAAAAATTCTAATGAAAATTGATTTCATTGAAAATTGTTCAATGCTAATTAAAAAGGAAATTTGTTAGCGTTGACCTTACTTTCATTTAATGCTAATACTACTCACAATTTCATTAGCAAAGTAATGCATTACTCCCATCTCTAACTATCTATATTAGGTCCGGTCGTAGAACGGTTAATCAATCTGTCGATGAGTAATGGTTCCTTCCCTACCAATTGAAAAGAATCAGTTGTCACCCCAGTTGCCAAGGTCAACGGATCCAACAAACGCGAAGACAGCTCTTCCAATATACGAGAATTTATTGGAAAAAATCGTACAACTACAACTTGAGAAATACTTTGAAACAAATAGACTGTTCCTAGAAAGTCAATCAGGGTTCAGAAAGAAGAAGTTGTGAATCTGCACTGAACACTGTCCTAATTAGCTGGAAAGAGGAGATCTCCGTTGATAATTGTGTGATTGCCGTATTTTTGGATTTTAAAAGGGCTTTCGAAACAATTGACAGGGACATATTGTTAACTAAACTTCTGGGATATGGAATTGCAGACCAGGAACTAAATTAGTTTTGATCTTTCCTCAATGGTCGAACCCAAAAAACGAATGTTAATGTAGTGTTGTCTACTAGTGTCGAAACAACTCTCGGTGTACCACAGGGATCCATACTTGGTGCTTTGCTCTTCAACATCTACATTAACGACATAGAAGCTGAGTAAACCACTCCCACCTTCTCTTGGATTGCCGCCTTGGCGCTGGCGGGGAGGCTTAAATTGTACAATAGCCCGTGGACGGTGCAAACAACTGGAAATTGTTGGAAATTTTTCTGGACCTTTTCCCCGAGTGTTTGTGACCTTCCTGGGGTCTGTCGTGCAAGACAAAGAGCAATCCAATCCTATACTCCCACCCTCCGTCTCCATATCCCTGGTACCAACTCCTTTCTCAACCTATCCTACCGTTTTTTCTCCCCTGGGCTGGATTAATGGTGTCAACTGAACCGTGCCGAGAATCTGCCAGGCTGAGGGCCCAGTAAAAATAGCTCAGTCGTGAACGGTGTATTCAGATACCTGGCGCCCTCTGAATTAAATAGCCTTATCTGCATAACGCGGGGCTCTGTGCAGACTGACGACCCTTTCCCTAACTACTCGTGGGACCAAAAAAAATAAAATGAACACTAACAAAAACAAAAACGATAATAAAAATAAGGACGAAACGGCATTGACACCTGACACTCCCGGACCCTCTCCAATGGACGGAAAGCCTTCCGTAAAGTCTCTCGGCAGGCAATTGGCTTATGTTACCACCGCGGAAGGATCTTTGGATTCGGAAGACATTGGGACTCAACTTTGTGGTCTGCAGATTGGCAACGCTACCGACGATGAATCACTCGCTTCATCACAGGTAAGCCACACCATGATTGTAGACTCTGAAACCGAGGCTCAACTGTTGGGAGAGAACAAAAATCCAGAAGCCACCGGTAACAAGGATGCCAAAAGGAAAGATAAGAGCGAGAGGACTCTGCAGCAAAGAACGAAAAATGGCTATCGAAGGTCTTTGCAATATCTGCGCAAGATGGAAGCAAAAGACCCCCTAACCTTGACGAATAGGGAGAAGATGCTTATGAACAGGCATCGGAAATCGGTAGCCAAGTTCGAACGAAAAGCGAATCTCGGCAAGGAAGGTCAGCAACTGCCAGGTAATACGGCCACATGCTCCCCACCACGCCAGCAAACGAGCGGTATGAAGCAACCGTTGTTCACCACAACCACTGCAAAACCGACTGTCGATAGGATGGACAAAAGGAAAGAGCAACCGCCTTTAAGTAGAGCCACCTGCTCCAACCCACGTCAATCCAAACCGGCTAAAAGAATGAAAGGAGTGTCACGGCAGCACCAGCAGGATCCAATTCAGTCTCATCCCTTAAACAACCTGCTTCCGTGTAAGCAGACCGTTAAAAGGATAAGGTCTGAAGAGGAGACCCAAAGGGAGCCGAAGAAACTAAAGCCTTCAGTCAGCTTCAACTCCCCGTCGGACCTGCAAGCAGCCATTATCGACCGTTCCGACCCAGATGGGAAGATAACAACCGATAGGTGGCTCGAGGTAGAGTTAAAAATTCTGCAAGCCATTATTGAGAAAGAGGTGGGGGACGACGAAGTTGTCTTTGACGGGGCTAAATGGCAAAACGGCGTCAAGGTGGTAGGTGGGCTCTTGACGGTTTAAAGAAATCTGGGGGCAGCATCAAGTTCGGATTAGGTTCCTTGAAAACGAAACTACCCCATGAAAAGGAAAGCAATGAGCAAAGGAAAGCTCACAGTGGTGCAGATTAATCTGCATGCACTGTAAAGCAGCCACCGACGACTTGTTGCTTTTCATGACTGGAAAAGACGTGGATATAGCCCTGGTTCAAGAACCCTACCTAAGATATGGTAAAATTCATGGACTAAGGTCCAAAGGCTACAACCTATATTATCCACATACTGAAGGTAAATTGAGAACCTGTATAGTTGCTAAGAAAACAATTAACCTATTTCTTTAACTCCCTACAGCAATAAAGATCTGACTGTGGTATCTTGCGAGCAACGGGACAAAAATTTGCTCCTATCGTCCGCCTACATGCCATACGAGGAAAACGATCCACCACCGGAAGCAGTCCGAACACTAGCAGCATATGCCAAGTCACGTGGACATAACCTGGTCATTGGATATGACCCTAATGGCCACCATATCCAATGGGGCAGTAAGGATACCAATAAAAGAGGTGAGTCAATTTTCGAATTTATTCTCTCTTCAAACCTTATCTTATGCAACAAATAAAACACACCAACGTTTCATAACCGGGTTAGGGAAGAAGTGATCGATTTGACTCTAGTGACAGATACCAAGACCAATATTGTTGAGGAATGGAGAATCTCCAATGTCTGCTCTTTCTCGGATCACAACCGAATTCTTTTCACCCTCAACTTGATTAAAAATAAGCCCAAACCCTTCAGAAATCCCCAAAAACTCAACTGGGAAAAATTTTCAAACCTAGCCCCGCCGCCAGCCACAGCTACTTTCAAGTACGACTAACATTGAGAATGCGGTAGACAACTTGGTACATACTCTGAAAGAATCGTTCAATAGTTCGTGTCCTATCAGTCGACCTCGAAGGAAAACCAACGCGGTTTGGTGGACCCCAGAGCTTCGACAACTTAGAGTAAAAACTAGGAAACTTTTCAATAGGGCCAAAACGAGTAAGAATAGCGAAGACTGGAACTTATACAGATCCAGTTCTAACGAATATAAATACGGTATTAGAGCAGCTAAACTAAGATCATGGCAAAAATTCTGTGAATCCATAGAGGACGAAAACGAGGCCGCGAGGCTCCGAAAGATACTATCCAAAGACCCCTGCGTCCCCGGATATATCCAGAGGTCTGACGGTACATGGGCAGAATCCAGCCAGGAATCTTTGGAACTGCTAATGGATACTCACTTTCCCGTCTGTAAAGATATTGAAACTGCCACCCCTTGCAGGACTGCAGTTCCTCTAGAATACGGAGAAGAGGAAGTGATATCCAACATTATAAATGAAGACAAAGTGGCATGGGCTATAAATTCGTTCAAACCCTTCAACTCTGCAGGACCTGACGAAATTATACCAGCTATGCTGCAACAGTCTCTGAGCAAGGTAGTACCCCACCTCGTTTACATATTCTCAAGCTGTATGCGCACGGGATACATACCTAGCAAATGGAGAGAGGTAAGGGTAGTTTTCATTCCTAAAGCAGGAAAATCTAACCACTCTACCGCTAAAGACTATAGGCCAATTAGTCTCTTATCGTTTTTGCAAAAAACCCTAGAGCGACTCATTGACCTTCATACATATCAGAGGATTGATCAACTCCCAAAACCTATGTGAAGCACAGCACGCCTACCTTAAAGGTAGATCGGTGGATAGCGCTCTCCATAGCGTGGTCAGGGAAATTGAGCATTCTCTAGATGCGAAAGAATACACTATGGCAGCGTTCCTGGATATTGAGGCCGCTTTCAATAATGTAAAAACGAACTCAATAGTGAAAGCCTTGGAAGATTTGACAGTAAACAGGCTTGTCGTAAACTGGGTTTAAAACATGCTTAACTGCAGGATCATCAACTCAGCCATCGGGCCTAGTTCTGTAAGGAAGATGACAACAAGGGGCACGCCACAAGGAGGAGTCCTTTCTCCACTGCTTTGGCTCCTTACCGTCAACAAAATCCTTAGAATCTTCACAGAGAAGAGAATCAAAATCGTAGCATATGCAGATGACTTAGTAATACTGATTAACGGCAAATTCTTGCCAACAATCAGTGAACTAATGGAATCTGCTCTCAAAGTGCTCTCTACGTGGGCAAAACAGAACGGTTTGGGGGTCAATCCTCAGAAAACTGAACTTGTCTTGTTCACTAGGAGAAGTCGGGTATCTACCCGACTTCACATTACCAAAGCTAGATGGCACCACTATAATCCTCTCATCTGAGGCGAAATATCTTGGCGTCATTCTAGATTCCAAGTTATCCTGGAAAAGAAATATTGAAGAAAGGACAAAGAAAGGAAAGAATGCTCTATATGCTTGTAAGAGGGCCTTTGGGAGAAGGTGGGGATTGCAACCGCACATCATTCACTGGATGTACAAAGCAATTATCAGGCCCATCATCTCATATGGATCCTTAGTCTGGTGGACAGCTACGAATACAAAGAGCTATATGAAGGAACTCTACAAAGTGCAAAGGCTTGCAGCACTCTGCACTACTGGAGTTGTGAGAAGCGCGCCGCAAACAGGTTTGGATATTATTCTTCATATTCTTCCCTTAGACTTGTTCATCAAAGGCTCTGCCACGAAAGGAGCTCTCAGACTGAAAGAATCCAACCTGTGGAAAGAGACCACCTATGGACATGCGGTAATACTAAACGCTACAAAGACAATGGGCAGGAAATACAACTCCGAATGCTTCACAGCCACATCGGATTATATAGTCCCCTACAACGAGTTCAATTTTGATATCCGAGTCCTATTCCCAAGCCGAGCAGAGTGGGAGTCCAATAGTATAGACAACGATCTAGGGATCACAGTCTACACAGATGGCTCAAAAATGGAGATAGGTACGGGTGCAGGATTTTACTCGGAAACATTCCAAAAACAGGAATCATTCAGACTACCAGAAGCATGCAGTGTATTCCAAGCTGAAATCCTGGCAATAGAAAAAGCTCCTAAATGCATATAAGATAGTCACCTCCCCCCGTCGGATATAACCATCTTCGTTGACAGTCAAGCAGCTCTAAAATCGATTAAATCTAATACAATTAAATCAAAGGCAGTTAAGAACTGTCGTGATGCACTGATCACGATTAGACACCATTCGGTCAAACTCTGCTGGGTTCCCAGACATAGCAATATTGAAGGTAACGAGAAGGCAGACGCTTTGGCAAGAATGGGGTCGGAAATGAACATCAGTGAAGTGGACACATCCATATTGCAACCGATTGAAAAATTGTATAGTATAATTGACGGCATAATAGAGAAAGAGGCCAACTCGTCCTGGGTATCTAGGGAGGACTGTGCCACCTCTCGCACGTTATGGCCGAAATTAGATAAAAAGAAAACAAATAACCCGCATGAGTGTATACCTACAGTTGATGCAGGAGGACTTATCGAAAGTGAGTTTATGGTTAAGATCAAACAAACTAAAACTAAATGTGAACAAATCTAAATGTATGTCTCTTAAACGCTGTATTCAGTTAAACTTAAGTATTTAAAACGAATCCATAGAACACGTTCAACAAATAAGATATCTAGGAGTAATAATAGATTATAAATTAACAATAAACTTGCACTTAGAATACATAAGTAAGAAAGTGTCAAAAAAATTGGTTTCTTCAGTAGATTAAGAAACAAAATATCGCTGACTACAGCAATAAATATATATAACACTATGATTAAACCACATTTTGAGTTTTGCTCGTCCATACTGTATCTATGTTCTGATAGCTCATTAACCAAATTGCAGCGTTTACAAAATAGGACAATGAGAATCATTATTAAATGTAATCGTTATACGTCCGTAAGATTAATGTTAGATATGCTTCTTTGGTTAAATGTTAAACAAAGAATTCTTGTAAATGTATTATGTTTTGTTTTTAAAATCAAATATGATATGTTACCTAATTACCTCCAGAAATATCTGAGGTAAGTGCGAGATTCTCAACCTTAGCATTTAAGAAACAGAGATGACTTTAGGCTACCGCAGTATATACATAAATAACTTGACCCAAAACAGTATTGTAATAAAGGTTGTAATCTATTTAATTCTCACATACAACACATACACTCAGTAGAAAAAGTCTGCGTACAGTATGGAGTACGAAATTACTTCCTCGAGAAACTATTTACCCACAGTTCCAAACTAAAAACACAATCCTATGTATTTATATACAAGTGTTAGGCATTCGACTGGCACCTCTAAGGTAATTTCAGAGATAACGGTACACAAGAAAATACACACAAAAGAAAACACACAGAGAAAAATACGCAGAAAAAGTCTGCGTGCAGCTGGTTATGGCGCCAGATTTTACAATCATGTTGAATAACTACAAGCAAAAATGAGTTAAAACTATTCCAGTTGATCGGCAGTGAAGTGTAAGTCTCAATTAGATATTATTTGTAAAGTTTTGTGGTCTAAGATAGAGATTTTTGAACAATGGCAACGAAAGGAAAAGAAATTTGTCTAAGGGAGCGTGAAATTATAATTAAATTGTGGAAAGAGGGCAAAAGTTATAGACAAATTGGGAAAACAGTTAATAGGACACATTCATCTGTTCAAATAGTTATAAAAAATTTCCAAACAAACTTTGCTCTCAAAAAATCGTTCAGGTCGCCCTTCAAAGTTATCTGTGAGAGAAAAACGCAGTCTAATTGGTTTCGTGAAGAAAAACCCTAAAATAACCGCCTCACAAATGGTGAGTAATATTGAAAAACAATTTCAAAACAAAAATTTGTGCAGATACAGCGAGAAAAATTTTGAAAAAAACCGGGTATAAGTGTTGTGTCGCACGTAGGAAACCCTTTATATCACTCTTAAATATGCCTACGAGCATATAAATAAGCCATTAGACTTCTGGCAGCGAGTAATTTTCAGCGATGAGAGCAAGTACTGCATTTTTGGCATCAAAGGTCGAAAGATTGTGTGGAGAAAAGCTGGTACTGCACTGAATAAAGAAAATTTGGTTCCAACTGTGAAGCATGGTGGTGGTGGAGCAATGGTTTGGGGATGTATGGCGGGTAGTGGCGTTGCGCAATTGGACTTTGTGGAATCCACTATGGATAAATATGGGTACTTACGACATTCTTAAACGAAATCTTAGTCAGAGCGCTGAAAAATTGGGTCTCAATCATGAGTATTATTTCATGCATGATAATGACCCCAAACATACTGCCCACATTGTTAAACTCTGGTTGCTCTACAATGTACCGAAACAGTTGCATTCACCACCACAATCACCGGACCTAAATCCCATCGAACATTTGTGGGATTTGCTCGAAAAGAAAATTCGGCAGAGAACCATAACGTCGAAACAAATGCTCAAAACGGCCTTAGTAAAGGAATGGCAAAAAATCACTCCTGAGGAAACTTCGAAGCTGGTCAATTCGATGCAGAACAGGTTAAAGGAAGCCATCAAACGAAGAGGCTATACTACCAGATATTAATTTATTTGTTTTTTTTGTCTATTATTGTTCTTTTCAAGGTGTACGCAGACTTTTTCGTATAACATTTCTCACTTTTATGTTTTGTTTTATTTTTTTCTCACTTATTTTTAAGCCTTTGTTTATGTTAAATGTATTGAAGATGTAATTAAGTTTAATTAATTGAATAGTAAATAAATTTTTCGTTTCTGAGTTTAAAAACAATGTTTTTTTACTAAACATAATGTGCTTTTATTACTGTACGCAGACTTTTTCTACTGAGTGTACATACGGATCGTATGATACCCTATCCTCCTTCCTTTGTAGCGCTTAGAAAGTAGATGTGGTCGTATTGCATTTTTTTACGGACTAAACATAATGTGCTTTTATTACTGTACGCAGACTTTTTCTACTGAGTGTACATACGGATCGTATGATACCCTATCCTCCTTCCTTTGTAGCGCTTAGAAAGTAGATGTGGTCGTATTGCACTTTTTTACGGACGGACGGCCATCGGTCAATCGATTTCGCTTTTGATGCTGATTACGAATATATGTATGTATGTATATACTTTATAGGGTCTATATCGATTATTGCTCTATGTTACAAACTGTGCATGTGTCAAACTTAATATAGACTTAGGTATAATGAACGAACGTTCGAGTCCAACATCTGTGTATGCTTCGTTTGTTTCAACAAAGGCGCTACTCATACATAAATACACACAGCGCGTCGAATGCATTTCTTTGTTGTACTCAGCTGTATGTACCACAACGGTATCGCACACAAAAATGTAAAAAAAATTTTTTCAATGTTTTTGTAATTTTTTTGCCTATCACCTTTTCGTGCATTTAAAAAAAAATTAAATAAATTGGTTGAGGGAAACATAAGCATTTTGCCACTTAGTTTTATATATATGGATAAACCATTGCACGTATTATAATTATTCAGTAGTTTACTAAATGGATTAAAGAGTGAACGTAATATTAACATTTTTAAAAGAATGTTAGTTCATTACATTAAATTAAACTACAATTAAGTTATTAGTTATTTAGTTTTTAAGTACAATTGGACAGTTTTGTTAAAAAAAATAGCTCAAAACTAAATAAAGAAATCTATCTAAAAATACTTCAATTGGCCATCAATACCCTACACAAATGGGCGGAAATATGTGTATTAGACGTTAACTCCCTGAAAACAGAGGTGGTCCTCTTTACTAAGAAGAGATAAAATCACGTACCTTAAGACACTGACAAATAAGCATGTATAGGAACTACCAGACATCAGCAGCCCTTGAAACTATACTGGCACTGATCCCATTAGACTTACAGCTAGAGGAAACAACTGCCCACGACTTGAACCTAAAGGTTAAAACAATCATAAAAAGGATTGGATAAACGGCGGGGCCATCAAGCTGAATAATATCTGGGTGTTTTGCATGCGATTAACAATAAATGCTTTTGCACTATATCTCGTTAATTATTAACTGGCTGATAAACAAATCGATAACATATCAATTGTAAACGCAGTCAACAAAAAGATCGGGTTTTAAGTTGAGTTATGTATAGTAATTATACGGATTCCATTCGGTAAGTACATTTGATATCATAGGCAATGGTAAAAATTAAGTTTTGACACTAAGGGGAAATGTATTCCTCCCTCGTGTCCACTCCCTATCACGATTTTTTCTGTGTTAGGGAACGGTGTTGGACTAGAATTCGTAAAAAGTTGTACGTAAGGTAAGGGAATATAAATGCATTCCTAATAACTCGTGACAATTATGTTACTTAAACTTGGAACTGGTCTGCAAAGCCCATATAAAGTTAATATGTACATATATAGTGAAACATACATATACACATAGTCGGTCTTAATGCAAAAATTAGTAAATATATATATATATATATGTATATACGTACAAAGAACAACTTTTAATGAACTGTTTCCTTTATCACTTTGCATGGCATCTTTAATAATTTCATCTAGTTCCTTGGGATACTGACGTTCCAAATTCTGTACAATTTTCGTATACCAGTCCTGTAAGGTTTCGTCTACATGTATTTCACTGTCCGATTCCAGGTCAATGATATTTCCTTCCTCAAATTTTTGATTTCTATATACAAACGAAAATGTGTCCAAAACCAATCTACGGCAAAATAAAAAAATTAGTAGTGTATAAAAAAAATAGGATAAACAAAAATTAGTCTTGCTACGTACCCTATAACTGCCTTCGCGGCACAAGTAGGTAATGGAACCTCGTAAAACAGATTCTCTAAAAACAGTTTGCATGTACTCGCATTTGATTCATTGTGTTCTATTATGTTTATAGCCGTTTTTATTAGGGGAAGAACTATGTAATGTATAGAAATACCCTCTCTGGACAAACTACTAATCGTGGTTGTTACCCATTTCTTTGAAATAAAATCAGTGAAATTTTCATGCGGAAAATTAATAAAAACATCATTTTGGGTCTTTGTAATCAAACTCAACAAAAGAATTACGGATGATTTTAATTTTTCGCACTCTATTTTACAAATGTGCAAAACCAAAGTATTTAAAAAAATTTTAGTAAATTTTTTTTTGCTAACAAGTTGTGAAATTATCATGAAACTTGCAGATATATAATCAAGAACTCCTGACTTCATGCCTTTAAGCACAGAGGGTAAAACTGTTGTAATGTGCCACTCCTTTACTTCTTTACAACTTTCGAATGCTCCAATTAAAACAGAACAATAAAAATTAATAAGGCACTGAAGAGTACATGCTCTGATGTCTAGTTCTTTTGTGGCATCCATAACATTTCTGCAAATTAAAGACAGAAAGCTAGGCTCGTTTGCTGCTCTGTTTATGATAGCAGTCTTTGGTAATGTTACTCCTGGCTTTTGAATAGTGTACAACCAATTCCATTGATCTGAATGATTTCTAACTTTTAAAATTTGCACACACTTTACAAATATATTTGTTTCATGATATGGTAAGATTAACAGCATGATTGCGTCCTTATTATACTCATGCACCTGAAACCTTCTTATCAACCATTCCAAACACATGTGCGCAGAGCGCAGCATGAAATAAGGGGACAAATGAAAGAAGAATTTTTGTATGTTTTTATCCAATTCTTTGTTAAAAGCTGAATCCTCCACGGAACGTTCTAGGTGAATCGAAGTGTGCTGAAAAAGTGTATCCTCAAATTGTGCAAAAGCATGATTCAACGCGATTAATTCCAAGAGTCCTTGGGAGGCTAAATCAAATATTGTCTTTCTGTCTTTTGTAGCTGCTTCTTTCGAATCAAAGAGTATTGACGCACGTTTCTTCAAGTCTGCCAAGCCCGATGATTGCGGCACAGCTAAATTCCTTAATTGCTGACTTAGGGATGTCATCTTTTGCCTTATTAAACTATTTTTTATTATTCAAACTCTTAACAAAAATATCCAGCACTATACACTTCACCGAAAAAAAGGTTAAAAAAAAACGTACAGCATGTGAATCTACTGACATTACTTAAAATGACACACTCACAGATTAATAATAGCAACTGCAATACTACGTATACACAAGGAGTTGAATCTAGGTTGAACCTGGGAAATTCGTATATATGTGGATCGAGTCCAAATCGAGTCGACTGGACTCGACTCCACTATTTTTGCTGGGTCAAGTCGAAAATATGTGCAACTACCTGGGTCGAGGAGTCGAATTGACAGATGGCTGCAATTTAGGTTTTTTTTCTTTTGTAGAAAGGAAAAAAACAGTTTGTTTTAATTGTGTCTGGTTGGCGAACGGATGGTTGGTCATTAATGGATTATGCAAGTTATTCATGATATTTTTCAGTCTTAGTTTCAGAATGAATGGCGGTAATGCCATTCTGTCAGTTCAACTACATTTTAATCCTATTTCGACTCAACCCCTCGACTCGGTGTGCGCAACTACGCAGGTCGAAATCTCAACCCAGTTTCGAATACACTTTAAAATCCTGCATATATACGGGGTATATATGAGAGAGTTGCCATATAGTACAACAAGTCGTTTTACTGTCGGAACACAATAGGCATTTTTCTTTATAGATCAGAGCAGAGCCTGAACTGTCAGAAAACGTTTCAGTTTTTTTTACTCAGTGTCTCCACGAGCAATATTTCAAGAAGGATAGTATGTTATAAAATTTAGGGTGGGCTTTTCAAAACACACTATTTTATTCATGAAAATATGGCAAAGTAAAGCATTTCGATGTGTTCTCGCATTAGAGGCTTGAATTATCGATAATTGTTAATAAACATTTAATCTTACCCATTCCCTCCAAACCATCGCCAAAAAATGACAGCCCCTAGAGCACTATCCACAGCAAGCTATGCATGAGCTGAGCAATACATAGAGTGCAGTTTATCAAACAATACTATTTGCAGTCTCCCCGTACAACATTTCATAGAATGTAATATGACGAGCTAGATATTGCTCGTGGAGACACCATATTAGTTCAGAGCTTTTGAAGCTTGCAGATGGTAAAACAATGAAAAATCAAAATCGATAACAAATGAAATGGCTCTGGAGGCTTTGTTGTTAATTAATCATTAGCAGTCAATTTCTTATTATCACTATTTCTGTATTGAAAAGGACCAAAGCCATAAATCTTTAATTAATTTACCAGTCACATGTGAGCTTTGTGTTCAATCGTGTTTCTTAACACCATGTCGACACGAGTAAAATAAATATTCTATGACTATTGCTCGTGGAGACTACAAATACTATTCCATGAAGAATTGCATAATAAGTGGTGCTCAGCTCAAATCTTGCTATCATGGTACAAGAATATACGATGCACACCACGATAGACCTTTTTGCCTGCTTGACAAAATTGTGACATGAGAAATGTATAAAAAGTGGAAAGAATTATACAATGTGCGATATTTGCAATATATTTTTAAGTTTATTGCATGCAAATTCATAGATAAAAATGTTATTAATCAGTTTTAGCAATAAAATACCGGTTAAGTTGTATTTATAGTACTTTAGTAAAGCGTGAAACATTAGCTCTCCGTGTGGTTTGAGAGTCATTCACATAAATATGAATATATAAAAATAAATAAATTGATCAATAACAAATCATGTACAAATCTCAAATCAAAAATGTATGACAAAAATCGCACATTGTATAATTCTTCCCACTTTTAACAGACTTCTCATTCAACAACACTGTGTGGCCACCAGAAGTCTGTGAAAGCTAGTAGAAACACATTGACACAGCAACAACCAACAGCAGCTTCAACAGTTGCTATGATGTAAAACACATTGGTGCAGCACACAGCGAAATTTGACATTCTGGGAACACCGAAAAATCAAACAGACCTTTTCGCCTGCTTGTCAAAATTGTGACGTTTAAGCTGTTACGGACTTTTGGTGGCCAAAAAAAGGGCGAAATTCGGCGAAATCGTAGGAAATATCTATTAAAAGTGGAAAGAATTGTATAATATGCGATATTTATAATATATTTTTAAGTTTCTTGTATGCAAATTCATAGATACAAACGTTGTTAATCAGATTAACCAATAAAATCCCGGTTCAATTGTATTTATAGTACCATAGTATCGCGTGAAACATTAGCTCTCTGTTTGGTTTGTGAAACATTCACATAAATATGAATTAAAAACATACAGAAAAGCTACAATCCGTTTGAAACGGATGGTATGATACCCTATCCTCCTCTCTATAAAGTGGGGGTATCCACATTGCATATTGTACTCAAATATAGCTATAATGTGGAACGTTTGAGGATGTTACATGTAAAATTTTATCAAAATAGGTTTTTTGATGATAACGCCCCCAAAAAGTGGGCGTGGCCAAAACTGTTCTATGGGTGAATTGTAGGGAATCTCAATACCCAAAAATTTGGGCTTAACAAAATTTTTCGGTTTCATATAATTTAGTGAAGTTATAAAAAAGTAGGCGTGGCAGTGGGCGGATGTAAACAAATTTTACACTTGTACTGTATCTTTTTCTTAGAAGCCCAGATATGAAATTTCAGCGTCCTAGTTAAAAATTTAAGGCCCAAAAATCGGGTTTGTGATGAAAACGCCCCCAAAAAGTTATTAGTTATTTAGTTTTTAAGTACAATTGGACAGTTTTGTTAAAAAAAATAGCTCAAAACTAAATAAAGAAATCTATCTAAAAATACTTCAATTGGCCATCAATACCCTACACAAATGGGCGGAAATATGTGTATTAGACGTTAACTCCCTGAAAACAGAGGTGGTCCTCTTTACTAAGAAGAGATAAAATCACGTACCTTAAGACACTGACAAATAAGCATGTATAGGAACTACCAGACATCAGCAGCCCTTGAAACTATACTGGCACTGATCCCATTAGACTTACAGCTAGAGGAAACAACTGCCCACGACTTGAACCTAAAGGTTAAAACAATCATAAAAAGGATTGGATAAACGGCGGGGCCATCAAGCTGAATAATATCTGGGTGTTTTGCATGCGATTAACAATAAATGCTTTTGCACTATATCTCGTTAATTATTAACTGGCTGATAAACAAATCGATAACATATCAATTGTAAACGCAGTCAACAAAAAGATCGGGTTTTAAGTTGAGTTATGTATAGTAATTATACGGATTCCATTCGGTAAGTACATTTGATATCATAGGCAATGGTAAAAATTAAGTTTTGACACTAAGGGGAAATGTATTCCTCCCTCGTGTCCACTCCCTATCACGATTTTTTCTGTGTTAGGGAACGGTGTTGGACTAGAATTCGTAAAAAGTTGTACGTAAGGTAAGGGAATATAAATGCATTCCTAATAACTCGTGACAATTATGTTACTTAAACTTGGAACTGGTCTGCAAAGCCCATATAAAGTTAATATGTACATATATAGTGAAACATACATATACACATAGTCGGTCTTAATGCAAAAATTAGTAAATATATATATATATATATGTATATACGTACAAAGAACAACTTTTAATGAACTGTTTCCTTTATCACTTTGCATGGCATCTTTAATAATTTCATCTAGTTCCTTGGGATACTGACGTTCCAAATTCTGTACAATTTTCGTATACCAGTCCTGTAAGGTTTCGTCTACATGTATTTCACTGTCCGATTCCAGGTCAATGATATTTCCTTCCTCAAATTTTTGATTTCTATATACAAACGAAAATGTGTCCAAAACCAATCTACGGCAAAATAAAAAAATTAGTAGTGTATAAAAAAAATAGGATAAACAAAAATTAGTCTTGCTACGTACCCTATAACTGCCTTCGCGGCACAAGTAGGTAATGGAACCTCGTAAAACAGATTCTCTAAAAACAGTTTGCATGTACTCGCATTTGATTCATTGTGTTCTATTATGTTTATAGCCGTTTTTATTAGGGGAAGAACTATGTAATGTATAGAAATACCCTCTCTGGACAAACTACTAATCGTGGTTGTTACCCATTTCTTTGAAATAAAATCAGTGAAATTTTCATGCGGAAAATTAATAAAAACATCATTTTGGGTCTTTGTAATCAAACTCAACAAAAGAATTACGGATGATTTTAATTTTTCGCACTCTATTTTACAAATGTGCAAAACCAAAGTATTTAAAAAAATTTTAGTAAATTTTTTTTTGCTAACAAGTTGTGAAATTATCATGAAACTTGCAGATATATAATCAAGAACTCCTGACTTCATGCCTTTAAGCACAGAGGGTAAAACTGTTGTAATGTGCCACTCCTTTACTTCTTTACAACTTTCGAATGCTCCAATTAAAACAGAACAATAAAAATTAATAAGGCACTGAAGAGTACATGCTCTGATGTCTAGTTCTTTTGTGGCATCCATAACATTTCTGCAAATTAAAGACAGAAAGCTAGGCTCGTTTGCTGCTCTGTTTATGATAGCAGTCTTTGGTAATGTTACTCCTGGCTTTTGAATAGTGTACAACCAATTCCATTGATCTGAATGATTTCTAACTTTTAAAATTTGCACACACTTTACAAATATATTTGTTTCATGATATGGTAAGATTAACAGCATGATTGCGTCCTTATTATACTCATGCACCTGAAACCTTCTTATCAACCATTCCAAACACATGTGCGCAGAGCGCAGCATGAAATAAGGGGACAAATGAAAGAAGAATTTTTGTATGTTTTTATCCAATTCTTTGTTAAAAGCTGAATCCTCCACGGAACGTTCTAGGTGAATCGAAGTGTGCTGAAAAAGTGTATCCTCAAATTGTGCAAAAGCATGATTCAACGCGATTAATTCCAAGAGTCCTTGGGAGGCTAAATCAAATATTGTCTTTCTGTCTTTTGTAGCTGCTTCTTTCGAATCAAAGAGTATTGACGCACGTTTCTTCAAGTCTGCCAAGCCCGATGATTGCGGCACAGCTAGATTCCTTAATTGCTGACTTAGGGATGTCATCTTTTGCCTTATTAAACTATTTTTTATTATTCAAACTCTTAACAAAAATATCCAGCACTATACACTTCACCGAAAAAAAGGTTAAAAAAAAACGTACAGCATGTGAATCTACTGACATTACTTAAAATGACACACTCACAGATTAATAATAGCAACTGCAATACTACGTATACACAAGGAGTTGAATCTAGGTTGAACCTGGGAAATTCGTATATATGTGGATCGAGTCCAAATCGAGTCGACTGGACTCGACTCCACTATTTTTGCTGGGTCAAGTCGAAAATATGTGCAACTACCTGGGTCGAGGAGTCGAATTGACAGATGGCTGCAATTTAGGTTTTTTTTCTTTTGTAGAAAGGAAAAAAACAGTTTGTTTTAATTGTGTCTGGTTGGCGAACGGATGGTTGGTCATTAATGGATTATGCAAGTTATTCATGATATTTTTCAGTCTTAGTTTCAGAATGAATGGCGGTAATGCCATTCTGTCAGTTCAACTACATTTTAATCCTATTTCGACTCAACCCCTCGACTCGGTGTGCGCAACTACGCAGGTCGAAATCTCAACCCAGTTTCGAATACACTTTAAAATCCTGCATATATACGGGGTATATATATGAGAGAGTTGCCATATAGTACAACAAGTCGTTTTACTGTCGGAACACAATAGGCATTTTTCTTTATAGATCAGAGCAGAGCCTGAACTGTCAGAAAACGTTTCAGTTTTTTTTACTCAGTGTCTCCACGAGCAATATTTCAAGAAGGATAGTATGTTATAAAATTTAGGGTGGGCTTTTCAAAACACACTATTTTATTCATGAAAATATGGCAAAGTAAGGCATTTCGATGTGTTCTCGCATTAGAGGCTTGAATTATCGATAATTGTTAATAAACATTTAATCTTACCCATTCCCTCCAAACCATCGCCAAAAAATGACAGCCCCTAGAGCACTATCCACAGCAAGCTATGCATGAGCTGAGCAATACATAGAGTGCAGTTTATCAAACAATACTATTTGCAGTCTCCCCGTACAACATTTCATAGAATGTAATATGACGAGCTAGATATTGCTCGTGGAGACACCATATTAGTTCAGAGCTTTTGAAGCTTGCAGATGGTAAAACAATGAAAAATCAAAATCGATAACAAATGAAATGGCTCTGGAGGCTTTGTTGTTAATTAATCATTAGCAGTCAATTTCTTATTATCACTATTTCTGTATTGAAAAGGACCAAAGCCATAAATCTTTAATTAATTTACCAGTCACATGTGAGCTTTGTGTTCAATCGTGTTTCTTAACACCATGTCGACACGAGTAAAATAAATATTCTATGACTATTGCTCGTGGAGACTACAAATACTATTCCATGAAGAATTGCATAATAAGTGGTGCTCAGCTCAAATCTTGCTATCATGGTACAAGAATATACGATGCACACCACGATAGACCTTTTTGCCTGCTTGACAAAATTGTGACATGAGAAATGTATAAAAAGTGGAAAGAATTATACAATGTGCGATATTTGCAATATATTTTTAAGTTTATTGCATGCAAATTCATAGATAAAAATGTTATTAATCAGTTTTAGCAATAAAATACCGGTTAAGTTGTATTTATAGTACTTTAGTAAAGCGTGAAACATTAGCTCTCCGTGTGGTTTGAGAGTCATTCACATAAATATGAATATATAAAAATAAATAAATTGATCAATAACAAATCATGTACAAATCTCAAATCAAAAATGTATGACAAAAATCGCACATTGTATAATTCTTCCCACTTTTAACAGACTTCTCATTCAACAACACTGTGTGGCCACCAGAAGTCTGTGAAAGCTAGTAGAAACACATTGACACAGCAACAACCAACAGCAGCTTCAACAGTTGCTATGATGTAAAACACATTGGTGCAGCACACAGCGAAATTTGACATTCTGGGAACACCGAAAAATCAAACAGACCTTTTCGCCTGCTTGTCAAAATTGTGACGTTTAAGCTGTTACGGACTTTTGGTGGCCAAAAAAAGGGCGAAATTCGGCGAAATCGTAGGAAATATCTATTAAAAGTGGAAAGAATTGTATAATATGCGATATTTATAATATATTTTTAAGTTTCTTGTATGCAAATTCATAGATACAAACGTTGTTAATCAGATTAACCAATAAAATCCCGGTTCAATTGTATTTATAGTACCATAGTATCGCGTGAAACATTAGCTCTCTGTTTGGTTTGTGAAACATTCACATAAATATGAATTAAAAACATACAGAAAAGCTACAATCCGTTTGAAACGGATGGTATGATACCCTATCCTCCTCTCTATAAAGTGGGGGTATCCACATTGCATATTGTACTCAAATATAGCTATAATGTCGAACGTTTGAGGATGTTACATGTAAAATTTTATCAAAATAGGTTTTTTGATGACAACGCCCCCAAAAAGTGGGCGTGGCCAAAACTGTTCTATGGGTGAATTGTAGGGAATCTCAATACCCAAAAATTTGGTCTTAACAAAATTTTTCGGTTTCATATAATTTAGTGAAGTTATAAAAAAGTAGGCGTGGCAGTGGGCGGATGTAAAAAAATTTTACACTTGTACTGTATCTTTTTCTTAGAAGCCCAGATATGAAATTTCAGCGTCCTAGTTAAAAATTTAAGGCCCAAAAATCGGTTTTGTGATGAAAACGCCCCCAAAAAGTGGGCGTGGCCAAAACGTTTGTATGGGTGGATTGTAGGGAATCTGAATGCCTAAATATTTGGTCTTAACAAAATTTTTCGGTTTCATATAATTTAGTGAAGTTATGAAAAAGTGGGCGTGGCAGTGGGCGGATTTCAAAAATTTTTACACTTGTACTGTATCTTTTTCTCAGAAGCCCAGATATGAAATTTCATCTTTCTAGCTCAAAATTTAAGGCCCAAAAAGCGGTGACATACGGACGGACGGACGGACGGACGGACGGTCATCGCTCAATCGATTTCGCTATTGATGTTGATCACGAATATATATACTTTATAGGGTCTATCTCGATTATTTCTCTATGTTACAAACTATGTGTCAAACTTAATATACCCTTAGGATAAGGTATAAAAAAACATACAGAAAAGCTACAATCCGTTTACAACGGATCATATGATACCCTATCCGCCTTTCTATAAAGTGGGCGTGGCCAAATTGCAATTTGTAACGTCGTTGCCTGTAACGTCGACCGTTTGAGAATATTGCATGTAAAATTTAATCAAAATCGGGTTTTCGATTAAAATCCCCCAAAAAGTGGGCGTGGCCAAAACTCTTGTATAGGTGAATTGTAGGGAATTTAAATGCTTAAATATTTTGTCTCAACAAAATTTTTCGGTGTCATATGAAGTTATGAAAAAGTAGGCGTGGCATTCGGCGGATTTAAAAAAAATTTACACTTGTACTTGATTATTTCTCTATGTTACAAACTATGTGTCAAACTTAATATACCCTTAGGATAGGGTATAATTAAAAGAAATTATGCAAACTAGCAAAAAAATAAACCATTATACCAGTAACCACTAAAAACAAATAAAGCTCGGCAAAAACATAGCTGCATATTACCACAATGACAACAACATACGAACATACAGAAAAGCTACAATCCTATCCTACTTGCTATGTAGCCCTTATAAAGTGGGCGAGGTGATATTGCATTTTGTACTAAAAAATGACGTCGAACGTTGAGGATTAAACGTAAAATTTCATGAAAATCTGTTTTTTATGAAAACGCCCGCAAAAAGGGGGCGTGGCTAAAAGTGCTATTTGGATGAATTGTAGGAAATCTAAATGCCCAAATATTTGGTCTTAACAAAATTTTTCGGTTTCATATAATTTAGTGAAGTTATAAAAAAGTAGGCGTGGCAGTGGGCGGATTAAAAAAAATTTTACACTAGTATCGCATTTTTTCTCCGAAGCCCAGATATGAAATTTCAGCGTCCTAGTTAAAAATTTAAGGCCCAAAAATCGGTTTTGTGATGAAAACGCCCCCAAAAGTGGACGTGGCCAAAACTTTTGTATGGGTGGATTATAAGGAATCTGAATGCCTAAATATTTGGTCTTAACAAAATTTTTCGGTTTCATATAATTTAGTGAAGTTATGAAAAAGTGGGCGTAGCAGTGGGCGGATTTCAAAAACTTTTACACTTGCACTGCATTTTTTTCTCAGAAGCCCAGATATTAAATTTCATCCTCCTAGCTCAAAATTTAAGGCCCAAAAAGTTGTGACGGACGGACGGACGGACATGGCTCAATCGTTTTCGTTATTGATACTGATCATGAATATATATACTTTGCAGGGTCTATCTCCATTATTTCTCTATGCTACAAACTGTGTATTAAACTTAAGATACCCTTAGGATAGGTTATAATTAGGATAGGGTATAAACAAATAAATAACAACAGCCCATGCAGAAAATATTCATTAAAAACATACAGAAAAGCTACAATCCGTCTGGAACGGATCGTATGATACCCTATCCTCCTCTCTATAAAGTGGGCGTGGCTAATTTGCATTTTGTTCTCAAATATAGCTATAATGTCGAACGTTTGAGGATGTTACATGTAAAATTTTATCAAAATAGGTTTTTTGATGATAACGCCCCCAAAAAGTGGGCGTGGCCAAAACTTTTGTATGGGTGGATTGTAGGGAATCTAAATGCCCACATATTTGGTATTAACAAAATTTTTCGGTTTTATATAATTTAGTGAAGTTATGAAAAAGTGGGCGTGGCAGTGGGCTCATCAATAGCGAAATCGATTGAGCGATGACCGTCCGTCCGTCCGTATGTCACCGCTTTTTGGGCCTTAAATTTTGAGCTAGGACGATGAAATTTCATATCTGGGCTTCTGCGGAAAAGGTACAGTACAAGTGTAAAAATTGTTTAAATCCTCCCACTGCCACGCCCACTTTTTCATAACTTCACTAAATTATATGAAACCGAAAAATTTTGTCAAGGCAGAATATTTAGGTATTTAGATTCCCTACATTTCACTCATACAAATGTTTTGGCCACTCCCAATTTTACATGTAACATCCTCAAACGTTCCACGTTATAGCCATATTTGAGTACAAAATGCAATTTGGCCACGCCCACTTTATAGAAAGGAGGATAGGGTATCATACGATCCGTTTCAGACGGATTTCTGTATGTTTATACCCTATCCTAAGGGTATATTAAGTTTGACACATAGTTTGTAACATAGAGAAATAATCGAGATAGACCCTATAAAGTATATATATTCGTGATCAGCATCAATAGCGAAATCGATTGAGCGATGACCGTCCGTCCGTCCGTATGTCACCGCTTTTTGGGCCTTAAATTTTGAGCTAGGACGATGAAATTTCATATCTGGGCTTCTGAGAAAAAGATACAGTACAAGTGTAAAAATTTTTGAAATCCGCCCACTGCCACGCCCACTTTTTCATAACTTCACTAAATTATATAAAACCGAAAAATTTTGTTAATACCAAATATGTGGGCATTTAGATTCCCTACAATCCACCCATACAAAAGTTTTGGCCACGCCCACTTTTTGGGGGCGTTATCATCAAAAAACCTATTTTGATAAAATTTTACATGTAACATCCTCAAACGTTCGACATTATAGCTATATTTGAGAACAAAATGCAAATTAGCCACGCCCACTTTATAGAGAGGAGGATAGGGTATCATACGATCCGTTCCAGACGGATTGTAGCTTTTCTGTATGTTTTTAATGAATATTTTCTGCATGGGCTGTTGTTATTTATTTGTTTATACCCTATCCTAATTATAACCTATCCTAAGGGTATCTTAAGTTTAATACACAGTTTGTAGCATAGAGAAATAATGGAGATAGACCCTGCAAAGTATATATATTCATGATCAGTATCAATAACGAAAACGATTGAGCCATGTCCGTCCGTCCGTCCGTCACAACTTTTTGGGCCTTAAATTTTGAGCTAGGAGGATGAAATTTAATATCTGGGCTTCTGAGAAAAAAATGCAGTGCAAGTGTAAAAGTTTTTGAAATCCGCCCACTGCTACGCCCACTTTTTCATAACTTCACTAAATTATATGAAACCGAAAAATTTCGATAAGACTAAATATTTAGATATTCAGATTTCCAACAATTCATTCATACAACAGTTTTAGCCAGGCCCACTTTTTGGGGGCCTTTTCATCAAAAAACCAGTTTTGATGAAATATTACATGTAACATCCTCAAACGTTCGAAGTTATCATCGTAATTCAGTAAAGAAAATGCAACACGGCCACGCCCACTTTATAGGAGTTCGATAGGATGGACGATAGGTTATCATACTATCCGTTCCAGACGAATTGTAGCTTTTCTGTATGTTTTCTCTTTTCTTTGTTTCTACATTTCATTAAATTCATTAAAGTCATTTATTATTAACCTAAAAATATGAAAGATTACGTATCTAAAGTTCGTTTAAAAATCTTAAGGAATTCGTTACATTTGTATTTTTGTTTAAATTTTAAAGTCTAAAGAATATTTACATTTTAATTGTTATAAATCTTGAAATCTACAATTGCCTAAACAAATCTTAACATTATTCATACATATATACATATACTTATGTATATTTACTATCTTCATGTATCATAACTATTATTAAAAAGTATTGCAATGCATGTGTGCATAATTGCGACCAGTGTGTCAAGAAAATTAAGTTTATTAAGTCTTACCAATATCTTTTATCAAGATCAACGTTTTTGTGCGCACAACAACGTGGGAGAAAATAAGTACTTAAGTGGTACATTGGTTTTTGTTTTTGTTATTTTTATACCCTATCCTTAGGGTATATTAAGTTTGACACATAGTTTGTAACATAGAGAAATAATCGAGATAGACCCTATAAAGTATATATATTCGTAACCAGCATCAATAGCGAAATCGATTGAGCGATAACCGTCCGTCTGTCCGTCCGTATGTCACCGCTTTTTGGGCCTTAAATTTTGAACTTGGAGGATGAAGTTTAATATCTGGGCTTCTGAGAAAAAGATACAGTACAAGCGTAAAAACTTTTGAAATCCGCCCATCGCCACGCTCACTTTTTCATAACTTCACTAAATTATATAAAACTGAAAAATTTTGTTAAGACCAAATATTTAGGCATTTAGATTCCCTACAATTCACCCAAACGAAAGTCTTGGCCACTCCCAGTTTTTGGGGGTGTTTTTATCAAAAAATCGATTTTGGTGAAATTTTATATGTTCGACGTTATAGTAACATTTGAATACCAAATGCAATTTGGCCAAGCGTACTTTATGGAAAGGAGGATAGGGTATCATACGATCCGTTCCAGATGTATTGTAGCTTTCCTGTATGTTTCTAAATGTAAATAATTTCTAATTATATTTTTATGTATTTATTTCTATTTTTATACCCTATCCTAAGGGTATATTAAGTTTGACACATAGTTTGTAACATAGAGAAATAATCGAGATAGACCCTATAAAGTATATATATTCGTGATCAGCATCAATAGCGAAATCGATTGAGCGATGACCGTCCGTCCGTCCGTCCGTCCGTCCGTCCGTCCGTCCGTCCGTCCGTCCGTATGTCACCGATTTTTGGGCCTTAAATTTTGAGCTAGGACGATGAAATTTCATATCTGGGCTTCTGAGGAAAAGATACAGTACAAGTGTAAAAATTTTTGAAATCCGCCCACTGCCACGCCCACTTTTTCATAACTTCACTAAATTATATGAAACCGAAAAATTTTGTTAAGAGCAAATATTTAGGCATTCAGATTCCCTACAATCCACCCATACAAAAGTTTTGGCCACGCCCACTTTTTGGGGGCGTTTTCATCACAAAACCGATTTTTGGGCCTTAAATTTTTAACTAGGACGCTGAAATTTCATATCTGGGCTTCCAAGAAAAAGATACAATACTAGTGTAAAATTTTTTTACATCCGCCCACTGCCACGCCTACTTTTTTATAACTTCACTAAATTATATGAAACCGAAAAATTTTGTTAAGACCAAATATTTGGGTATTTAGATTCCCTACAATTCACCCATAGAACAGTTTTGGCCACGCCCACTTTTTGGGGGCGTTATCATCAAAAAACCTATTTTGATAAAATTTTACATGTAACATCCTCAAACATTCGACATTATAGCTATATTTGAGTACAAAATGCAATTTGGCCACGCCCAGAGAGAGGAGGATAGGGTATCATACGATCCGTTCCAGACGGATTGTAGCTTTTCTGTATGTTTATACCCTATCCTAGGGGTATATTAAGTTTGACACATAGTTTGTAACATAGAGAAATAATCGAGATAGACCATATAAAGTATATATATTCGTGATCAGCATCAATAGCGAAATCGGTTGAGCGATGACTGTCCGTCCGTATGTCACCGCTTTTTGGGCCTTAAATTTTGAGCTAGGACGATGAAATTTCATATCTGGGCTTCTGAGAAAAAGATACAGTACAAGTGTAAAAATTTTTTAAATCCGCCCACTGCCACGCCCACTTTTTCAAAACTTCACTAAATTATATGAAACCGAAAAATTTTGTTAAGACCAAATATTTAGGCATTCAGATTCCCTACAATCCACCCATACTAAAGTTTTGGCCACGCCCACTTTTTGGGGGCGTTTTCATAAAAAACCGATTTTCATGAAATTTTACATGTCACATCCTCAAACGTTCGACGTTATATCCATATTTGAGTACAAAATGCAATTTGGTCATGCCCACTTTATAGGAACGAGGATAGGGTATCATACGATCCGTTCCAGACGGATTGTAGCTTTTCTGTATGTTTTTTTTATTTTTATTTTTACACTTTTTCTTTCTTTGTTCATATTTAAATACTTTTCTTCGAATGTTTACAATTTTTTTCAAAATTATTTATGAATTCTAAAATATTACCTTTGTATAAATATCTCATTTATAGCTTAAAAGATGATGTAAAGTCTATTATAAATGTAGTTACCTAATTAATCAATAAATAAATAAATGAATAAATAAATAAGTATTCCCTTGTAAGATCAACGGCAAGTTGACAGTCATCGCATTTAACGTTTACCGGATGAATGTATGTAACTCTTCCTCGATTTAAGTCTACGGCTTCATATTATTGACAATACTGATCTTATTTGCTTAGTTTTCCAAGATACAAAGAAGAATATAGCTACGGCCATAAATATTATAATTATTACGAAACCTATATTAGCACTGTACATTACATTTTTATGGTATTGTAGTTGTATTGATCTCTTCTAAATTTTTTACATGCTCATACTAATTTCATTAAAACTGATAGGTTTTACAAACATTTCTGTTATATAATTTGATGGATAGTAATATTTATCGGATATAGTAATTTTTATACCCTATCCTAAGGGTATATTAAGTTTGACACATAGTTTGTAACATAGAGAAATAATCGAGATAGACCCTATAAAGTATATATATTCGTGATCAGCATCAATAGCGAAATCGATTTTTGGGCCTTAAATTTTTAACTAGGACAATGAAATTTCATATCTGGGCTTCTGAGAAGGAGAAGCAGTACAAGTGTAAACATTTTTTAAATCCGCCCACTGCCACGCCCACTTATTCATAACTTCACTAAATTATATGAAACCGAAAAATTTTCGTAAGACCAAATATTTAGGTATTCAGATTCCCTATAATTAACCGTACAACAGATTTGGCTACGCCCACTTTTTGGGGGCGTTATCATCAAAAAACTTATTTTGATAAAATTTTATATGTAACATCCTCAAACGTTCGACATTATAGCTATATTTGAGTACAAAATGCAATTTGGCCACGCCCACTTTATAGAAAGGAGGGTAGGGTATCATATGATCCGTTTCAGACGGATACATATGTATATGAAAAATGAAACATGGAGTTTCAACGACAAGTAAACAACACAGAAAACACAGTGACAAAATATGGTTGTCCTTGTCACACTGCTGCAAGATGTGCCCATTTGGAAATTACTCCAATTGCAGTAATCTGCGCTGTAGTGTTGTTAGTGTAATGCCTTCGGTGCCAGTCATTGATATGTTCTTATTCTGTGTTGTTCGTGGTGTTTATACCCTATCCTAAGGGTATATTAAGTTTGACACATAGTTTGTAACATAGAGAAATAATCGAGATAGACCCTATAAAGTATATATATTCGTGATCAGCATCAATAGCGAAATCGATTGAGCGATGACCGTCCGTCCGTCCGTCCGTCCGTCCGTCCGTATGTCACCGCTTTTTGGGCCTTAAATTTTGAGCTAGGACGATGAAATTTCATATCTGGGCTTCTGAGAAAAAGATACAGTACAAGTGTAAACATTTTTGAAATCCGCCCACTACCACGCCCACTTTTTCATAACTTCACTAAATTATATGAAACCGAAAAATTTTGTTAAAACCAAATATTTAGGCATTCAGATTCCCTACAATCCACCCATACAAAAGTTTTGGCCACGCCCACTTTTTGGGGGCGTTTTCATTACAAAACCGAGTTTTGGGCCTTAAATTTTTAACTAGGACGCTGAAATTTCATATCTGGGCTTCCAAGAAAAAGATACAGTACAAGTGTAAATTTTTTTTACATCCGCCCACTGCCACGCCTACTTTTTTATAACTTCACTAAATTATATGAAACCGAAAAATTTTGTTACGACCAAATATTTGGGTATTTAGATTCCCTACAATTCAGCCATAGAACAGTTTTTTCCACGCCCACTTTTTGGGGGCGTTATAATAAAAAAACCTATTTTGATAAAATTTTACATGTAACATCCTCAAATGTTCGACATTATAGCTATATTTGAGTACAAAATACAATTTGGCCACGCCCACTTTATAGAGAGGAGGATAGGGTATCATACGATCCGTTCCAGACGGATTGTAGCTTTTCTGTATGTTTTTTTTTTGAATTAGCATTTGTTTAGTATCTCAATTCTTACTGCACACTAAGTGCGACGAGATTGGTATAAGATGATAGATATGTGTATATTATTTATTATTTGTATTTCATTGATGAATTCCCTTTGCTTCATAGAGTTGGGACATGATGTAGGGTTGGGACTTCCGCTAAGTTCGATTACATCGATTGAGTTCCGGGCAAAGTAATTGAGTTATCGATTTGAGTTTTTTTGTTTTACGCCAAGTGAAGTGAATTTTTCTTTCAAATTTAAATGTTGTATTAGAATTAATGTTAGTGGACTGTAATTTAAAACGGCTGAAATTAAGTTAAATTAAGTTTTTGGAGTTTTACTGTGTTGAATTGTATTTGTGTCGGGTTGAATAATAAAATATTTTAAATATGTATGCTGTGTTGAAAAATATGTGTGTGTTGTGTTTTTTTTTTTTTTGTAAGAAGGTGGAAAGCATCGAAAGCCTGAGTGTGGGACTTTAATCCACTAAAACCACCTCTGCATCCAACCCTGGATCCCTGCGGTACCGCCGTTAGGCATTTCATCACAGGGGGGTTTTCAGCCGTAGCTGCTTCTCTCTTTGTCTGCATGCAAGCACGAATGTCTGTCCGTGGGTGTGTGTGTAAGTATGTGTTCATGCGTGTATGCGTGTTCATGTCTATGTGTGAGTATCAGTCTATTGCATGTACGTATAAGTTTTGGTTTCGTAGCGTATGTATGTAGTGGTTCTATAGTGTGTATGTTATGTATGTATGTTAAAGGTTGTGTATGTCGTATTTGGCTGTTTATGTCAGTTCGTTGGGTTCATTTTTAAGTCTTTGTTTAGTAGTTTGCGTAGTGGTTGTGTTCATGTTGAGTGTAATTTGTTTATGTTTTGCTGTTGATCACCGGAATTTGCAGTTTCCTAGTTCCTAGCCCGTTCTTCCAGGCGTAGCTGCTGCATTATGGTTGTGATAACTTCATTTGCCGTCTCCCAGGCTTCAGACATTGTTAGCATGAAAGTTATCAGCCCTCTTGGTGTCACCTCTCCACCTATTGCCAGAAATTGCGCCGACAGAAATTGCGTCAGGTAGTAGTTTACTTCTCCGTGTCCTCTACTGTTCCACTCTTCTATGCTGGAGATTAATTTGTGGGTCCATCTCCCTTTGGTGGTAGTATCCCATCTGCGTTGCCACTCTACTTGTATGGCAGCGCTGGTAATTCTCCTCTCTTCCGGCTCGGCCCCGCGTTGTGCGGCTGCCTTTTTAGCTTCCAGGTCTATGGGCATTCTGCCTGAAATTACGCTTATGGCTTCCGCTGACACAGTTCTGTAAGCGCAGCATACTCTTAGCGATGCGATTCTATGCGCTGCGTTCATGCTGCGTAGGATTTGACATCTGTCGCTGGTGCTCATATGGGGGACGCATACATAAGCATCGACTTGCTCACCGTTGCTAGCAGATCTCTAATTGGCTGCCTTGGTCCACCAATATTTGGCATTATCCTGGATAGTGCCGCTACTGCCCGGGAGACTTCTTCACCTGCGTACATCATGTGTTCTTTGAAGTTGAGCCTGTGATCCAGCAGCATTCCCAGGTATCTGATGTGTGGGCTCGACTCAATGGTATGCTCACCGACCTGTATGGTGAGGTGCTCTACCCTTTTCCTGCTGCTTATTAGCACTGCTTCCGGCTTGTGGTCTGCCAATTCCAGGTCTGAATTCCGTAGCCAGGACCTGACATCTCTGATAATATGGCTACATTTCGCAGACATTTCTCCCAGAGTTTTTGCCACAACAACTACTGCGATATCGTCAGCGTAGCCGATGATGTGTACTCCGTTCGGTTTCGGTATTTTCAGGATGCCATCGTACATTATGTTCCACAGCACTGGGCCAAGCACTGACCCTTGAGGGACTCCTCCCGTACTGTTGTACTTCTTTGACCCTTCTTCTGTGTCGTAGTAAAGGGTCCTGTCTTTGAAGTAGCTGGCAATTATCCTCATTAGGTAGTTAGGTATCTGCAGGCTGCACAACGCTCGGCTTACACAGTTCCAGCTAACTGAGTTAAAGGCGTTTTTGATGTCGAGTGTTATGACGGCACAGTACTGCTTTGTCCCTCCTAGCCATCTTCGTCCCGCGATTGCTTCACGCGCAATGTCACACACTGCCTCTATTGCCTGTATGGTGCTTCGCTTTCTTCTGAAACCATACTGTTGGTTGGAGAGCCCGTGGTCTCCTTCTGTGTATCGCTCTAATCTTCCTCTTATGATTTTTTCCAGGACTTTACCCATTGTGTCTAGCATGCACAATGGTCTGTATGACGACGGTTGGTCAGGCGGCTTATTGCCCTTCGGGATAAGTACTAGCCGCTGCCTTTTCCACTGTAGTGGGAATTTTCCTTCCACTAAGCATGTCGTTTACAGATGCATGAAGATCTCTGGCCGTGCTATGATCGCCTTTTTCAGAACCAGGTTCGGGATTCCGTCCATTCCCGGCGTCTTGTTTGTCTTTATAGCTGCTGCAACTTCTAAGATTTCCTCATTTGTGACTGGCGGAATTATCTCCGATCCAGCTGCTGTTTCTTGGAAGGATATCGGAGCTTCATCTTTTTGGATGCTAACAATCAAGCGCATCATGTTCGGGCATGTCGGTGAAGCTGTCGTGACATGTTTTAGTTTTTTCATTGCTATTTGATATGCGCTTCCCCACGGATTGTTCTGCAGTTCATCCCTAATTACCTGGAAAGATTCTCTTTTGCTCTTCTTTATCAGCTTACGGAGCTGCTTTCTTCTTGTGTGAAATTGTTCGCGCAGAATTTCATAGTCCCCTATGTCGTCGTTCCACCAGTATACAGGTTTCCTACCGTTTCCTCTCCCCTTACGTGGCACGGCAGCATCACATCCTCTGAATAAGGAACTCATTGCTTCTTTGGCTTGTTCTTCTGCTGTACCAGTTGGTATGTCCATAATGCCCAACATGTAATCCAGCATTTCGTTATCTACACTATTTGTTTTCCATCCCAGCTTTTGTGCTTTCGTCGGGGGGTTGCGTTGCTGGGGCCGCTCTCGAAATTCAGTTTCGAAAATTATGGTCACTGTGCGTGTACAAATCTGAAACGTGCCATTTTATTTTCCTCGCAATTGATCTGCTGGCAAAAGTCAGATCGTGTGTGCTGTGTTGAAATATACTGAATGTGTATTGGGTTGACGTTAAAGTTGTGTTGAAATTAAAGCTGTGTTGTGTTGAAGTTAAAGGTGTATTAGAATAAATGTTTGTTAGGGTAGGCACTGACTGGTGTCAACCTGGCGACGTCCAGTGTTGTAACTGTTACTGCGCATCAATTGTGCTTATTTTACCTCCTAGTGGTAGCCATCGGGTACTGGTTGGTGTCCATCCGGACCCGACTTGCTAAACTTATAAGCGCGAGTGTTCAACAAGAGAAAATTGCAGCACTATAAATACGACAGCGGACGAACTTTCTCGATGGAGTCAACGGTGGCGGAACGTACACGGACTATGATGTAAGAGTATGCACCTGGAATGTACGTACACTGTACACTCCCGGTGCTATTCAAAAACTTGAATCTGTCCTCACGCGGTACAAGGCAGATATTACCGCGATCCAGGAGATACGATGGATAGGATCAGGTATGCAAAAACGGAAAAATTGCGACGTTTATTACAGCTGTCACAAAAGACTGCACATGTTAGGATGCGGATTCGTCGTGGGAAATCGATCAGCGATCGCCTGGCTGTGATCCGCATCAAGGCTACATTTCAAAACATCAGCATAATATGTGCACACGCCCCTACCGACGAAGCTGAAGACTCTATCAAGGAGGAGTTTTATGACCTCCTGGACGGAGCCTACGGAGCCTGTCCGGAGTATGATGTCAAAATCATACTCGGGGACTTCAATGCCAAAATCGGTAAGGAAAACATCTTCGGCGGATTAGTTGGAAAGCACAGCCTGCACGACACGACAACAGACAACGGCTTCCGGCTAATCGATTTTGCAGCAGCTCGTAATACGGTGATAAGTAGCACAAGGTTTCCAAGACTACGAATCCACACAGCAACCTGGCGCTCTCCAGATGGTCGAACCACCAACCAAATCGATCACGAGGGCAAACGTCGACTCTGACCATTTTCTTGTTGCAGCTAAGTTCAGAGCTCGACTATCCAATGAGAAGAAGCTGCAGACCGCCCAGAAAAAGAAATTCAACGTTGGAAGCCTTAGCACGTCTGGAGTAGCCAGAGCCTACAGGGAGCACCTGACAATCTGTGGAACCAGTATCGCGACATCATCAAAGGGGTAGCAGAGACCACCATAGGCTACCAGCCACCACCCAAAAAGAGCCCTTGGTATGATGATGAATGCGTACGTCGGAAAAAGGTGACAGAAAATGCACATATGCAAGCGCTGCAGCGCAAAACAAGGGCAGCGAGAGAAGAGTATCGAGCCAGAAGAAGGGAGGAGAAGAAGATCCTGCGTAAGAAGAAAAGGGCCCACGCAGCCTCCCAGCTCAAGGATATCGAAGAGTCCCGCGATAGGAACAACATCCGGATGTTTTTCAGGAAAGCCAAGCAACTGGCAGCTGGAAACAGTGAAGGAAACCTAGTCACCGAAGCACAGGAATTAATAGATGTATTTAAGCAGCATTTCCAGCAGCTACTTAATGGGCAGCTAGAGAGAGTGATAGGGCAAGAAGAGAACCCGCATCCAGTCAATGAAGAATCCATCCCCCCTCCTAGTTTTGAAGAGGTCGGCTCAGCTATCCAAAAGCTGAAGAACGACAAGGCCGCCGGCTCTGATGGTCACCAGCAGAGCTTTTCAAACATGGTGGTGATGCTTTGGTATGGTGCATGCACCAAGTCATCAACCAAGTATGGGTGGATGAAGTCATGCCCGATGACTGGACTATCAGCTCTATATGCCCCATCTTCAAGAAAGGCGATCCTATGTCTTGTAAGAACTACCGAGGCATATCCCTGCTTAATGTCGCGTATAAGATCCTATCCAACGTACTGTGTGAACGGCTTCCGGCCCGGCAGATCGAAGATCGACCAAATTTTCACACTAAGGCAAATTCTGGAAAGACCAACGAATTTCAAGTCGAGACTCACCATCTCCCCATCGACTTTAAAGCCGCATATGATAGCATTCATCGTCCTGAGCTCTACAAGGCGATGGCCGATTTCGGGATCCCGGCTAAACTGATCCAGCTGTGCCGCGTGACGCTGGATAACACGCGGTGCAACGTGCAATTCGGCAACAGTTCCTCTGAACTATTCTAAACATGCACCGGATTTAGCAAGGGGATGCGCTATCATGTGCCTTCTTCAATCTTGTGCTGGAACAGATAGTGCGCAGGGCAGGTGTGAACACGGAAGGCACTATCGTCAACAAATCTGTCCAGTTGCTGGGATACGCAGACGACATCGACATCATCGGTCGCTCCCAGCGCGCCGTGTTAGAGGCTTTTACGGCAATTGAAGAAGAGGCGAAACGAGTTGGCCTTGAAGTGAATGAGGACGAAACCAAGTACATGTTGTTAACAAACAAAGAAGCATCTGTCCACCGCCTAGGACAAAACGTCACTGTTGGCAACAGTAACTTCGAAGTGGTTAAGGAGTTTACCTACCTCGGAGTAAATATCAACTCCACGAATGACAACTTAGTGGAGATTCGACGAAGATTTATCCTAGGAAACCGCTGCTCCTTCGGTTTGGCGAAACAAATGGGGTCAAAACTCCTAACTCGGAAGACGAAATGTATGCTCTACAAAACTTTGATCCTGCCAGTTCTGCTGTATGGAGCCGAGTGTTGGACGATAAGCAGGAAAGCAGAGCAGATATTGAACACTTTCGAAAGAAAAATTCTTCGTCGGATATTCGGTCCCGTATGCGAGGAGGGCGAATGGGGGAGAAGGTATAACCGCGAACTCTATGAGCTGTACCAAGATGTGGATGCAGTCCAAAAAGCCAAAACACGTCGACTACACTGGCTCGGCCACATCGAGCGAATGGACAATAATGCTTCAGCAAAGAGGATCTTCGAATCACAGCCCCCAGGTTCGAGACGACAAGGAAGACCGAACCACCGTTTTAAGGATCAAGCTATCGCGGATGCCAGAGCGCTTGGTCTAGAGAACTGGAAGCAGCGTGCCCGGGATCGAAGAGAGTGGAAGGCTGCTGTGTCTCAGGCAGAGACTCTTCACGGGTCGGGAGCCTGTTAAGTAAGTAAGTATTGATGTAACTTAAATGGTTTATATTTTTTCGTTGCACGGTAGTGGCCAAATTTTGCTAATTAGACGTTTTAGTATGGAGTCTTGGGTTTTGACGGTTGCTACGCGTACTAAGTTCTCCGGTCCTGGGTGTAGGCTGGTGATGAGCTTGATGAGCACGAGATCTCCTTCTTTCACTTTAGTGGGAACTACCTTCATCCATTTCAGTACAATCCTCCTCTCTATACAATGGGCGTGGTCAAATTGCATTTTGTACTCAAATATAGCTATAATGTCGAACGTTTGAGGATGTTACATGTAAAATTTTATCAAAATAGGTTTTTTGATGATAACTCCCCCAAAAAGTGGGCGTGGCCAAAACTGTTCTATGGGTGAATTGTAGGGAATCTAAATACCCAAATATTTGGTCTTAACAAAATTTTTCGGTTTCATGTAATTTAGTGAAGTTATAAAAAAGTAGGCGTGGCAGTGGGCGGATGTAAAAAAATTTTACACTTGTACTGTATCTTTTTCTTGGAAACCCAGATATGAAATTTCAGCGCCCTAGTTAAAAATTTAAACCCCAAAAATCGGTTTTGTGATGAAAACGCCCCCAAAAAGTGGGCGTGGCCAAAACTTTTGTATGGGTGGATTGAAGGGAATCTGAATGCCTAAATATTTCGTCTTAACAAAATTTTTCGGTTTCATATAATTTAGTGAAGTTATGAAAAAGTGGGCGTGGCAGTGGGCGGATTTCAAAAATTTTTACGCTTGTACTGTATCTTTTTCTCAGAAGCCCAGATATGAAATTTCATCGTCCTAGCTCAAAATTTAAGGCCCAAAAAGCGGTGACATACGGACGGACGGACGGTCATCGCTCAATCGATTTCGCTATTGATGCTGATCACGAATATATATACTTTATAGGGTCTATCTCGATTATTTCTCTATGTTACAAACTATGTGTCAAACTTAATATACCCTTAGGATAGGGTATAAAGATACAGTACAAGTGTAAAAATTTTTGAAATCCGCCCACTGCCACGCCCACTTTTACATAACTTCACTAAATTATATGAAACCGAAAAATTTTGTTAAGACCAAATATTTAGGCATTCAGATTCCGTACAATCCACCCATACAATATTTTTGGCCACGCCCACTTTTTGGGGGCGTTTTCATCACAAAACCGATTTTTGGGCCTTAAATTTTTAACTAGGGCGCTGAAATTTCATATCTGGGTTTCCAAGAAAAAGATACAGTACAAGTGTAAAATTTTTTTACATCCGCCCACTGCCACGCCTACTTTTTTATTACTTCACTAAATTATATGAAACCGAAAAATTTTGTTAAGACCAAATATTTGGGTATTTAGATTCCCTACAATTCACCCATAGAACAGTTTTGGCCACGCCCACTTTTTGGGGGCGTTATCATTAAAAAACCTATTTTGATAAAATTTTACATTTAACATCCTCAAACGTTCGACATTATAGCTATATATGAGTACAAACTGCAATTTGGCCACGCCCACTTTATAGAGAGGAGGATAGGGTATCAGACGATCCGTTCCAGACGGATTGTAGCTTTTCTGTATGTTTTTATCTCATCTCGAACGGTCAGCAGTGGACCATCACAGAAGATCGTCGATTTGGAGTTCCGATCAATGACCTCTGATTTCGCTGGAACAGTGCGAGCCCTCGTCTTCAAGTCCCTGACTACAACAAATGGCCTTATCTGAATGGGTTATAGCTAGCGGATCCGACGTTCAACGTACCGGCAAAGGTAGACCTTCTTCTTGGCAGCGACACCTACTCTGACATCATCCTGGGAGACGTAGTGCGTAGGAGTCAGTGCTCGGGTCCGATAGCACAGAAGACACAACTTGGGTGGATACTGCTAGGCAAGGTTTCTTGGGAGGTTCCAAGAACGGTCCGTTCTTTCATTAATCAAGTCAACTCTTCGCAAGTTTTGGAAAATCGAAGAGGAGCCCTACGACAAATATGAAAAGGATGAGGACAAGCAGTGTGAGGACACATACGAGACGATTACCTGACGGCCGCTATCAATTTTGTCTGTCTTTTAAAGGAGGAGTATACCCAAGCATGGGCCCAACACAGGAAGGGGCGGTCAGACGGTTCCTGCAGTTGGAGAGGCGACTCCAAAACAATCCAACTCAACACAAGGAGTATTCCAAATGCATGATGGAGTATCTTCAATTAGGGCATATGACTTTAGTGGATGAGTCAAATGCCATCCTTAGAACTCCATATCATTTTTTTATTCCCCATCACGCCGTCATCAAAGAATCCACTACCACCACAGCAGTTATGGTCAAAAGGCCTAGAGTGGGATAAACCTGTTCCACCAGAGTTGAAGCAGGAGTGGATTACGTTCCGTGACGTTCTTCCATTCATCGAAAAGGTCCAAATTCCTCGGTGGATCAACACAAACAAAGATAGCAGGAAGATCGATGTCCATGGGTTCAGCGATGCATCCGAGAAGGCATATGCAGCGACTGTTTATCTACGTGTACGCTAGCGGATCCGACGTTCAACGTACCGGCAAAGGTAGACCTTCTTCTTGGCAGCGACACCTACTCTGACATCATCCTGGGAGACGTAGTGCGTAGGAGTCAGTGCTCGGGTCCGATAGCACAGAAGACACAACTTGGGTGGATACTGCTAGGCAAGGTTTCTTGGGAGGTTCCAAGAACGGTCCGTTCTTTCATTAATCAAGTCAACTCTTCGCAAGTTTTGGAAAATCGAAGAGGAGCCCTACGACAAATATGAAAAGGATGAGGACAAGCAGTGTGAGGACACATACGAGACGATTACCTGACGGCCGCTATCAATTTTGTCTGTCTTTTAAAGGAGGAGTATACCCAAGCATGGGCCCAACACAGGAAGGGGCGGTCAGACGGTTCCTGCAGTTGGAGAGGCGACTCCAAAACAATCCAACTCAACACAAGGAGTATTCCAAATGCATGATGGAGTATCTTCAATTAGGGCATATGACTTTAGTGGATGAGTCAAATGCCATCCTTAGAACTCCATATCATTTTTTTATTCCCCATCACGCCGTCATCAAAGAATCCACTACCACCACAGCAGTTATGGTCAAAAGGCCTAGAGTGGGATAAACCTGTTCCACCAGAGTTGAAGCAGGAGTGGATTACGTTCCGTGACGTTCTTCCATTCATCGAAAAGGTCCAAATTCCTCGGTGGATCAACACAAACAAAGATAGCAGGAAGATCGATGTCCATGGGTTCAGCGATGCATCCGAGAAGGCATATGCAGCGACTGTTTATCTACGTGTACTGGATGAAAGCGGCCAAGTACACATGCATCTGCAGATGTCGAAGACGAATGTAGCCCCGTTGGGAACTGTCACCCTGCCCCGTTTAGAACTTTGTGGAGCAGTCCTGTTGGCAAAGTTGCAGCACGAAACAACACAAGTGCTGAAGTTGGGAGCAGTTGATGTCTGGGCATTGACCGATTCAGCCATCATTTCAGACATTCATTTGCAACAGGGTTTCCCAAATTCAAAAACTTACCAGCAGGGCTGTATGGAGGCATATCCCATCAGAGAACAACCCAGCCGACTTAGCATCTCGCGGAGTCTTCGCATCAGCTATCATTCAACACAAGCTGTGGTGGCAAGGACCGGAATTTCTTAGAAAGGAGTGGGATGCCACATACCCCGAACAACCTTCTTGTTTGGACACGCAGCAAGAAGCCCGTCCGATCAAAGTCTATCACAACAATGCCATCGGAGAAATCAACTTTGTAAATGACTTGCTACCGAAGTTCTCAACACTATCAAAGGTACTGCGGGTAGTGGGATATTGTTTGAGGGTTCGATGCAACACAAACATCACCAGAGGAGTCGGAGAAGTCCTTGCACCAGAAGAGCTAGAGGAGGCTCTCGAACGCGTCGTGATCGCGGTGCAGCAGGAGATGTTTTCGGATGAGGAGAGTGAACCAACGAAAAGATACAGAGCCCTCAACACAAAAATATCGTGAGGGTTGGAGGAAGGCTCTCGAATTCGCAGCTCTCATTTCACAGGAAGCATCCGGCTCGAAGGACCAAAAATGTTCAACTATAAATTCAACCCGTTGTTAAAAGTAAACATACAGAAAAGCTACAATCCGTCTGGAACGGATCGTATGATACCCTATCCTCCTCTCTATAAAGTGGGCGTGGCCAAATTGCATATTGTACTCAAATATAGATATAATGTCGAACGTTTGAGGATGTTACATGTAAAATTTTATCAAAATCGGTTTTTTGATGATAACGCCCCCAAAAAGTGGGCGTGGCCAAAACTGTTCTATGGGTGAATTGTAGGGAATCTAAATACCCAAATATTTGGTCTTAACAAAATTTTTCGGTTTCATGTAATTTAGTGAAGTTATAAAAAAGTAGGCGTGGCAGTGGGCGGATATAAAAAAATTTTACACTTGTACTGTATCTTTTTCTTGGAAGCCCAGATATGAAATTTCGGCGTCCTAGTTAAAAATTTAAGGCCCAAAATCGGTTTTGTGATGAAAACGCCCCCAAAACGTGGGCGTGGCCAAAACTTTTGTATGGGTGGATTGTAGGGAATCTGAATGCCTAAATATTTGGTCTTAACAAAATTTTTCGGTTCATATAATTTAGTGAAGTTATGAAAAAGTGGGCGTGGCAGTGGGCGGACGGTCATCGCTCAATCGATTTCGCTATTGATGCTGATCACGAATATATATACTTTATAGGGTCTATCTCGATTATTTCTCTATGTTACAAACTATGTGTCAAACTTAATATACCCTTAGGATAGGGTATAATAAGAATATACAAAAAATCAATAGGGATAGGGAATAAACGTTCGACATTATAGCTATATTTGAGTACAAAATGCAATTTGGCCACGCCCACTTTATAGAGAGGAGGATAGGGTATCATACGATCCGTTCCAGACGGATTGTAGCTTTTCTGTATGTTTTTTTTTCTTTCTTATCTTTTCTACTAATGCTACTGTATCTGAAATATTACTATCTTGTCTTGGAGTCATTTCAATTGTCGAGTGGTACCTGTCATTGTAATTTCCTATTGCTTTCTGTATCTTTTGTTCTACTGAAATATCTTCTTCTATTGCCTGAACCTTTTCTATTAGTTTAGTTTGTTTCATCTACCAGCTTTGCTTTACAGATTACATAGATAAAAGTACATTCTTGGATAAATAAATAGATAGATATGAAATATGTACATATGTAAATAGGTTATAAAAAATAAAATGAAAGAAATAAATAATTACAAAATAAAGTTCATAAAAATACGGATAGAAGAGGAAAACGAAAACAGATTTAATTTATTAGAAAATCGAACAAAATTTTTTTGAAACGATCTCTCGAATAATGAAAATCTAAATATCTACTGACTTCATTGAAATTCATAACGGTCCTAGAGAAAGGTTCATTACGACCATAGTTTGTTCTATGTCCTTGTAGGAAGAGAACAAGACGCCTTTCAGGAGCATAAATGGGTATCCGGGATAAAGGAACAGGGCTATTTATCCGGTAACACAGAATGTCTCCTATAAACATAACATCATGGGCATATCTCCTTGCGTTAAGAGTAAGAATACCAAGTCTCTGACACCGTGCGCTGTAAGAGGGCTCAAAGTCCCAACGCATTTTCCAAAAGATGTATTTGGTAAAACGCCTCTGCACCCTTTCTATTCGGTCTGAATGAGTCTAATAAATTGGATGCCAGACAATAACGGCGTACTTAAGAATCGATCTAACTAAGGAGATGAAAAGAGATATTAATGTATGTGGATCAAAGAAATCTTTTGAATTCCTCTTAATAAATCCAACAAGTGAGTTAGCTGTAGCTGTTATGTACTCAATGTGAGGAACAAAAGTTAGCTTCGTGTCAATAATGACACCCAGATCTTTAATTTGATTCACTCTTCTTAAAGACGACAATTCATGGCAGTAGTCATAGGTGTATTGCATATGCCATCTTGAAAGGGAAATCGTTCGGGTCGTCTGACTGTGGACACAAGGGTCTAGAGTTCAGGCACGCTTCTATTTGTGTCAGAAGTGTGGTGAGCTACTCGAACGTCAGACATTGGTTTCCGGCTACGCGTTTAAGGTGAAACTTGATTGATTTCACACCCGCTTCCCATAAACCGCCAAAGTGTGGGGAAGCCGGAGGAATAAACCTCCAGCTCGTTCCCTCGTTAGCCAGTGACTCTGGTGCTGTTTTCCAATCCGCCTTTGTTGCCGTCCCAGTTCGGCCTCAGTTCCGATGAAGTTTCTCCTACAGCCGCTGAAGAGCTCTCGGCATAAACCTCTTTGAAACACGAACCGCCGAAATGCTGCCAAGAACGATTTCGTCGTCATATCGCTGACAAGTTGGATATGTACCGCCTTTGACATCATACACACAAAAATTGCGAAGTACCCCTTCAATACCTTGGCGTTACGTCCCTTCCAGGCCTTAACTTCAATAGAGCCAGCGTAGTCTACTCGTGCGTGCGTAAATGGCCTGGATAATGTGGTCCTTGCTTTGGGAAGATTTCCCATTAACTGCACTAACGGTTTCGCACGGAACCTAAAACATATGGTGCACTCATGGATTGCCCTTTTTACTGGATTTTTGAGGTTTTTTTTTTTTTTATCTCATCTCGAACGGTCAGCAGTGGAGCATCACAGAAGATCGTCGATTTGGAGTTCCGATCAATGACCTCCGATTTCGCTGGTACAGTGCGAGCCCTCGTCTTCAAGTCCCTGACTGGACTTCTTCCGGCCCACAAAATTAGATAACTACAACAAATGGCCTTATCTGAATGGGTTACAGCTAGCGGATCCGACGTTCAATGTACCGGCAAAGGTAGACCTTCTTCTTGGCAGCGACACCTACTCAAACATCATCCTGGGAGACGTAGTGCGTAGTAGTCAGTGCTCGGGTCCGATAGCACAGAAGACACAGCTTGCGTGGATACTACTAGGCAAGGTTTCTTGGGAGGTTCTTTCATTAATCAAGTCGACCTCGACACAACTCTTCGCAGGTTTTGGGAAATCGAAGAGGAGCCCTACGACAAATATGAAAAGGATGAGGACAAGCAGTGTGAGGACACATACGAGATGAATACCTGAGGGCTGCTATCAATTTTGTCTGCCTTTTAAAGGAGGAGTATACCGAAGCATGGGCCCAACACAGGAAGGGGCGGTCAGACGGTTCCTGCAGTTGGAGAGGCGACTCCAAAACAAAATCATCAACACAAGTATTTCATACGGGAGATGGGCAAGGTCGAGACCTAAGTTGTCGAGTGTGTTTGAAGGGGCAGTATGCGTTGAGGGAGTGCAAGAAGTTCTTGCAAATGGATGTAGGTCAACGGCGACACACCGTTCATAATGTAAAGGTGTGTGAGAATTGTCTTGCGTACGGCCACTTCAAGCAGAGGTGCCCCAGCCATAAGTGTTGCTACTACTGCAAGCAACGTCACCACTCACTGCTGCATGACAATTCTCACAACCCTTGCTCATGCACCACACCACCGGCATCACACACATCAACACAACCCAACGTAGTTCAACGCAATTCAACCCAAAACGCCAACACATATCAACACACTCACAATTACTGTTCAGGTGAAAATGTAATAGAATGCTCTTCTAGCAGTTTTATAATTTAAGCGGAAGCCACTCAGTCATGTTTTTTTTTTTAATTTAGATTTTTAATAATATAAGGTTTTTCCTTGCTTCTGCATTCGACTGCGAACCCGAACGGACGTGCCTTGAGCCTTAAGCAAAACTAATATATAATATTGTAATCATATTTTTCGTTTCCTAATTGATATAATCGTTGGAACAATAATTTAAATAAAATAAGTATTTTTAAATTTCCAACTTCTTTTCCTACCCCAACATTTGGAGCCGGATAAGATTTTCAACAATAAATCTTACGCAAAATTCCTACATTTTGCCGACCATCTACCAAGACAAGATCCCTAAATCTTGTGGCCCGAGATTATCCACGGTCAATAAATAAATCTCATGATCAAGATTCCTATATCTTGCCCACCGAACGTCCAAGAACAGAAAAATTCCGACAACATTGCTTATCGCCTTAGAATCTCTCTGATTCTCATAACCAGTCATCACATCAAAAAACCTCAAACCACACCAGACTCATATCACAACATCAGCTTGCGAATTTTTGTCAATCCACCAAATTCAATTGCTATCCAGATCAACCCCAATCGTCATCATCATCACCAATCGTCATCATCATCATCACCAATCGTCATCATCATCATCATCAATCCATCGTCATCAGTACAAATCCTTCATTTTCATCAGCTCCATCATCGCCACCAGTATAAGCAGCTCCACGAGAATCAACAAATATTATTATTTCCAATTGGAAGAGGTGCGTACATAGCTTTTCTGATCAGTGCAGTAGAAATAATAATAATTGACACTTAATATTAAAATTTCATAATTTTCGATAAACGCGTTATTGATTTAATTTTCTATTTATTAATTCCTAAGTGCTTAGTATAATTCTTTGGGGTGCGTATTTTCTTCTTTTACCTACTATTGATATTAGTCTCTAAGATGAGTGCGATAGGTGATTTTATAATCGCTGCTGATCAATTGACCACTTTCTACACGAATTTCCAAGAAATTCCTCTTGTAGATCAGACTCCAAGTTCATTGGAAGCGTTTAAAACCGAAGTGAAAGATCTTTGGTGTAACATAAAACACTGTTACTCTATTTGCGAAATTATTGAAAGTATTAAAAAGTTGAATTCCATTAAATTAGATGATTTGCATTTCAATTCAAATGGCATTACTAATACTTCGCAAAGTGAACATAGTTCGAACAACGCTAATTCTGCGGCGTACATAAAGGTTCCACCATGTGACACGGACACCTTTCATGGTGACTATCTATCCTGGCCATCTTTCCGGGACATGTTTACAGCAGTTTATGTAAAGCACCCGAAATTATCTTCAGTGCAAAAGTTGTTTCACTTACGTGCAAAAACCAAAGGAGAAGCTAATAATATAGTTTCGACATTTCCCCTCACTGCCGAGAACTTTGACTTAGCTTGGAAAGCGTTGTCAGACCAATATGATAACAAACGAATCTTAGTGAATAACCAGTTAAAGAATCTTTTTAATTTGGCCTCAATTCCATTTGAATCTGGTAAAAGTCTTAAAGAACTCCAAAGGAATATTAATGACTGCTTATCAATTCTAAATGCTCACAATGTGCCCACTAATTCATGGGATCCTATTCTTGTTTACTGATGCTCTCATCGCCTGCCAGAAAAAACTCTTTCCTTATGGGAACAATCGATTAAAACTGCTCAAGAGATACCATCATGGGCGGAAATGGACGTATTTTTAACATCTCGATACAGAGTGTTAGAAACCGTGTCTGATATAAAATATTCTTCGAAATCTAAAGACCATTCATCCAAAATCCAAGTTCACGGTACTAAAAGAGAATTTCAGCACAAAGCTTTTCATACCAATGCAGGTAACTTTAGTTGCAAACTCTGCAATAGTAATCATCCGCTTCGACTTTGTCCGAAATTTCTACAGATGCCTATTCGCGATAGAGTTTCAAAGGTGAATTTCCTAAAATACTGCACAAATTGTCTTGCTTCTACTCATTCAATCCAATATTGCCAAAGTATGCACACGTGTATGCAATGCAAGCAAAGACATCACACGCTCTTGCATATACCCTCCACCGTTTCTCAATCCAATCCCTCTTTGCAATCTCGAACGATGCATAACATACAGTCCACTGAAAATCATAATCCTCGTCAAGTACAATCCTTTTTTTCCCGAAACAACAAACGTGTCTTATTAGCGACAGCCTTGATAAATGTACATCATCAAGGAACTACATTCACGATGCGAGCATTAATAGATCCGGGTTCGGAAGTCACATTTATCTCGGAAGCTGCACAAAGAAATTTGAATCTTCCTGTGAAATCGATCCAAGCTAAGATATCAGATATGAGTGCTGTAGTCACAGCTGCTGCCTTCAAATCATGTATACTTCGTTTAGCTTCTAGATATGTCCCATCTTTATCTATCCCAGTTAACGCGATTGTCTTAAAGCGCCTCACAAGTGATTTACCATCGTGTACTATAAATCATAAAGAAATATCACAACCTATTGATTTCGAGCTCGCTGATCCATACTTTTACCAAAGCCCGAAAGTTGATCTCGTCATCGGATCGGATTTATATCCCTCAATCATTAAAGAGGGAGTTAAATCTAATGTTTTCGGTTCACTTGTAGCACAGAACACAATATTTGGTTGGGTTTTATCTGGTCCTCTACCACAAAGTGATGCTAATTCATTGTCAACAGTACTGTCGTACTTCAATGAGGTATCGTTAGATCAGCAAATCGCAAAATTTTGGGAGATCGAAGAGATTTTAGATCCCAAGCCTCTCTCTCAAGATGACAAAATTTGTGAGCAGCTCTACACTGAGACAACGACTAGAGACGTCAATGGTCGTTATATTGTTCGTCTTCCATTCAAAGACCCAATGCCAACATTAGGCCACTCGAGGGATATAGCCCTTAAGCAATTGATCCGCTTAGAAAAATCTTTACAAAGAGACCCTGATTTACATTCGACGTACAGTCAAGTATTGGAAGAATACTCTGCACTTGGCCATATGGAGGTAGTATCTCCAGATGAACTACTCCAAAACCATAAAATTTGTTCTTACTATCTGCCGCACCATGCAGTTACCAAACCAGACAGTACCACGACAAAGACCCGTGTGATTTTTAATGCCTCCAACCCATCGAGCAATGGGATCAGTCTTAACGACAATCTATACACCGGTCCGGTCTTACAAACCGATCTTACTACTTTAATATTGAAATGGCGGTTTTACCGGTACGTGTTTAATGCGGATATCGAAAAAATGTACCGACAAATCTTGATCCATGCCGAACACGCACCATACCAACGAATATTATTTCGAAAACCCGGAAGTACTGTTACTCAAGATTTTGAATTGAAAACCGTAACGTTCGGCGTTAATTGCTCGCCATACCTGGCCAAACGTACTCAACTGCAACTAGCCGATGATGTACAACACATTTTTCCGTTTGCTTCTGCTATCCGCAAAAACGACTTCTATGTCGATGATGTCCTTTCCGTGGCCCATGATCTTGGAACGGCACTCAAGGCTCAACATGAGTTAAATGAGGCCTTAAATTCAGCAGGATTTTCCTTGAGAAAGTGGACATCAAATTCCTTTGATCTAATTAAAGGATTTTCCTCATCACAACTTTATGATCAAGATTTGTTAAAGCTGGAAGATAGAAGTTTTTCGAAAACACTCGGCCTGCAATGGAATGCAAAGACTGATTCCTTTCATTTCTTCTTTAACATTACAGAATTAAATCGCGAATTTACAAAAAGGGCTGTCTTATCAGTCATTGCGAAATTATTTGATGGTTAGCCCCTGTGCTTATAGCTGCAAAGATCATAATGCAGCAAATCTGGCGTGATGGGACGTCGTGGGACGCACCAATTGTCACCGCTGGAAAACTCTCCTTTTTGCTCTTCCCGACATCAAGAACATCCAAGTTCCTCGTTGGGTTCAATATGCACCATGTGCATCCATCCAAATTCATGGCATTTGCGACGCCTCTGAGCGCGCTTATGCAGCTACATTCTATTTGCGAGTTCAGCATAACGATGTTCGTTGGTCATGTCATCTTTTATGTGCCAAAAGTAAAGTTACTCCAGTCAAACAGCTTCCTTTACCGAGGCTAGAACACTGCGGAGCTGTATTACTATCAAAATTATATAATAAAGTCATAACACTCCTTCCGTGTTCGAAAAGTCAACTTTTCCTTTGGACTGATAGTTCGATAGTTTTGGCCTGGTTAGATAAACCACCTTGTTCATGGAAAACCTTCGTAGCGAATCGCGTTTCTAAAATACACACCTACGTACCCAATGCTAAGTGGAGTCATGTCCGATCGGCAGATAATCCAGCCGACTTAGCAACACGAGGTTTATTACCAAAAGAACTTCAAGCCAACAGTTTATGGTGGAATGGTCCGTCCTGGCTCTGTCAAGCTCAATCTCAATGGCCTCAATCGCGTTTACAACAAACGAATGAAAACGATTTAGAACGAAAACCTGTTAAAGCTAATCTTACCACGCTACCACCTAATATTGAAACAATATTGGAAAGATTTTCATCATGGTCAAAGGCATTACATGTCCTTTGTTATGTACTACGCTTCTTACACAGAACCCATCCACGTATCAAAAAACAATTTTCTTACCCCTCAATACTCCTAACTCAAAAGGAAGTATCTAATACAAAAACTTTAATTATTCGTCGGACACAATTTCTATATTTTCCAACCGAACATCATATGGGTGGAATATGGGAAGCTGGGGTTAAAAGCTTTAAACTTCATTTCCGAAAGGTAGCAAGTAATAACAAATTTACCCTTGAGGAATTTTCGACTCTCCTCACCAATATCGAAGCTTGTCTAAATTCCCGTCCAATTTCCCCAATTTCGGAGAACTCCAATGATATTCCTCCATTGACTCCGGGGCATTTCCTTCGAGGGGGTCCTTTGTTGGCTCCACTGGAACCGGCCGTTGATGAAAAGTCCTTAAGTTGTGTTAAACGGTGGGAAAGGGTTAAGATTTTGTATCACCAATTTTGTCGGCGATGGAAGGTAGAGTACCTTCAAGAACTAAATAAGCGGTACAAATGGAAATATCCTCAAAGAAATATCGCACTCAACGACTTAGTAATAGTAAAAGAGGAGAATCTCCCACCGAATGAATGGCGCGAATGGCGTTACCAAAGTATGTCCCGGTTCTGACAATAGAGTTCGTGTCGTCGATATTAGGACACAAAATGGTGTCATAACACGACCAATTACAAAAATCTGTGTACTAACTAGCACTTGAATCCTCATGTTCGAAACTTTTGAAACCTTAATTAAGTAAGTAATTAGTAATAGTAAATAATAAGTAATTTTAGTTAAGTAAGATCTCATATTGTTTGTAGTACTATATTCGACTGAAGTGGAGTTTCGGAAATTCTTAATCTAAATTGAATTTTATTGTATACATATGTGTAGTGTTTAAAGGTAAGATTTGTAACATATTACAGCCAACGCTGAAAGGCGGCCGGCAATGTTCAGGTGAAAATGTAATAGAATGCTCTTCTAGCAGTTTTAATACTCGACACGTAGATGTCCTTATAATTTAAGCGGAAGCCACTCAGTCATGTTTTTTTTTTTAATTTAGATTTTTAATAATATAGGCTTTTTCCTTGCTTCTGCATTCGACTGCGAACCCGAACGGACGTGCCTTGAGCCTTAAGCAAAAAAGGAATTTTCACTAATATATAATATTATAATCATATTTTTCGTTTCCTAATTGATATAATCGTTGGAACAATAATTTAAATAAAATAAGTATTTTTAAATTTCCAACTTCTATTCCTACCCCAACACTTACCAAATCTCGACCGTCGATCTCAACGCTCCAGATTTTCAACACGCAGCAGTCATCTAACTCTTCTCTGAACCCTAATGTGAGATGCTTTCACATTCACACAGATGCGCAGCCCACAGCTCTAGTCAGAGTCCAGACTTTGGGTGGAGATTGCCTGACCTTAAGAGCCTTGATCGATCCAGGATCTGAGCCATCATTTATCACAGAAGCAGCGGTACAACGGCTACGTCTAAAACCAAAACGGACATTTGTTGAAGTTAATGGGTTGGGGAGGGTCAGCAGTGGAGCATCACCGAAGATCGTCGTTTTGGAGTTCCGATCAATGACCTCCGATTTCGCTGGTACAGTGCGAGCCCTCGTCTTCAAGTCTCTGACTGGGCTTCTTCCGGCCCACAAAATTAACTACAACAAATGGCCTTATCTGAATGGGTTATAGCTAGCGGATCCGACGTTCAACGCACCGGCAAAGTTAGACCTTCTTCTTGGCGACACCTACTCAGACATCATCCTGGGAGACGTAGTGCGTATTAGTCAGTGCTCGGGTCCGATAGCACAGAAGACACAGCTTGGGTGGATACTGCTAGGCAGGGTTCCTTGGGAGGTTCCAAGAACGGTCCGTTCTTTCATTAATCAAGTCAACTCTTCGCAAGTTTTGGGAAATCGAAGAGGAGCCCTACGACAAATATGAAAAGGATGAGGACAAGCAGTGTGAGGACACATACGAGACGATTACCTGACGGCCGCTATCAATTTTGTCTGTCTTTTAAAGGAGGAGTATACCCAAGCATGGGCCCAACACAGGAAGGGGCGGTCAGACGGTTCCTGCAGTTGGAGAGGCGACTCCAAAACAATCCAACTCAACACAAGGAGTATTCCAAATGCATGATGGAGTATCTTCAATTAGGGCATATGACTTTAGTGGATGAGTCAAATGCCATCCTTAGAACTCCATATCATTTTTTTATTCCCCATCACGCCGTCATCAAAGAATCCACTACCACCACAGCAGTTATGGTCAAAAGGCCTAGAGTGGGATAAACCTGTTCCACCAGAGTTGAAGCAGGAGTGGATTACGTTCCGTGACGTTCTTCCATTCATCGAAAAGGTCCAAATTCCTCGGTGGATCAACACAAACAAAGATAGCAGGAAGATCGATGTCCATGGGTTCAGCGATGCATCCGAGAAGGCATATGCAGCGACTGTTTATCTACGTGTACTGGATGAAAGCGGCCAAGTACACATGCATCTGCAGATGTCGAAGACGAAGGTAGCCCCGTTGGGAACTGTCACCCTGCCCCGTTTAGAACTTTGTGGAGCAGTCCTGTTGGCAAAGTTGCAGCACGAAACAACACAAGTGCTGAAGTTGGGAGCAGTTGATGTCTGGGCATTGACCGATTCAGCCATCATTTCAGACATTCATTTGCAACAGGGTTTCCCAAATTCAAAAACTTACCAGCAGGGCTGTATGGAGGCATATCCCATCAGAGAACAACCCAGCCGACTTAGCATCTCGCGGAGTCTTCGCATCAGCTATCATTCAACACAAGCTGTGGTGGCAAGGACCGGAATTTCTTAGAAAGGAGTGGGATGCCACATACCCCGAACAACCTTCTTGTTTGGACACGCAGCAAGAAGCCCGTCCGATCAAAGTCTATCACAACAATGCCATCGGAAAAATCAACTTTGTAAATGACTTGCTAGCGAACATCTCAACACTATCAAGGGTACTGCGGGTAGTGGTATATTGTTTGAGGGTTCGATGCAACACAAACATCACCAGAGGAGTCGGAGAAGTCCTTGCACCAGAAGAGCTAGAGGAGGCTCTCGAACGCGTCGTGATCGCGGTGCAGCAGGAGATGTTTTCGGATGAGGAGAGTGAAGCAACGAAAAGATACAGAGCCCACAACCCAAAAATATCGTGAGGGTTGGAGAAAGGCTCTCGAATTCGCAGCTCTCATTTCACAGGAAGCATCTGGCTCGAAGGACCAAAAATGTTCAACTATAAATTAGTTGTAAGTTAGAAGTAAAAACGCTGTTAAAATAAATGTAAAATTAAAACGACTATTCTCTTTCACGTTATAATAGCGAATGTTATAATCTTTTTATTGTATTGAAAATCATGAATATAAAAGAAATTGCAAGTGTATGCATGACATTTGACATCTTATAAAACAAAGAGAACTTAATTGAACCAATTATAAATGCGTTGAATTCTGGGTCTCTTCTCTTAGGGGTCGATCTCATCTCGAACAGCCATAAATATTATAATTATTACGAAACCTACATTAGCACTGTACATTACATTTTTATGGTACTGTAGTTCTTTGATCTTTTCTAAATTTTTTACATGCTCATAATAATTTCATTAAAACTGATAGGTTTTACAAACATTTCTGTTATATAATTTGATGGATAGTAATATGTATTTATCGGATATAATAATTTTTTTATACCCTATCCTAAGAGTATATTAAGTTTGACACATAGTTTGTAACATAGAGAAATAATCGAGATAGACCCTATAAAGTATATATATTCGTGATCAGCGTCAATAGCGAAATCGATTGAGCGATGACCGTCCGTCCGTCCGTCCGTCCGTCCGTATGTCACCGCTTTTTGGGCCTTAAATTTTGAGCTAGAACGATGAAATTTCATATCTGGGCTTCTGAGAAAAAGATACAGTACAAGTGTAAACATTTTTGAAATCCGCCCACTGCCACGCCCACTTTTTCATAACTTCACTAAATTATATGAAACCGAAAAATTTTGTTACGACCAAATATTTAGGCATTCAGATTCCCTACAATCCACCCATACAAAAGTTTTGTCCACGCCCACTTTTTGGGGGCGTTTTCATCACAAAACCGAGTTTTGAGCCTTAAATTTTTAACTAGGACGCTGAAATTTCATATCTGGGCTTCCAAGAAAAAGATACAGTACAAGTGTACATTTTTTTTACATCCGCCCACTGCCACGCCTACTTTTTTATAACTTCACTAAATTATATGAAACCGAAAAATTTTGTTAAGACCAAATATTTGGGTATTTAGATTCCACACAATTCACCCATAGAACAGTTTTGGCCACGCCCACTTTTTGAGGGCGTTATCATAAAAAAACCTATTTTGATAAAATTTTACATGTAACATCCTCAAACGTTCGACATTATAGCTATATTTGAGTACAAAATGCAATTTGGCCACGCCCACTTTATAGAGAGGAGGATAGGGTATCATACGATCCGTTCCAGACGGATTGTAGCTTTTCTATATGTTTATTATAGTATTTGTTCTGCTTTATTTCTAGTGTACAATTATTAAAATTTATTAAATAGTTTCCCGTTAAATTTATAATTCGTTTATCACAATTTTGTAATAGCGTTTCATTATTCATATTTATTAACAAAATAGTTTCATCGTCTAATTATTATAATGACCTGTAAATTTAGGAGCTCTTTTAATATTAGATAAATTAACATTCTTTAATGGAAATTTCCTAAAATATGATTCGTCTTTATGTCTTAGTCTTTTATAATTTTGGATATATCCTCCATTTTTACGTTTAGAATAGTATTCCCTATCCCTATTGATTTTTTGTATATTCTTATTTTTTTTCTTTCTAATCTTTTCTACTAATGCTACTGTATCTGAAATATTACTAGCTTGTCTTGGAGTCATTTCAATTGTCGAGTGGTACCTGTTATTGTAATTTCCTATTGCTTTCTGTATCTTTTGTTCTACTGAAATATCTTCTTCTATTGCCTGAACCTTTTCTATTAGAGTGGAATGTAGCCTTTCGACATCGGAATTCTCAGTATGACTATTGGGCTTTGTCCAATGTATTTCTATTCCTTTTTCCTGTAAATATTTTACTTGTTCCGATTTAAACTCATTATCCATATTTTCTTGGAGTATCAAAAATAGCCAAATAGCCATCTAATATATAAATGTTTTTAATCCAGTTTCTAACATTAATTAAGTATGCAACGGCGAATTTTGTTAATTTGTCGATAATGGTAACGAAAGCCTGTTTTTATACCTTATCCTAAGGGTATATTAAGTTTGACACACAGTTTGTAACATACAGAAATAATCGAGATAGACCCTATAAAGTATATATATTCGTGAACATTATCAATTGCGAAGACGATTTAGCCATGTCTGTCCGTCCGTCTGTCCGTACGTCACCACTTTTTGGGCCTTAAATTTTGAGCTAGGTGCATGAAATTTCATATCCGGGCTTATGAGAAAAGACGCAGTACAAGTGTAAAAATTTTTGAAATCCACCCACTTCCACGCCCACTTTTTCATAACTTCACTAAATTATATGAAAGCGAAAAATTTTGTTAAGAGCAAATATTTAGGTACTCAGATTCCCTACAATTCACCCGTACAACGGTTTTGACCACGCCCACTTTTCGTAGGCGTTTTCATGCAGAAACCAATTTTGATGAAATTTTAAATGTAACGATACGATCCGTTCCAGATGGATTGTATCTTTTGTGTATGTTTTATATTAATAAACAAAACTGTATTAAAAACATACAGAAAAAACATATACGGATCGTCTGATACCCTATCCTCCTCTCTATAAAGTGGGCGTGGCCAAATTGCATTTCGTACTCAAATATGGCTATAACCTTGAACGTTTGAGGATGCTACATGTAGAATTTTATCAAAATCGGTTTTTTGATGAAAACGCCCCCAAAAAGTGGGCGTGGGTGAATTGTAGGGAATCTGAATACCTAAATATTTGGACTTATCAAAATTTTTCCGTTTCATATAATTTAGTGAAGTTATAACAAAGTAGGCGTGGCAGTGGGCGGATTTAAAAAATTTTTACACTTGTACTGTATCTTTTTCTCAGAAGCCCAGATATGAAATTTCATCGTCCTAGCTCAAAATTTAAGGCCCAAAAGCGGTGACATACGGACGGACGGACGGACGGTCATCGCTCAATCGATTTCGCTATTGATGCATACCGTGGAATCCTTTCAAGAATCGCGGCTGTACGATTGGCGACGAATGTAGTCTAACGACGAGGTGAAGAAGACAACCAGTGAAGAACGATTTGTGAATCGCACCAAGCAAATATCTTGAACTTCCTGGGAATCGATGATTGAATCGACGTTATTAGGCGACAGAGAAGTAGAGCTCCACAAAGCTCTAAACGAGGGATCGACATAGGTTTGACTGGCGCAACCATTGTTTTTGCTGCCACAATAACGATCTGGAACTGATTAGGAGCAATTTGACAACGAGCATTACGACAGCTGAGTAGGCCAACAACGAGGTGTCTGAAAAGCCGTGCAGTTCGATATCTCCTGACGAAGCAAAGATATTCCTTGGCACTTCTATTTGCTCGAAGTAGTCCAGTTCCTGTCGGTAGCGAGTCCATCTTTCAGCTAAATGCGATGGAAGCGGGTCATCCCAGCCAAGATTGAGTTCTGGAGACCACAACTCCTGAAAAAGCATTTTGAAAAGCACAACTGATGGGGCCAGAAATCCTAAGGGATCGAAAATACGAGAGATTTCTGACAACAATGAACGCCTAGTAGGAGGTACAGACAACCGAGACTCAGTCATGCGAAATGAATATTTATCAGATGTTGGATTCCAATGCATACAAAGTACCTTTATTATTGACTTTGACCGATCAGCGTCGAACCAGGAGAATTCGCAATCATCCCTAGGCAACTGAGCAAGTAAGGGCCAGCAGTTAGAGTTCCACTTTCGAAGTTCGAGTCCAGCATTCGATAATAAGGAAACAAGCTCAGAGCCTAGAAATATAAGTTCTTCCGATGAATTCGCACCTGTCATGATGTCATCTACGTACACATCGTTCAACAAAACGCGTGCTGCAACTGGGTACTTCGTTTGGTAGTCCATCGCTATCTGTTTCAACACTCGAACTGATAAAAAAGGCGCTGATGCTGTTCCATAGGTTACTGTACGCAGACGAAAGTGGCTGATGTCATCTGATGGATTCTCACGCCAGATGATGCGCTGAAAATCGGTATGCATATCGTCAACCCATATCTGCCGAAACATTTTGACAACATCTGCTGTTAGAACGTACTTATGCTGCCGAAAATGTAAGCAAACTCCAAATAAATCGCGTTGAATGGGTGGACCTATCAACAACTGACTATTAAGCGAAGTTCCTAAAGTATCCCTAGCCGAACCATCGAATACTATCCGTAGCTTGGTTGAAGAGCTATCGGGCTTCAAAACGGCGTGATGGGGTAGATAGAATACCTTGCCGGACTTGGTTTCCACGTCATCAAGTGGTACACGAACCATGTGTCCTAGCGTTATATATTCTTGCATGAATTTGACGTACATGCTGTGCAAGTTCGGGTCCTTAACAAACCGACGTTCCATCGACTGCAGGCGACTGACAGCATGTTTGAGAGAATTACCGAAGACCGGGGAAGGGGTCTTGAAAGGTAGCTGAACGACATACCTGCCGTCGGGGGAACGGGAAAACGTCTTACGAAAGTGTTGTTCCGCTTCGTCATCATCAAATGATTCGTCCTTCAAAGGTGAAACTTCATCCAACTCCCAAAACCGCTGCAGCAAAACGTCGACATCAAAGGTAGAATCGAGGGATGAAACTGGCGCATGTTGTAGTTGTTTGGCATCCAACAGCTCTCCGGTTACTACCCATCGAAACGATGTATTCTGAGCAATTGGCAGACCGTCCGACCTTGATCCCCCCTGAGGATACACCATAGCTTGTCAGCTCCAAGTAGCATGTCAATAGGACCAGGTATATTAAAGTTGGGATCTGCTAGATCCAGATTCTGAAGGTGGGACCAGGCAGATACATCGAATGAATGCGAAGGGAGATTCGAAGTCAATTTATTAAGAATGAAAGTGTCGACAAATAGATGGGTTTGGTTGAAACGCGAACACAAATCGATTGAGACACAACCTCTTGTTTGACCTGCATCTGTAGATGACAAACCGACAACGGGAATCCTTGCATGCTTACGAGGAAGACCTAGACGTTGAGCGAAGGATTCAACCGCAAATGAAATTTGAGACCCCGAATCAATCAATACTCGACAGCTTATAACATTGCCTAAATGGTCCTGAACCTGAGCCAATACGGTGAGTAGAATTGTTTGCCTACGTGGGCCAACATCGAGCGACGAATGGTTATTCACAGGCGGAGGAACATACGTCAATGGTAAAGGTTTCAGTGTAGGTTGTGGTTTTTGTTTCAAAGATGTTTTAGCACGATTTGAAGACAAGGAGTTGTTTGAATCCGCATGTACCAACGAATGGTGTCTTGAATTGCATACGCGGCAACGAAATGACGAGCGACATTTGTTTGCAGGATGTCCTGCCTGAAGACAATTGAAGCACAAAGAGTTCGATTCTACGTGATTCAATATCAAGGGCTACGAATTGTTCATATTGTGGTAGGATATGGTTGTTTTTACATTTGGGACGCTGTGCACTCGATTGCGAAGGTGAACTAGATTCAGCAAAATGCGTACGAATCAGTCCTTGTGATTTAACACGTGAAGCACTAGGTCGCGAAATTGATTGACACGTTTCTAACGCATCGCATCTGAATTGCAAAAAGTTTAAAAGTTCTTCGAATTTGCAATCGTCACGAGAACCGACCGTTTCAGCCCAACTTTGGCGAGTGTCCACGTCGAGTTTGTTAATAGATTAATTAACCACGGGTCACGATCATTTGAACCGAGGGCGTTTAGGCCACGCACGACCTCATCAGCACCTTCGGTAATTTTACGTAATACCTGTGCATTGCTTGCCGATGTTGATGGGAGGGATAAAAATGTTTGAATAAAAGACTGCACTATGAGTATGAGGTGCACGCGATCATACCGTTTCTCTAAGCGATCCCAAGCTTCCAAATAATTATTCTCCGAAATCGGTATGTGTTTGATTAAATTAGCCGCATCATCTCGAAGAAACGATTTTAAATAGTGGAACTTTTGGGCCGCAGTCAAATTTGGCTTATTATCCACTGTACCCGTAAAGGTATCCCGAAACGAAGGCCAATCCTTATAATTTCCCGAAAAGGATGGCACTGTTAATTTGGGTAATTGTATTGATGCCGCACTATCAGATGTTGAATTTAATTTGTCTAGAAACTTGGATTGTTCCCGCGCGATTTGCTGAACAACACAATCGTCTTTGCCCACAGATTGTCTTTCGCGAATCGATTTCATAATCGAAGAATGGGCAATAAAGAACCGATTTTCATAATCACCGAATTCGAGTTCAAATTCATTGAATTCTTCCTCGGTTACATTTTGTAATGTTTCCTCATGCAACGAAGAGAATTCTGACCACGTTTCGTTTAACTTGGTCAGCCGAATCTCTAGCATTTCTAGAGTAGTCGCGGTGCTGATTGAATCCACGAAAGCCACTGCACGTGTCAGACGACCTTTAGCATTTCCGCGTTTGAGTTTTAACGAATTCATTGCAATAATGAGGATTATTTTTTAACCGAGTTTGCAAACAAAGATTTATGAATTAAACCGCACTTCACTTATACATACATATATGTGTATATCAATTTAGTTTATACAATATGTATATCACTCAAAGTTTATCGATAGGTTCATAAAATCCGGAGTTGAAGGACCAGTAAATTTTTGTTAAAGAACGAAGAAAAGCAACAAGAAGAGAATTTGCACCCAGAATGAGTTACTCGAGAGCAGACCCAGCGAACAAGATACCAATTTAAATGTACATATGTAAATATGGTTTATTATAAATATAATAATCAAAATGTATTTATATCACCAAGCTGTAGATTGTCCTAAGTCTGAAATCCAAGTGGACGAGAGCATCGGTGGTTGACCATCAGCAACCATCGGCAGCCGAACCTTTACCTCAGCAGCAATATTCACCACGAGCAGTGTGTGACGCTCAACTAGTGCGTAACGCACGCACGCATGCACTCAAGTCTGTGTGTGTAAGCAACCAAAAGAAAGGTGAAAATCTCCACGGCTGCACAATATGTGTGTAAAATGACGTGATGGTGAACTCTTGTTGGTTGGTATTGCAGATGGTCTGATGTTGGATGATGGACTTTGGTCACGACGGTACGATGCATTTGGGATACAGTGACTAACAGACTAAATTAACAATTGATAGTTTTATAACAAAACATACAGAAAAGCTACAATCCGTCTGGAACGGATCGTATGATACCCTATCCTCCTCTCTATAAAGTGGGCGTGGCCAAATTGCGTTTTGTACTCAAATATAGCTATAATGCCGAACGTTTGAGGATGTTACATGTAAAATTTTATCAAAATCGGTTTTGTGATGAAAACGCCCTCAAAAAGTGGGCGTGGCCAAAACTTTTGTATGGGTGGATTGTAGGGAATCTGAATGCCTAAATATTTGGTCTTAACAAAATTTTTCGGTTTCATATAATTTAGTGAAGTTATGAAAAAGTGGGCGTGGTAGTGGGCGGATTTAAAAAATTTTTACACTTGTACTGTATCTTTTTCTCAGAAGCCGAGATATGAAATTTCATCGTCCTAGCTCAAAATTTAAGGCCCAAAAAGCGGTGACATACGGACGGACGGACGGTCATCGCTCAATCGATTTCGCTATTGATGCTGATCACGAATATATATACTTTATAGGGTCTATCTCGATTATTTCTCTATGTTACAAACTATGTGTCAAACTTAATATACCCTTAGGATAGGGTATAAAAAGGTACTGAATTTAGAATTTTAAAAGTTAGTTAATTTAGCAAGTTAAGTTATGTATATGAGCATTATTAAACATACAGAAAAGCTACAATCCTCCTCTCTATAAAGTGGGCGTGGTCAAATTGCATTTTGTACTCAAATATAGCTATAATGTCGAACGTTTGAGGATGTTACATGTAAAATTTTATCAACATAGGTTTTTTGATGATAATGCCCCCAAAAAGTGGGCGTGGCCAAAACTGTTCTATGGGTGAATTGTAGGGAATCTAAATACCCAAATATCTGGTCTTAACAAAATTTTTCGGTTTCATGTAATTTAGTGAAGTTATAAAAAGTAGGCGTGGCAGTGGGCGGATGTAAACAAATTTTACACTTGTACTGTATCTTTTTCTTGGAAACCCAGATATGAAATTTCAGCGCCCTAGTTAAAAATTTAAAAAAAAAGTGGGCGTGGCCAAAACTTTTGTATGGGTGTATTGAAGGGAATCTGAATGCCTAACTATTTGGTCTTAACAAAATTTTTCGGTTTCATATAATTTAGTGAAGTTATGAAAAAGTGGGCGTGGCAGTGGGCGGATTTCAAAAATTTTTACACTTGTACTGTATCTTTTTCTCAGAAGCCCAGATATGAAATTCATCGTCCTAGCTCAAAATTTAAGGCCCAAAAAGCGGTGACATACGGACGGACGGACGGACGGACGGACGGACGGACGGACGGACGGTCATCGCTCAATCGATTTCGTTATTGATGCTGATCACGAATATATATACTTTATAGGGTCTATCTCGATTATTTCTCTATGTTACAAACTATGTGTCAAACTTAATATACCCTTAGGATAGGGTATAAACACTTAGGATAGGGTATAAAAAAACCTTTTTTTCCAACTTACTTGAAGTAATTGCGAAATAACAAGGGTATATTATCCTAATTATCCTAACAAGGGTATACTATCCTAAGGGTATATTAAGTTTGACACATAGTTTGTAACATAGAGAAATAATCGAGATAGACCCTATAAAGTATATATATTCGCGATCAGCATCAATAGCGAAATCGATTGAGCGATGACCGTCCGTCCGTCCGTCCGTCCGTCCGTATGTCACCGCTTTTTGGGCCTTACATTTTGAGCTAGGACGATGAAATTTCATATCTGGGCTTCTGAGAAAAAGATACAGTACAAGTGTAAAAAATTTTGAAATCTGCCCACTGCCACGCCCACTTTTTCATATCTTCACTAAATTATATGAAACCGAAAAATTTTGTTAAGACCATATATTTAGGAATTCAGATTCCCTACAATCCACTCATACAAAAGTTTTGGCTACGCCCACTTTTTGGGGGCGTTTTCATCGCAAAACCGATTTTTGGGCCTTAAATTTTTATCTAGGACGCTGAAATTTCATATCTGAGCTTCCAAGAAAAAGATACAGTACAAGTGTAAAATTTTTTTACATCCGCCCACTGCCACGCCCACTTCTTTATAACTTCACTAAATTATATGAAACCGAAAAATGTTGTTAAGACCAAATATTTGGGTATTTAGATTCCCTACAATTCACCCATAGAACAGTTTTGGCCACGCCCACTTTTTGGGGGCGTTATCATCAAAAAACCTATTTTGATAAAATTTTACATGTAACATCCTCAAACGTTCGACATTATAGCTATATTTGAGTACAAAATGCAATTTGGCCACACCCACTTTATAGAGAGGAGGATAGGGTATCATACGATCCGTTCCAGACGGATTGTAGCTTTTCTGTATGTTTTTGTTACTCAGTGTACATTTGTGATCAGCATCAATAGCGAAATTGATTGAGCGATGACCGTCCGTCCGTCCGTATGTCACCGCTTTTTGGACCTTAAATTTTGAGCTAGGAGGATGAAATTTCATATCTTCGCTTTCCAGAAAAACATACAGTACAAGTTTAACATTTTTTTAAATCCGCCCACTACCACGCCCACTTTTTCATAACTTCACTAAATTATATGAAACCGAAAATTTTTGTTAACACAAAATATTTAGATATTCAGATTGTCTACAATTCACTCATACATCAATTTTGGCTACGCAAACTCTTTGGGGCGTGTTCATAAAAAAAACCGATTTTGATGAAATTTTACACGTATCATCCTCCAACGTTCGAGGTTATCGTCGCAGTTCAGCAAAAAATTGCAGTACGGCCACGCCCACTTCATAAAAGTTAGATTGGAAGGGGGACAGGGTATCGCACGATCCGTTCCAGACGGATTGTAGCTTTTCTGTATGTTTATACCCTATCCTAAGGGTATATTAAGTTTGATACATATGTACATAGTTTGTAACATAGAGAAATAATCGAGATAGACACTATAAAGTATATATATTCGTAATCAGCATCAATATCGAAGACGATTTAGCCATGTCCGTCCGTCCTTCCGTTACCGCTTTTTGGGACTTAATTTTGAGCTAGGAGGATGAAATATAATATCTGGGCTTTTGAGAAAAAGGTACAGTACAAGTGTAAACATTTTTGAAATCCGCCCACTGCCACTCCCACTTTTTCATAACTTCACTAAATTATATGAAACCTAAAAATTTTGTTAAGACCAAATATTTAGGTATTTAGATTCCCTACAATTCATGCATACAACAGGTGGCGTTTTAATCAAAAACCCGGTAGTTTTGAAATTTTACATGTAACATCCTCAAATGTTCGAAGTTATCATTCTAGTTCAGTTAAGGAAATGCAATACGGCCACGCCCACTTTATAGGGGCTCGGTAGGATGGAGGATAGGGTATCATACGATCCGTTCCAGACGGATTGTAGCTTTTCTAGATGTTTATTAATTTTTTGTTTAATTTGAAAATTACATCAGAAATCATGTCGGTGTTTATCATTTATCATTTATCATTAAATCATTTGTCTAAGGCGTTGGACACAGTGGATCATCATCTCGTTGTTAAACTTAAAAGATTGTTTTCCTCGACCGCTTCAAAACTAATTGGGACGTACCTTGGTGGAAGAAAGTAAGCGGTTGTTGTTAACAATGCAATGTCGGACTTCACTTCAACTTCAGCGGGTGTGCCCCAAGGTTTTATTCTTGGCCCTCTGCTATTTACAATATTTATTAACGATTTTCCCACTATAGTTCGACACTCACCATTGCACATGTATGCAGATGATGTTCAACTTTATATCAGTTGCAAACTTGACTTCTTAGAAGATACTGCCTATAAACTTAACGGTGATCTCCGAAGAATTTTAAATTGCTCTGTAGAGAACTAGTTACAACTAAATCCAGCTAAAACTAAATGTCGTGTAGTCAGCAGAGGCAATCTTGTTGATTTTGATGTTTCGATAGTGTACCTTGCAGACAAGAGAATTGATTTCAAGCTAAAAATCTTGGTGTATGGTTCTAAAAAAGACATTAAAGGTACAGGGAGACCAACTCCTACAAACCGTCCTCAAGGATCAAGTCGCCCCGGAGTAACTACTGCAATGGATGACCGATATTTGGTGATTCAAAGTCTTCGGAATCGTCTCTAAACAGCAATTGAGCTGGCTCACAGACTTCGAACTGTTAGAGGGAGAGCTGTGAATGCTCAAACTGTGAGGAGGCGATTAGTAGAATGTGGCCTGAGAGCAAGACGACCTGCTCGTGTATCGAGAAACGTGGTACAACATAAGTGACGTCGACTTGAATTTGCTAATCTTCTCCAGGATTGGATAGAGGCCGACTGGGGTAGAGTCCTTTCCACTGCTGACTCCAGGTTTCATCTCCGCTCAGCAGATGGACGTAGCAGAGTGTTTGGGATGATAAGATGAGAGATACTCTTCGGCAACAGTTGTCCAGCGGGAAAATTTCTGAAGCGGTTCCATCATGGTGTGGGCAGAAGTTTTCATGCGCGGAAAAACCGAGCTGTGCATCATGGAAGGATCAGTGGCCTTACCGAATATTTGCAAGAAGTGGAAATCGACGTGATGGCTTGGCCTGCGATGAGTTCGGACATGAATCCCATTGAACACATTTGGGACCTGCTGGAGAAAAAGATTGGGATACTACTTGCCCTTCCAGAGAAACTCAGCGGCCTGAGAACTGCTCTGATCGAGGAATGGGACAATTTGGACGATACCGTCGTAAATCCAATGTATCCAATGTATGCCTCGGCAAATATCTGGTTTGTTAGATTTTTTTTTTCCGAGGGTAGGTGAAAATCTTCAAGAAGACACTATGAGGATCGTCCGCTCGTGCTCATAGTAGTGTGGGATTTTTACCCACTAAAAAACCTCCCTTCTATACATTCTTTTTACTACAACTAAGTCTTTATCTTATCAAGCAGTTTTTGTTTCACGAAGTAAGTATGTTTGGCAGGTAACTACCATTTGGAAGTTCCTACTCTCTCCGCGATTCAAACGCGGTTACTCGCTATCGCGCTAAGTCTAATGGTTTGCTTTTTTGCAAACGGCGCGGTAAATTTCGATCATCTAAAATTTGATGGACTGTATTATTTACGTGACTTTCGAGTCGACTTTTATGGTTTCTCGCGTAATGTTTAATTTCGTCTTCGATTGTTTTAATGCCGAGATCTTTGTGAATATTGCAGTTTCATATATACCACGGTGCATTAACAATTCCTCTAAGCATTTTGTTTTCAAAAGTTTGTAAAATATTGATATTGCTTATTTTGGTACAACCCCAGAGTTGTGTACCATACGTCTATACTGGTTTCAGCAATTGCTTGTATAAAAGAAGCTTGTTTTCTATATTAAGCTTGGTATATTTCCCAAGTCACCAATACATTTCTCTGTACTTATTGTCTAGCTCCTTGCGTTTTTTTTTCACATGCGACTTCCATTTCAGCTTTGCATCTAGCGTCATTCCTAGATACTTAGCTTCGTTCGCAAACGGAATTTGAATCGTGTTAGAAAAAATCAGCAAGTTATTAATTTTTTTATAAGTAAAATTTACATGAAGGGATTTGGTTTCGTTAAGTGCGATGCGCCAAATCTTTGTCCACTCATTTACTTTATCCAATGCTTCTTGCAATTTTTCAGTAGTTTCTTCGACCGTTTTCCCTACTGCCAAGATAGCAGTGTCGTCGGCAAATGTAGCTAGCGTAGTGCCTTCTACTTGCGGAATATCGCGAGTATATGGCAAATACAGAATTGGACCAAGGACGCTTCCTTGCGGTACACCAGCCTTTATTTCCTTAAAGTCTGAGTAATCATTTCCCCATTTGACGCGAAATAGTCGACTCGTGAGGTAAGTCCTCAAAATATTATATAAATGCTCGGGCAGCGCTTGCCGTAATTTGAACTTTAAGCCTTCATGCCAGACTCTCAAAAGCTTGAGAGACGTCAAGAAATACGCTTGAACAAATCTTTTTTCTTTCAAGGGATCTTTCGATAACATCTGTTATTCTATGTACTTGTTCAATTGTCGAATGTTTGCTACTGAATCCGAATTGGTGATCCGGGATAAGATGCATTTCTTCCATAACGGGCTGTATTCGCCGGAGTAATATTCTCTCAAATACTTTAGATATAATTGGAAGAAGCGAGATTGGTCTATACTACGATTTCTCGTTCGTTGGTTTTCCGGGATTAAGGACCATTATGACCTCTGCGACTTTCTATTGACTAGGGACATATTCTAGTTTAAGCTCGGCATTAATTATGGAAAGAAGCTTAATTAAAGCTTTTTTAGGTAATTCTTTAAGGACCTCCTCTCCCGTAATTAGGTCGTATCTAGGCCTTAATTTTTCTTTATTTTCTTGGTCTTAAATTTCTACGCCTTAAATTTCCTTATTTCTAGCTCAAGCTCCGTTAGCGTTGCGTTTCTTATTGAACTATTGTCTATACACGGATCATTTATATTTTCTATGAGCGCTTGTCCATCAAACGGTTTAAAAGTCTCTTCTAAGTGGTTGGCAAAAACTTCCGCTTTATCTTTATCGTTCCTGGCCCATTCGTTGTGACTTTTCTTGATTGGTGCGATTTGAATTTTAGGTTTCTTGATATTTTTCATAGCCTTCCAAATCGAGTAGTTTGAGTCTTTTTTTTTTGGCGTTAAGTTTTCAAGATAAGTTTGTATTGGGCTATTTTTAATAGCTTTTATTGCCTTTTTTAATGAGTTGCACAAACGGTTTAGATGATTTTTATCTTGCGGGGCCCGAGTTGATTGCCATTTTTTACGCGCCCTTCTCTTCTCCTTAATCATCTCATTTATTTCTGGTGGATATGTTTTGACGTAACGGTCGGCGTTTTCTTCTGTTTGGGAGTATTTTTCCATGCGTCCCTTTGTACGATTTCAATGAAGCGATCAACTTCGACTTCAAGTTCACAGGGCGTTTTAAGTGACACGCTAAGCTCAATGTTTGCTTCAATGTTTTTCTTGAAGCCAACCCAATTAGTTTTCGCGGTAGTTAATCTGGCTGGTCCTACTTTTTTAATCAGACTTTCAGTTATCGTCATAATGATTGGAGAATGGTCAGAGGATAGATCAAAGCTTTCTTCAACTATTATATGTTTGTCAGGTTTTCCTTTTACAACAAAGAAATCGATCAAATCTACTATCTTACATTTATCGGTTGGCCAGTATGTTGGTTTACCCGTCGAGTGGAAATCACAATTGTATTCCATACCCGCAGAATAAAGCATTCTACCTTTCTGAGAAATGCACCGTGACCCCCAGAAAGTATGTTTCGCGTTGAACCAATAATAAAATTTGGTCTAAGTATATTAAAGATGTTTGTGAAATCACTTGCTTCAAATTTACATCATGATTGGTAATAAATAGATGAAACGTTGAAAAAAATTCATTCTTTTATAAACAAAGATGCACCACCTCTAGCCCTTCCTGATGGGTGAAAAGCGTGATATGCGCTATAATCTTTTATTTTGGCATTCGTTTTGTCAAATGGGTTTCACAAACCAAGCAAATATCGATATCTTTTTCTCTTATAAATATTTCCAACTCGTCGAGCCTTTGTATTAGCCCGTTGGCGTTCCAAGTAAGAATCTTAAGCATTTCTTTCATAACTTGGTTGAAGTACGCGTATTACGGATTTTATTTTCGAGTGTAACTAGTCTCTCGAAAATAAGTTTATTTGCTTTGCTTTGCTCTTCAAGTTTAGCAAGAATTATGGAGAAGACGTGAGATACCGCATCTAGCGAGCTATTGCTATCATCGTTTTCCAGTGCCGAAGCTTGATCATGTTTCTTCATAGCATAGTACTTGGAGGATTTTTATCTTTAGCAGATCGTAAGTTATCGCTTATGCCGGTGACAGTATCCGTCCTCGCTACTTGAGCATAAGACTGATCGCGAATATTCTTAAGTTTTGCTTGAGTTACATTTTCCTTAGCACGTTTGGGTTTTTCTTCACTAGTCGATTTTGAGGTTGCCTTTTTCGTAACCATTTTAGATTTTTCTCTAATTGGTTTCAAATTCGGGGGCGCTGTAGATTTAAGCATGTTGCGCCCTTTTTGAAGCTCCTTGGCCACTTGACAACCTCGATAATTGGCTGGGTGTCTTCCTTTACAGTTTATGCAAGTGGCTGGGGTTTGTTTATTTAAAGGGCACTCCTCCGAGAGGTATTCACCCGCATATTTTACGCATCACGGCTCTTTCTTGCAGTACGTTTGCGTTTGATTAAATCCTTGGCAGCGCTTACTCTGCGGGATGGATCTTGTGCTCTTGCGCATTGGTTTTATTTTGACTACGATGTTTAAGATAGTCTCAACCTTCATCTCATCCTCAAAAAAAATAACGTTGTCTATCCTCGTGTGTAGAATTCTACACATATGGAATTTGTGTGTGTTTTCCATGAATTTGGTTTTTATACCCTATCCTAAGTGTATATTAAGTTTGACACATAGTTTGTAACATAGAGAAATAATCGAGATAGACCCTATAAAGTATATGTATATATTCGTGATCAGCATCAATAGCGAAATCGATTGAGCGATGACCGTCCGTCCGTCCGTCCGTATGTCACCGCTTTTTGGGCCTTAAATTTTGAGCTAGGAAGATGAAATTTCATATCTGGGCTTCTGAGAAAAAGATACAGTACAAGTGTAAAAATTTTTGAAATCCGCCCACTGCCACGCCCACTTTTTCATAACTTCACTAAATTATATGAAACCGAAAAATTTTGTTAAGACCAAATATTTAGGCATTCAGATTCCCTACAATCCACCCATACAAAAGTTTTGGCCACGCCCACGTTTTGGGGGCGTTTTCATCACAAAACCGATTTTTGGGCCTTAAATTTTTAACTAGAAAAAGATACAGTACAAGTGTAAAATTTTTTTACATCCGCCCACTGCCACGCCTACTTTTTTATAACTTCACTAAATTATATGAAACCGAAAAATTTTGTTAAGACCAAATATTTGGGTATTTAGATTCCACACAATTCACCCATAGAACAGTTTTGGCCACGCCCACTTTTGGGGGGCGTTATCATCAAAAAACCGATTTTGATAAAATTTTACATGTAACATCCTCAAACGTTCGACATTATAGCTATATTTGAGTACAATATGCAATTTGGCCACGCCCACTTTATAGAGAGGAGGATAGGGTATCATACGATCCGTTCCAGACGGATTGTAGCTTTTCTGTATGTTTTTTTATTAAAATGAACGAAAAACTTGCTTTTAATGTTTTTTTCTTAAGAAATAAGTAAAAATAAGTTCAAATTAGTTTGTCTTGAATACAGCTTACACAAACATTTCGATTATGTTGGTTTTTGCAAGCAGCTTTTGTGCAAAAACATGTCTCATATATGTATATTATATTTGTTGGCGGACTTCTCTTCATAGCAAACGTGACATCTTCGTCTGGCTTTTATTTGTATTGGAACGCTCCTTGATCGTTTTGGTAGATATGATGAAGTTGAAGCGGCAATATTTTCTAGGGATTGTGCTGGTGAGCTTTCTCTTGAAAGCAAAGATGCTGATGATGCCGATTTTGGTTTACCACTTCTATCTGCCATATATGGTTTCACAAGTAAAAATCCAAGTTCACGTAGGAAATTCCTTCGTATTGTTGTTTACCAATTTGGATCCACTTCCTTGAAAATAATTAACGAATTCAAAGCAGAAATATTAATCATATTTGCAGATACAGATATCTATTTGTTTTTCTTTTACAGCTGTAGCAAGAAAGCATGTTGTCAACTGTATCTACACCGCCTAATCGAATAAAATCAAAAATCATTAGTGGACTTGAAATTTGAAGAGGCAATGCATATGAACAAACCTTTTGTTTTATTGTAATACTCTATAATCGATGGTAACTTTTTTTCACCAGATCCAATTTGAATAGCATTATGCATTGTACTTTGCAGAACAGTACATTTATTTTTCCTTCCAATGTACGAAACAAGTGCTGTGTTGTCGATAAATGCAAATGTAGATTCATACAACGGCCTGTTTTTACATTCAAGAAGCTTGGGTGGAATGCTTCTTTTATTTTTTCTCATTGTGCCAACTATTGTAATGTCTTTTGATAACAATTTTTGACCAAGATTGTACGAAGAAAAGAAGTTATCCATCGTTATGTTATGCCCTTTCAAGCCATCAACGAGATCCAAAACAACACGTTCGCCTTGTCTTTTTTCACTCGTACTGGCACCAATTGCGTTTCCCAAATATGGTTGGATTTTCCAAACACAACAAGTATTAGAACATACCAGCAACCAAAATTTTAAACCATAGTTTACTGGTTTCGACGGCATGTATTGACGAAATTTACATCTTCCACGAAAACCAAGTAATTGCTCGTCAACTGTAACACATTCATGTGGATTATAGTAATTTGGCAATAAATTGGACCATTTATCGAATATTTCTCGAATTGATGCAAATTTATTTGAAGATCTTTGCTGTCTTCTACTTATGACATCATTGTTCAACAACTCAACATACTACGATAATAATAATTTTATAATGTTTAAAGAATTCATATTTATTTCTTGTATTAAAATAACGTAATATAACATAACGTAAGAATTTAACGTAATAATTACAATTTGGTAGTTGACAATGCTGACAAGTGTCATGGGGGCATTGTTGACACTATTTAGCTGACAGACGTGCAATTATTATTATCAACTCTTTTTACTTTCATTTTTATCTGTACAACGTACAAGTTCATATATATATATACATATATATCTTTAACAAAGAACATTTGGTCCTTCTGAGCCTTTTGAACAGGCAATTTTTTATAAAAAAGCATTAGCAATTCATTTAATTTCTTTTCTTTTTTGTTAACTCAAATCTAAACGTTAAGTGTGTGGCAACATACAAAAAAAATCTTGAATTTCAAATCCAACACAATCGAATTAATAGTGCTATTGATTAAGAACAAAATAGTTTTTTTTTTTTTTTTTAAACAATTGATTTAGCATAAAAACATTTAATTAAACTTTGACTTTGGACAGTGAGTTTTTTTTTAGTGTCCGGGTAAACTGCAAACGGTTTTCGCGTCGCGAAGTTAAAGCGGTGATTTTGTTGCAGTAATTTGTAGCGGAAGCGGTTAAAGCAGCAAACGGACATTTCCCAACGGGTCATAGACTGCTATCCATCAACGGCGTTCTCTAACGGATGAACGGATCATACCCAACGGGTCATCCCTCCGCTACGGCGGAGGGCCAACGGCGTTCTATAAGAACAAAAAGAAAAATTTTGTAAGTGGAAAAATTAAATAAACATACAGAAAAGCTACAATCCGTCTGGAACGGATCGTATGATACCCTATCCTCCTCTCTATAAAGTGGGCGTATCCACATTGTATATTGTACTCAAATATAGCTATAATGTCGAACGTTTGAGGATGTTACATGTAAAATTTTATCAAAATAGGTTTTTTGATGATAACGCCCCCAAAAAGTGGGCGTGGCCAAAACTGTTCTATGGGTGAATTGTAGGGGATCTAAATACCCAAATATTTGGTCTTAACAAAATTTTTCGGTTTCATATAATTTAGTGAAGTTATAAAAAAGTAGGCGTGGCAGTGGGCGGATGTAAAAAAATTTTACACTTGTACTGTATCTTTTTCTTGGAAGCCCAGATATGAAATTTCAGCGTCCTAGTTAAAAATTTAAGGCCCAAAATCGGTTTTGTGATGAAAACGCCCCCAAAAAGTGGGCGTGGCCAAAACTTTTGTATGGGGGGATTGTAGGGAATCTGAATGCCTAAATATTTGGTCTTAACAAAATTTTTCGGTTTCATATAATTTAGTGAAGTTATGAAAAAGTGGGCGTGGCAGTGGGCGGATTTCAAAAATGTTTACACTTGTACTGTATCTTTTTCTCAGAAGCCCAGATATGAAATTTCATCCTTCTAGCTCAAAATTTAAGGCCCAAAAAGCGGTGACATACGGACGGACGGACGGTCATCGCTCAATCGATTTCGCTATTGATGCTGATCACGAATATATATACTTTATAGGGTCTATCTCGATTATTTCTCTATGTTACAAACTATGTGTCAAACTTAATATACCCTTAGGATATACGTTCGACATTATAGCTATATTTGAGTAAATGCAATTTGGCCACGCCCACTTTATAGAGAGGAGGATAGGGTATCATACGATCCGTTCCAGACGGATTGTAGCTTTTCTGTATGTTTATACCCTATCCTAAGGGTATATTAAGTTTGACACATAGTTTGTAACATAGAGAAATAATCGAGATAGACCCTATAAAGTATATATATTCGTGATCAGCATCAATAGCGAAATCGATTGAGCGATGACCGTCCGTCCGTCCGTCCGTCCGTCCGTCCGTCCGTATGTCACCGCTTTTTGGGCCTTAAATTTTGAGCTAGGACGATGAAATTTCATATCTGGGCTTCTGAGGAAAAGATACAGTACAAGTGTAAAAATTTTTGAAATCCGCCCACTGCCACGCCTACTTTTTTATAACTTCACTAAATTATATGAAACCGAAAAATTTTGTTAAGACCAAATATTTAGGCATTCAGATTCCCTACAATCCACCCATACAAAAGTTTTGGCCACGCCCACTTTTTGGGGGCATTTTCATCACAAAACCGATTTTTGGGCCTTAAATTTTTAACTAGGACGCTGAAATTTCATATCTGGGCTTCCGAGAAAAAGGTACAATACTAGTGTAAAATTTTTTTACATCCGCCCACTGCCACGCCTACTTTTTTATAACTTCACTAAATTATATGAAACCGAAAAATTTTGTTAAGACCGAACATTTGGGTATTCAGATTCCCTACAATTCACCCATAGAACAGTTTTGGCCACGCCCACTTTTTGGGGGCGTTATCATCAAAAAACCTATTTTGATAAAATTTTACATGTAACATCCTCAAATGTTCGACATTATAGCTATATTTGAGTATAAAATGCAATTTGGCCACGCCCACTTTATAGAGAGGAGGATAGGGTATCATACGATCCGTTCCAGACGGATTGTAGCTTTTCTGTATGTTTTTTTCTGCAATCGGTAACATGACCGAAATCAAAAAACATTTGCGAGCCATTCTTGCGCAATTGACTAGGGATGCTACCAATTTTAGCAAGCGTAGCTCAAGTCAATGCACTAAAAATTATCTGTCTGGAAGGATTAAAATTTTGGAAAACAATTTTAATACAGCAAAGGATTTAAATTCAAAATCGATTACTTCGTTGGAAGGGCCATCGTTGGAGGAAGCATCAAAGGCTTTTGACATCATCTAGAAAACCTACTTGGAATACAGAACAGTGCTGATGGATGCGTTGGACAAATACGCGATTACTCCAGTGGTGGCACCAGGTTCAGAGTCTGGGGTGAGTGAAGATAAATTCTCTATTAAGCAAGAAAGGTTAATACTTTCGAAAATAAATATACCAAATTTCACGGGTAATTATGAACAATGGAGATCTTTTTATGATTTGTTCACCTCACTAATTCATAACAATAATAGCTTGTCGGAGATTCAAAAGCTCCATTATCTTAAGTCATCTATTTCGGGGGAAGCTGAGCTTTTGTTTCACTTAGCCATTGATAATGGTAATTATGATCATGCGTGGTCAATTTTAAAATCGCGCTATGACCATAAAAGGATACTGGTCCAGACGCAGTTCAAGCTTCTCTTTTCTCAACCAGTCTTACAGCGAGAATCTGGCAAAGACTTAAAAAATTTTCTCGACACTTCGATTGAATGTCGTCATTCGTTGGCAAATCTAGTCTTACCAGTACAACACTGGGACGACATTCTGATCTATGTAATTTTTCAGAAGTTACCTGAAAAAACCAAACAATTATGGGAGGAAAAATTAGGTATCCGTAAAGATTTACCCACTTTTCAAGAGATTACCGAGTTCCTTGAGGCAAGGTTTCGTACCTTAGAGATAATCGATCATACCGACAATGTTAAAAGCGGCAACTCTAAGAAATTTAACAATTTCCATGTGCAGGAACATTCAAACAAACAGGTTTCCTGCAAAATCTGCAATAAAGGTGCACATGCGGTGCGATCCTGTAAACGATTTTTAAGATGGGATCCTGAGACGCGCAAATCATCTGCAACCCAAATAGGAGTGTATTTGAATTGTCTGGCATACAATCACGGAACGCAGCAATGCTTTAGTCAAGCAAGGTGTCGACTATGCCAACAATCACATCATACGCTCCTACATATAAATCGCCATGTGAATCAATCACCTCAAGAACATAAGGATACCCATAGGAATTATTCAAATCGCCAATTTCAACAAAATTCCAATATACAAAATTATAACACAAGTATTTCTACTCAACCACCATAATCTGTATTACGAAACCCAGACTGTAGCACTATAAAAACAAATATAAATCAAAATTTGGACCCTTATAGTGAACCATTTAACATTAACAATCAAAATTTAAATAATACTTCAAACACTTACCATTTACATAACGCTAAAAAGTCACAGGTATTACTAGCTACCGCAATTGTAAAGGTAAGATCAGGTTTCGGTCAGATCTATAAATTGCGGGCTTTACTTGATCCAGGATCAGAATCAACGTTCATCACAGAGTCAGCTGCACAGTTACTTCAGGTACCACGATCCCGAACTTTTGTTGAGGTCGCAAGGGTTGGGGAGCATCCAGAGTGGAGCTTGCCATAGCTTCGCTGATATATCCATCGGCTCAATGCACTCGGATTTCGAGATAAACGCGCGTGCATTGATTTTCAAATCCCTCACGGGCCTTCTTCCGGCCTTCGAGCTAAACATTCGCGACTGGAAACATCTCAGAGGACTACGTCTTGCTGACCCGTGGTACGATAAGCCTGCAAAGATAGATCTTTTAATAGGTAGCGATATATATAGTGATCTAATGTTACCTGAAATAGTCCGTGGTGAGGATTTCGATTCACCAACTGCCTTTAAGACCCAACTAGGCTGGGTACTTATGGGTAGAACTCCAATGAGACATCCAGGACAGGTTAGAAGTTTTGTTAATATTACCAATGCATCTCTCAGCACTTATCTCCAAAAATTTTGGAAGATCGAGGAAGCGCCTTTTCAAAATCCACAAAGTGCTGAAGATTTGTACTGCGAAGAACAGTTTTTTAAAAAAAAACTTATCGGGCTCCTAACGAGAGGTATGTGGTTTCATTACCATTCAGGGAAGGAAGGAATCCTGGGCTTGGACCCTCGAAGCAAGGTGCCTTGCGTAGGTTCCTTCACTTGGAGAAGCGTCTCCATCTCAACCCAACTTTATTTGCTGATTACGCAAAGTGTCCAAGAGAGTATTTGCAGCTAGGACATATGGAAGAGGTCGATCTCTCAAATGACACCTTCCTCAAAACTCCTTACCATTATTTTGTACCACATCATGCAGTTTTCAAAGAGGCTAGCGCGACTACAAAATTGAGAGTCGTTTTCGACGCAACAGCCAAAACATTGGATGGTAAATCGCTCAACGACCATCTTTTATCTGGGCCTAAAATTTTAAAAGACATATTGGCGATAATCACGAAATGGAGAACAAACAAGAATACATTTACTGCTGATATAGAAAAAATGTATCGCCATATTAGAATCGCACAAAGTGACTCATATTATCAGCCTATCTTCTGGCGTGATTCTCCAACGGAGAGCATAAAAGCATACCGACACTTCTGCAACTGGCATCAGAGGCAGAATCCAAGTATCCGGTAGCTGCTGATATGGTAAGATAGGAAATGTATCTTGATGATCTCATTTCAGGAGCTGAGTCCATAGACGAGGCTGTAAGTAAAATAAAGGAATTCACATGTGACGACTCTAAGAGGACAATTCTATCTACGATAGCCAAGTTATTTGACCCCTTAGGATGGATTTCGCCGTGCGTAGTCAAGGCCAAAATGATTATGCAGGAGCTGTGGCGTGATGGTTCGGACTGGGACAAGCTAATATCACCAGAACTCAAGCTGGAACGGTTCATCTTTCGCCAGGAGCTAAATTTTATCCCTAAACTGAAGATACCACGGTGGGTTCATCTCCACAGTTCGATGAAAGGTGTGGAGGTACATGGTTTTTCCGATGCGTCTCAACGAGGATACGGGGCAGCCATATACATTCGGGTATTAGACCAGGAATATAACATCAAAGTTTCATTGCTGATGTCCAAAACAAAGGTATCTCCATTGAAGACGGTCACCCTACCGCGTTTGGAGCTATGCGGTGCTGTCATGTTAGCTACGCTAATGGAGTTCGCAACCAAAACTTTAAATCTCACAGAATTCAAACGATTTGCTTGGACAGATTCCACAATTAAATTGGCGTGGATTACTGCACCACCCACAAAGTGGGCCATATTTGTCAGCAACCGCGTGTCGGAAATCCAACGTTTGTTGAAAAGTGTCATGTGGAGACACGTACCAATAAAGTTGAACCCAGCGAATTTGGCGTCAGGAGGTGTTTTACCATCGGCATTGGAAAACAATCATCTTTGGTGGAAGGGTCCAGACTTTCTCCAACAGGAATGGGACTTTTCCTGTCCACAACAGCCTCCAATTTTAGAGACGGATATGGAAGAACGTACCATAAAGGTTCAGAACGTGACCAAGCTAGAAAATCATATTAACATTTTGATAAACAAACATTCAAATCTATTTAAATTATTAAAGATAATCTCATTTTGCAACAGATTTATAGCAAATTTACGAAAACTACCCGAAGCAAGGATTACGACTATCATCTCTCCGGATGAAATCAAAGCAACATCTCTAGTAGCAATCAGGACATTTCAAGCAGAATCATTTCCCAATGAAATCTCGAAGCTGAGAGCAGGAGAGAAGTCAAAAGGGCTAAATTCATTGTCTCCATTCCTGGATGCAGATGGAATAATGGGAGTCGGTGGTCGTCTTGAAAACTCTGACTTAAGTTTTGACCAGAAGCACTCAATAATTTTGGATCCAAAAGGTCATTTTACCAAACTGATAATTCGAGACGCTCACGATAAGACCCTACACGGCGGATTACCACAAATGGTATTATACCTTCGGAATCGATTTTGGATTCTAAAGATCAAAAACTCCGTAAAACATTTTATCCATAATTGTGTTATATGTTTTAGGTATAGAGCCAAGACCACAAATCAGCAAATGGAAAATTTGCCCGCCCCCAGGGTTACTATGTCTCATGCCTTTACAATTATCGGGGTTGACTATGCTGGCCCTATGGACGTAAAAGCGTGGAAAGGAAGAGGAGCGAAGCAATTCAAAGCCTATGTAGCGATCTTCGTTTGCCTAGCGACCAAAGCCGTTCACGTGGAACTGGTCAGTGACATGACCACTCAGGCATTCAAGGCAGCCTACAGGAGATTTACGGCACGAAGAGGTATTTGCTCAAATTTGTACAGCGACAATGGAACTAACTTCGTTGGAGCCAATCGGGAACTGCAAGAGGCCTTGCGAGAGGCACAAATGAATTACAAGGAACTAGCAGAGTCTCTGGCGATGGAAGGGACAAAATGGCCACACTTTGGAGGACTTTGGGAGGCTAGTACCAAATCGATTAAATATCAACTGAAAAGAGCTATGGGATCGGAGTTGTTAACCTACGAAGAGCTTAGCACGCTATTGACACAAGTTGAAGCTTGTTTGAGTTCAAGACCGCTGTGTCCAATTTCTCATAACATTGACGACTTATCCATTTTAACACCTGCACACTTCTTAATAGGGCAACCGCTTAATCTAGTTCCTCAACCCGACTTGTCGGACAAAAACTTTAATTATCTAGATCGATGGCAGAGGATCCAGAAGCTACATCAAACGTGTTGCCATCAATGGAGCACCGAGTACCTATCACGGTTACAACAGAGACCAAAATGGTTTCAGGTGCAGAACGAACCAAATGTGGGAGACTTAGTGCTGCTTAAAGATGATCGTTTACCACCAGCGAAATGGAAACTAGCACGGTTTATCTACAAGCATCCCGGAGCAAACAATTTAACACGAATATTTACGTTAAAAACACCGACAGGAGAGCTAAAACGTCCACTCTTAAAAGTATGTCCCTTACCCAGTACCAAGTCGCCAATGTAACGTCGTCATACCGACGGCAAAAAAAAATCAACATCGTAATACCGACGGCAAATAAAAACATACAGAAAAGCTACAATCCGTCTGGAACGGATCGTATGATACCCTATCCTCCTCTCTATTAAGTGGGCGTGGCCAAATTGCATTTTGTACTCAAATATAGCTATAATGTCGAACGTTTGAGGATGTTACATGTAAAATTTTATCAAAATAGGTTTTTTGATGATAACGCCCCCAAAAAGTGGGCGCGGAAAAAACTCTTCTATGGGTGAATTGTAGGGAATCTAAATACCCAAATATTTGGTCTTAACAAAATTTTTCGGTTTCATATAATTTAGTGAAGTTATAAAAAAGTAGGCGTGGCAGTGGGCGGATGTAAAAAAATTTTACACTTGTACTGTATCTTTTTCTTGGAAGCCCAGATATGAAATTTCAGCGTCCTAGTTAAAAATTTAAGTCTTTAATCGGTTTTGTGATGAAAACGCCCCCAAAAAGTGGGCGTGGCCAACATTTATGTATGGGTGGATTGTAGGGAATCTGAATGCCTCAATATTTGGTCTTAACAAAATTTTTCGGTCTCATATAATTTAGTGAAGTTATAAAAAAGTAGGCGTGGCAGTGGGCGGATGTAAAAAAATTTTACACTTGTACTGTATCTTTTTCTTGGAAGCCCAGATATGAAATTTCAGCGTCGTAGTTAAAACTTTAAGGCCCAAAAATCGGTTTTGTGATGAAAACGCCCCCAAAAAGTGGGCGTGGCCAAAACTTTTGTATGGGTGGATTGTAGGGAATCTGAATGCCTAAATATTTGGTCTTAACAAAATTTTTCGGTTTCATATAATTTAGTGAAGTTATGAAAAAGTGGGCGTGGCAGTGGGCGGATTTCAAAAATTTTTACACTTGTACTGTATCTTTTACTCAGAAGCCCAGATATGAAATTTCATCGTCCTAGCTCAATCGATTTCGCTATTGATGCTGATCACGAATATATATACTTAATAGGGTCTATCTCGATTATTTCTCTATGTTACAAACTATGTGTCAAACTTAATATACCCTTAGGATAGGGTATAAACATAGAGAAATAATCGAGATGGACCCTATAAAGTATATATATTCATGATCGGCAGCAATAGCGAAGACGATTTAGCCATGTTTGTCCGTCCGTCCGTCCGTCTGTAGGTAGGTAGAGTGGCGGTTCTTAGAAAGAACCCAATTTGCGCTAGGGTGCGCCGTTTTGTTACCACAAAAGCTCGTGTGAACATACAGAAAAGCTACAATCCGTCTGGAACGGATCGTATGATACCCTATCCTCCTCTCTATAAAGTGGGCGTGGCCAAATTGCATTTTGTACTCAAATATAGCTATAATGTCGAACGTTTGAGGATGTTACATGTAAAATTTTATCAAAATAGGTTTTTTGATTATAACGCAGCCAAAAAGTGGGCGTGGCCAAAACTGTTCTATGGGTGAATTGTAGGGAATCTAAATACCCAAATATTTGGTCTTAACAAAATTTTTAGGTTTCATATAATTTAGTGAAGTTATAAAAAAGTAGTCGTGGCAGTGGGCGGATGTAAAAAAAATTTACACTTGTACTGTATCTTTTTCTTGGAAGCCCAGATATGAAATTTCAGCGTCGTAGTTAAAACTTTAAGGCCCAAAAATCGGTTTTGTGATGAAAACGCCCCCAAAAAGTGGGCGTGGCCAAAACTTTTGTATGGGTGGATTGTAGGGAATCTGAATGCCTACCGCGTGTCGGAAATCCAACGTTTGTTGAAAAGTGTCATGTGGAGACACGTACCAATAAAGTTGAACCCAGCGAATTTGGCGTCAGGAGGTGTTTTACCATCGGCATTGGAAAACAATCATCTTTGGTGGAAGGGTCCAGACTTTCTCCAACAGGAATGGGACTTTTCCTGTCCACAACAGCCTCCAATTTTAGAGACGGATATGGAAGAACGTACCATAAAGGTTCAGAACGTGACCAAGCTAGAAAATCATATTAACATTTTGATAAACAAACATTCAAATCTATTTAAATTATTAAAGATAATCTCATTTTGCAACAGATTTATAGCAAATTTACGAAAACTACCCGAAGCAAGGATTACGACTATCATCTCTCCGGATGAAATCAAAGCAACATCTCTAGTAGCAATCAGGACATTTCAAGCAGAATCATTTCCCAATGAAATCTCGAAGCTGAGAGCAGGAGAGAAGTCAAAAGGGCTAAATTCATTGTCTCCATTCCTGGATGCAGATGGAATAATGGGAGTCGGTGGTCGTCTTGAAAACTCTGACTTAAGTTTTGACCAGAAGCACTCAATAATTTTGGATCCAAAAGGTCATTTTACCAAACTGATAATTCGAGACGCTCACGATAAGACCCTACACGGCGGATTACCACAAATGGTATTATACCTTCGGAATCGATTTTGGATTCTAAAGATCAAAAACTCCGTAAAACATTTTATCCATAATTGTGTTATATGTTTTAGGTATAGAGCCAAGACCACAAATCAGCAAATGGAAAATTTGCCCGCCCCCAGGGTTACTATGTCTCATGCCTTTACAATTATCGGGGTTGACTATGCTGGCCCTATGGACGTAAAAGCGTGGAAAGGAAGAGGAGCGAAGCAATTCAAAGCCTATGTAGCGATCTTCGTTTGCCTAGCGACCAAAGCCGTTCACGTGGAACTGGTCAGTGACATGACCACTCAGGCATTCAAGGCAGCCTACAGGAGATTTACGGCACGAAGAGGTATTTGCTCAAATTTGTACAGCGACAATGGAACTAACTTCGTTGGAGCCAATCGGGAACTGCAAGAGGCCTTGCGAGAGGCATAAATGAATTACAAGGAACTAGCAGAGTCTCTGGCGATGGAAGGGACAAAATGGCCACACTTTGGAGGACTTTGGGAGGCTAGTACCAAATCGATTAAATATCAACTGAAAAGAGCTATGGGATCGGAGTTGTTAACCTACGAAGAGCTTAGCACGCTATTGACACAAGTTGAAGCTTGTTTGAGTTCAAGACCGCTGTGTCCAATTTCTCATAACATTGACGACTTATCTATTTTAACACCTGCACACTTCTTAATAGGGCAACCGCTTAATCTAGTTCCTCAACCCGACTTGTCGGACAAAAACTTTAATTATCTAGATCGATGGCAGAGGATCCAGAAGCTACATCAAACGTGTTGCCATCAATGGAGCACCGAGTACCTATCACGGTTACAACAGAGACCAAAATGGTTTCAGGTGCAGAACGAACCAAATGTGGGAGACTTAGTGCTGCTTAAAGATGATCGTTTACCACCAGCGAAATGGAAACTAGCACGGTTTATCTACAAGCATCCCGGAGCAAACAATTTAACACGAATATTTACGTTAAAAACACCGACAGGAGAGCTAAAACGTCCACTCTTAAAAGTATGTCCCTTACCCAGTACCAAGTCGCCAATGTAACGTCGTCATACCGACGGCAAAAAAAAAATCAACATCGTAATACCGACGGCAAATAAAAACATACAGAAAAGCTACAATCCGTCTGGAACGGATCGTATGATACCCTATCCTCCTCTCTATAAAGTGGGCGTGGCCAAATTGCATTTTATACTCAAATATAGCTATAATGTCGAACATTTGAGGATGTTACATGTAAAATTTTATCAAAATAGGTTTTTTGATGATAACGCCCCCAAAAAGTGGGCGTGGCCAAAACTGTTCTATGGGTGAATTGTAGGGAATCTGAATACCCAAATGTTCGGTCTTAACAAAATTTTTCGGTTTCATATAATTTAGTGAAGTTATAAAAAAGTAGGCGTGGCAGTGGGCGGATGTAAAAAAATTTTACACTAGTATTGTACCTTTTTCTCGGAAGCCCAGATATGAAATTTCAGCGTCCTAGTTAAAAATTTAAGGCCCAAAAATCGGTTTTGTGATGAAAATGCCCCCAAAAAGTGGGCGTGGCCAAAACTTTTGTATGGGTGCATTGTAGGGAATCTGAATGCCTAAATATTTGGTCTTAACAAAATTTTTCGGTTTCATATAATTTAGTGAAGTTATAAAAAAGTAGGCGTGGCAGTGGGCGGATTTCAAAAATTTTTACACTTGTACTGTATCTTTTCCTCAGAAGCCCAGATATGAAATTTCATCGTCCTAGCTCAAAATTTAAGGCCCAAAAAGCGGTGACATACGGACGGACGGACGGACGGACGGACGGACGGACGGACAGACGGACGGACGGACGGACGGACGGACGGACGGTCATCGCTCAATCGATTTCGCTATTGATGCTGATCACGAATATATATACTTTATATGGTCTATCTCGATTATTTCTCTATGTTACAAACTATGTGTCAAACTTAATATACCCTTAGGATAGGGTATAAACATACAGAAAAGCTACAATCCGTCTGGAACGGATCGTATGATACCCTATCCTCCTCTCTATTAAGTGGGCGTGGCCAAATTGCATTTTGTACTCAAATATAGCTATAATGTCGAACGTTTGAGGATGTTACATGTAAAATTTTATCAAAATAGGTTTTTTGATGATAACGCCCCCAAAAAGTGGGCGCGGAAAAAACTCTTCTATGGGTGAATTGTAGGGAATCTAAATACCCAAATATTTGGTCTTAACAAAATTTTACGGTTTCATATAATTTAGTGAAGTTATAAAAAAGTAGGCGTGGCAGTGGGCGGATGTAAAAAAATTTTACACTTGTACTGTATCTTTTTCTTGGAAGCCCAGATATGAAATTTCAGCGTCGTAGTTAAAACTTTAAGGCCCAAAAATCGGTTTTGTGATGAAAACGCCCCCAAAAAGTGGGCGTGGCCAACATTTATGTATGGGTGGATTGTAGGGAATCTGAATGCCTCAATATTTGGTCTTAACAAAATTTTTCGGTTTCATATAATTTAGTGAAGTTATGAAAAAGTGGGCGTGGCAGTGGGCGGATTTCAAAAATTTTTACACTTGTACTGTATCTTGTTCTCAGAATCCCAGATATGAAATTTCATCGTCCTAGCTCAAAATTTAAGGCCCAAAAAGCGGTGACATACGGACGGACGGACGGACAGACGGTCACCGCTCAATCGATTTCGCTATTGATGCTGATCACGAATATATATACTTTATAGGGTCTATCTCGATTATTTCTCTATGTTACAAACTATGTGTCAAACTTAATATACCCTTAGGATAGGGTATAAACATACAGAAAAGCTACAATCCGTCTGGAACGGATCGTATGATACCCTATCCTCCTCTCTATAAAATGGGCGTGGCCAAATTGCATTTTGTACTCAAATATAGCTATAATGTCGAACGTTTGAGGATGTTACATGTAAAATTTTATCAAAATAGGTTTTTTGATGATAACGCCCCCAAAAAGTGGGCGTGGCCAAAACTGTTCTATGGGTGAATTGTAGGGAATCTAAATACCCAAATATTTGGTCTTAACAAAATTTTTCGGTCTCATATAATTTAGTGAAGTTATAAAAAAGTAGGCGTGGCAGTGGGCGGATGTAAAAAAATTTTACACTTGTACTGTATCTTTTTCTTGGAAGCCCAGATATGAAATTTCAGCGTCGTAGTTAAAACTTTAAGGCCCAAAAATCGGTTTTGTGATGAAAACGCCCCCAAAAAGTGGGCGTGGCCAAAACTTTTGTATGGGTGGATTGTAGGGAATCTGAATGCCTAAATATTTGGTCTTAACAAAATTTTTCGGTTTCATATAATTTAGTGAAGTTATGAAAAAGTGGGCGTGGCAGTGGGCGGATTTCAAAAATGTTTACACTTGTACTGTATCTTTTACTCTCTATAAAGTGGGCGTGGCCAAATTGCATTTTGTACTCAAATATAGCTATAATGTCGAACGTTTGAGGATGTTACATGTAAAATTTTATCAAAATAGGTTTTTTGATGATAACGCAGCCAAAAAGTGGGCGTGGCCAAAACTGTTCTATGGGTGAATTGTAGGGAATCTAAATACCCAAATATTTGGTCTTAACAAAATTTTTAGGTTTCATATAATTTAGTGAAGTTATGAAAAAGTAGTCGTGGCAGTGGGCGGATGTAAAAAAAATTTACACTTGTACTGTATCTTTTTCTTGGAAGCCCAGATATGAAATTTCATCGTTCTAGCTCAAAATTTAAGGCCCAAAAAGCGGTGACATACGGACGGACGGACGGACGGACGGACGGACGGACGGACGGTCATCGCTCAATCGATTTCGGTATTGATGCTGATCACGAATATATATACTTTATAGGGTCTATCTCGATTATTTCTCTATGTTACAAACTATGTGTCAAACTTAATATACCCTTAGGATAGGGTATAAACAAGCCGGCAGCACACATCACCCAAACAAAACATATAAAAACACACGTATGCATGTACTTTTCCAAATACTTTATTAATTACCTATTCCAGTTTCTTAATACAATCCATTGAATTTCTCATATCTACATTATCAAAATTAATTGAATTCATATCAAAACAAATCAAAACATAAATCATACATGATCCAGTTAAAGTTAAATATCTACATACACTCACATAGTATTATATTATGTACATAGAAATTCGGCCATCATGAATTCACATAAACAAAACAACGGCCATCATTAATTTCAAAATAAAAGCAAAACAAACACTTCATATTTTATCATACAACAAATTGTAATCACTGCAAGTAACGCTGGCAACTGTATTATACACACACGCACACTTATATTCATCAGATATCATTAACCGACGCGACAATATGATCTTATGTAACCGCAACAAGAACCGCTACCCGTTCGTTTTCGTTCGTAACAATGCACTTTTCACTTTTTTCTCACAATAATCAAAAACAAAACCAGTTTATACTTTTCATATCACTAATTATGCAATCATTAAGTTTTTTACGACAGGTACACTTGATAAGAGCACAACACGTCACAAGCACGAAAGGGGAGAATGGAAAACAAATCCATTCATGAAAGGAATCACTGTATTTACGCACGTACATATGGAATACACCGAACCGCAAGTTAAAATAATCAAAAAATTTAAATTCTATAACTAGAATATATTAGAATTGGGGGAGAGTACGATAACTTTGGTGCGAAAAATTGATAACGGTTTTTTGTAGAGGGGTCAGGGCATTTTTTACTATGGGAGGGGGGTCTATCTCGCCCCGTTTAGGAGGTAGGGGGAATTTTAGAAAAAAATGACTTAAAATGAAAAAAAAAAATTATTAAAAAACAACGGCAACACTTACAATGAAGTACTATACTGTACTTTACATCATTAATCCTCAAAGTGATATTACCGTAAATACCAAAAAACATACAGAAAAGCTACAATCCATCTGCAACGGATCGTATGATACCCTATCCTCCTCTCTATAAAGTGGGCGTGGCCAAATTGCATTTTGTACTCAAATATAGCTATAATGTCGAACGTTTGAGGATGTTACATGTAAAATTTTATCAAAATAGGTTTTTTGATGATAACGCCCCCAAAAAGTGGGCGTGGCCAAAACTGTTCTATGGGTGAATTGTAGGGAATCTAAATACCCAAATATTTGGTCTTAACAAAATTTTTCGGTTTCATATAATCTAGTGAAGTTATAAAAAAGTAGGCGTGGCAGTGGGCGGATTTCAAAAATTTTTACACTTGTACTGTATCTTTTTCTCAGAAGCCCAGATATGAAATTTCATCGTCCTAGCTCAAAATTTAAGGCCCAAAAAGCGGTGACATACGGACGGACGGACGGACGGACGGACGGTCATCGCTCAATCGATTTCGCTATTGATGCTGATCACGAATATATATACTTTATAGGGTCTATCTTTTTTATAACTTCACTAAATTATATGAAACCCAAATATTTGGGTATTTAGATTCCCTACAATTCACCCATAGAAGAGTTTTAGCCACGCCCACTTTTTGGGGGCGTTTTCATCAAAAAACCGATTTTGATAAAATTTTACGTGTAACATCCTCAAACGTTCGAGGCTATAGCCATATTTGAGTACAAAATGCAATTTGGCCACGCCCACTTTATAGAGAGGAGGATAGGGTCTCATACGATCCGTTCCAGATGGATTGTAGCTTTTCTGTATGTTTCTATAACGATTTGCGACAACAAAAACTTCGTATCGTTTCGGGAGCAATATACAAATTTAAAACACCACAACACAACATAACACCACGTCACGCCGAAAGGTTTCATTTTTATACCCTATCCTAAGGGTATATTAAGTTTGACACATAGTTTGTAACATAGAGAAATAATCGAGATAGACCCTATAAAGTATATATATTCGTGATCAGCATCAATAGCGAAATCGATTGAGCGATGACCGTCCGTCCGTCCGTATGTCACCGCTTTTTGGGCCTTAAATTTTGAGCTAGGACGATGAAATTTCATATCTCGGCTTCTGAGAAAAAGATGCAGTACAAGTGTAAAAATTTTTGAAATCCGCACACTGCCACGCCCACTTTTTCATAACTTCACTAAATTATATGAAGCCGAAAAATTTTGTTAAGACCAAATATTTAGGCATTCAGATTCCCTACAATCCACCCATACAAAAGTTTTGGCCACGCCCACTTTTTGGGTTCGTTTTCATCACAAAACCGAGTTTTGGGCCTTAAGTTTTTAACTAGGACGCTGAAATTTCATATCTGGTCTTCCAAGAAAAAGATACAGTACAAGTGTAAAGTTTTTTTTACATCCGCCCACTGCCACGACTACCAGACGGATTGTAGCTTTTCTGTATGTTTTTTTAATATTTTTATACCCTATCCTAAGGGTATATTAAGTTTGACACATAGTTTGTAACATAGAGAAATAATCGAGATAGTCCCTATAAAGTATATATATTCGTGATCAGCATCAATAGCGAAATCGATTGAGCGATGACCGTCCGTCCGTCCGTCCGTATGTCACCGCTTTTTGGGCCTTAAATTTTGGGCTTCTGAGAACAAAATACAGTACAAGTGTAAATTTTTTTTACATCCGCCCACTGCCACGCCTACTTTTTTATAACTTCACTAAATTATATGAAACCGAAAAATTTTGTTAAGACCAAATATTTGGGTATTTAGATTCCCTACAATTCGCCCATAAAACAGTTTTGGCCACCCCCACTTTTTGGGGGCGTTATCATCAAAAAACCTATTTTGATAAATTTTTACATGTAACATTCTCAAACGTTCGACATTATAGCTATATTTGAGTACAAAATGCAATTTGGCCACGCCCACTTTATAGAGAGAAGGATAGGTTATCATACGATCCGTTCCAGACGGATTGTAGCTTTTCTGTATGTTTTATAACTTCATTAAATTATTTGAAACCGAAAAATTTTGTTAAAACCAAATATTTAGGTATTCAGATTCCCTACAATTCACCCATAGAACAGTTTTGGCCACGCCCACTTTTTGGGGGCGTTTTCAACAAAAAACCGATTTTGATAAAATTTTACATGTAACATCCTCAAACGTTCGAGTTTATAGCCATATTTGAGTACGAAATGCAATTTGGCCACGCCCACTTTATAGAGAGGAGGATAGGGTATCAGACGATCCGTTCCAGACGGATTGTAGCTTTTCTGTATGTTTATTCTTACATTTGTACAACAAAACAGAAACAATAAAGTGGAAATTTCCTAATTGATACAAAGAAAGATTTTATTTTCTACAAGTTTTTAAATTTTCCAAGTTTTTTGTGTCGGCACGAATTTGGCCAATAATTTCTCTGTGTGTGCAAAATTAAATCATTACCGTTGCCTGCTGGTACATATCCGTGCAAATTGATGTTGCCGCATGTATGTACATATGCAGGACTTGTCGCCTACCTACAAAGCGGTACACGTACATTATCGATCACCGTTGCCGCCGCCCGCCTACGAGACTTGTGCCCACAGTTTCTCTTGCCTCATCCTGCTGTGGCTCAACCGAGCTGCAGCAGCATCGTAAGTACCAACAAAAGTTACACAAAGTGAACAATACTGTCCAGTTCTAATTGCAGTTTTGCAGCCATAAAAGCGACAAATTACCCGCCATTTTGTTGCACTGATAGTCGTATGTTAACGCAGCCACGCACAAGCGCTCGTACCAACAAAGGCATAGCACCTCTGCGATACAGGAGGAGTTCCTCTGACAGTCGTCTAAAGACACCCACATCTGCCAATATGTGGCACCCAGGCCGAGACGCAGCGTCTACGTGAAACAGTAAATCTCCAGAACCAGGGTAATTGCCTGGAAGTAAACCGTCATTCTGCTGCAGAAAGTGCGTCGACATCAACAACTCAGTCAACGTTGCAGTCTAACTCAATTGAAACGAGGGTTGTAATGCCTCATCAACTATACAAAAAGTTATACGACCTGCCTGTGTTTACGGGTAAACCAGACGACTGGCCACTTTTCCTGGCCAACTACGAAGAAACCACTGCTAATTTTCAATACTCCGCGATGGAAAACACCATTCGTCTACAGAAATGCCTGCAGGGCCAGAGAAGCGGTGTCATCTTTATTAATACATCCGAACAATGTTGCTCAGGTAATTACAACGCTTTCGATTCGTTTCGGCCGCCCAGACCTGTTGGTTAAAGCTCAACTGGCTAAAGTACAACAGTTCCCTTCGATTAACGATGCTCGCGTTGAGAATATTGTTCCATTCGCTACGATGGTTCAGAACGTGGTAGCATTTTTGGTGTCCGCCAAATGCGATCAACATTTAGCCAATCCAACATTGCTCGACGAACTAATTACAAAGTTGCCAATGCCCAAAAGGTTCGACTGGGCAAAACACGCATTGGACATACAGCCTTATCCCACCCTTAAAGACTTTTCTACATGGCTAACTGATCTCGCCAAAGTGGTCCAGCTTATCCCACAAAGCAGTACCAGCATGGTTGCAAGAGGACAATCAACGCACCAACGCAGATTGATGCATACCACCACCACCGAGAAAAGAGATACTGGGGCAAGACCTGATAGAGGTATTTGTGTTTGCTGTGAAGCCAATCACCAGGTGAGCGGATGTAACCTTTTTAAAGATCTATCTATCGTGGACCGTTGGAAGCTAGTTGAAAGCAAGCACCTATGTTTTTCATGCATAAAGATTGGTCATGGGACCGCATCTTGCCGCAGTCGAAAGCGATGCGACGAGAACGGATGTCACCGGTTCCATCACAAGCTTGCCGATTTCCTCATTTATTAAAAAATTTTACTACAGAAGACCTGGGATGCTGGAATAGGTTGGGACGATCCATTGCCATGCGATTTACACCGCCGATGGATACTCTGGTGGTCAGAGTTGGACAGGGTCAAAGAATTTAAAGTCAGTCGCTGTTACTCGCCAAAGTTGTTATCAGCTGAGGGTCTCGAGCTTCATATATTTACGGACGCCAGCGAAAGCGCCTTCGCCGCCGTAGCCTATTTTCGCATCCAATGCCAAGGTAAAATTGAGGTTGCCTTCGTTTCCGGTAAAACCAGGTGTGCGCCAAAAAAACTACTCTCCATACCTCGCCTGGAATTGCAAGCAGCAGTTTTGGGAAGCCGTCTACAAACGGCCATACGTGCAAACCACGAGGTGGGCATCTCGAGAGTAATATTGTGGAGTGACTCAAGAACAACCATTTGGTGGATTCGGTCCACCCAGCGAAAATATATATACTGGACACCTCGAAACCATCAGACTGTCGCTGGCTTCCGTCCAATTTAAATGTGGCCGACGATGCTACGCGGGCCATATATCCCCCAAAATTTAAAAGGAATAGTCGATGGATAGCTGGACCAGAATTCCTTCGTCTTTCAGAACAGCATTGGCCAAATTGCTTTAATACTCAAGTTCCAGAGACACTCCAAGTAGAAATCCGCCCAAGGATGCTGCACATAACCCAGGCAAGTAGCTCTATAATACAAGTCACTAATTTTTCCTCTTGGAATAAAATTAAAAGGATATGGCTTGGGTGTTGCGAAGTCGAGTATGGCTGATGCAGGTGAGAGCAAAAGTTGCAGCAAAAGAGAAAAGAGAACTGATCATTGAGCGCCCCACAAGTAATTCCGTCAAAAAACCAGCAGGCCCTAAAAATACGCTGACAGCCGTGGAGATAGCTGCTGCTGAAAAGGTTCTTTGCCGGCAAGCGCAAGAAGAAGAATTTCACGAAGAAAGGTCCTGCCTGGAGAAGGAGTTACCGATCGAAAAAAACAGCACCATATACCAGCTTACTCCATATATGGATGAGGATGCATCAACGCTGCACATTGCCTTCCTGCTGAAGCCAGATGCCCAGTAATTTTACCGCAGTGCGATCATTTAACACGATTAATCGTGCATCATTACCACGAGCTCCTTCGTCACCAAAACGATGCCCTTACCATTAATGAGATTCGTCAGCGGTACTGGGTTCCTTGCGTTCTTTCAGTACTAAAATGGGGAAAAAAAAACTGCCAGATGTGCAAGCTTGCCCGCGCCAGACCTATAACGCCGTTGATGGGCCAGTTACCAGCAGACCGATTGACGCCTTTCACCCACTACAAGTTACTATCGGTCGCAGAAGAGAAAAAAGATGGGTGGCACTCTTTACTTGCCTCACCATCAGAGCCATCCACCTAGAGCTAGCAACAGACTTATCCACCGACGCCTTGATCCTATGCCTGAGGAATTTTGTTAACAGGAGGGGAACCCCTATCCGTATAAGGAGAGACAACGGGACAAACTTTATTGGAGCCCAGAGGGAGCTCACACGGGAAGCCCGGTTGTTTGACTTTGATGTGATCCAAGGTGAGATGGCAGCAAGACGGATCGATTGGAAGTTCAACTGTCCATTGAATCCCAGCGAGGGAGGTGTATGGGAGAGGATGGTGCAGTCCGTAAAGAGAGTCCTATCGATAACGCTCCGTGAAGAGGCACCAAGAGTAGAAACCCTTAGAAGCTTATTGATCGAGTCCGAAAATATTGTGAACTCCAGACCCCTGATGGAATTGCCAGTGAATTCAGAAGATGACGAGCCATTAACCCCGAACCACTTTTTGCTTGGATGTCCAAACTCAACACACAGGCCAACACTCGACGACTCACCAATATGCGGCCGTAAGCAATGGAGGATATCGCAGCAACTTAAGGATCGGTTTTGGAAGAGGTGGATCCTCGAGTATCTTCCGATGTTGACAAAACGGAGCAAGTGGCATGATTTGATCATCATTTGTGACGCTAGTCAACCACGAAGCAAATGGCAACGCGACAGAGTTATGAAGGTATACCCAGCGAAGGATGGCCAGGTCCGGAGTGCGGATGTCAAGACCTCGAGCGGAATGCTTCGCCATCCTGCTTCCAAACTAGCCGTTCTGGAAGTAAGCGGTGAATCTCTCCAAGGATTCACGGAGGGTGGGATGTCGCGGATGGCGAGAGCTGGCACCACCGACGAAGTTATGTAAGTGTTCACCACCAGAGGGACACAACCCGAAAAACAAACTTTACGCCGATTAGCTGGCCAATCCGGGCCCTTTTTATACCCTATCCTAAGGGTATATTAAGTTTGACACATAGTTTGTAACATAGAGAAATAATTGAGATAGACCCTATAAAGTATATATATTCGTGATCAGCATCAATAGCGAAATTGATTGAGCGATGACCGTCCGTCCGTCCGTCCGTCCGTCTGTCCGTATTTCACCGCTTTTTGGGCCTTAAATTTTGAGCTAGGACGATGAAATTTCATATCTGGGCTTCTGAGAAAAAGATAGTGTACAAGTGTAAAAATTTTTTAAATCCGCCCACTGCCACGCCCACTTTTTCATAACTTCACTAAATTATATGAAACTGAAAAATTTTGTTAAGATCAAATATTTAGGCATTCAGATTTCCTACAATCCACTCATACAAAAGTTTTGGCCACGCCCATTTTTTGGGGGCGTTTTCATCATAAAACCGATTTGTGGGCCTTAAATTTTTAACTAGGACGCTGAAATTTCATATCTGGGCTTCTGACGAAAAGATACAGTAGAAATGTAATTTTTTTTTACATCCGCCCACTGCCACGCCTACTTTTTTATAACTTCACTAAATTATATGAAACCGAAAAATTTTGTTAAGTCCAAATATTTAGGTATTCAGATTCCCTACAATTCACCCATAGAACAGGTTTGGCCACGCCCACCTTTTGGGGGCGTTTTCATCAAAAAACCGATTTTGATAAAATTTTACATGTAACATCCTCAAACGTTCGAGTTTATAGCCATATTTGAGTACAAAATGCAATTTGGCCACGCCCACTTTATAGAGAGGAGGATAGGGTATCAGACGATCCGTTCCAGACGGATTGTAGCTTTTCTGTATGTTTCTATAACGATTTGCGACAACAAAAACTTCGTATCGTTTCGGGAGCAATATACGAATTTAAAACACCACAACACAACATAACACCACGTCACGCCGAAAGGTTTCATTTTTATACCCTATCCTAAGGGTATATTAAGTTTGACACATAGTTTGTAACATAGAGAAATAATCGAGATAGACCCTATAAAGTATATAAGTTAATAATTAAACACGGAGTTTCATTAAAAACAATTACTTTTGGAGGAGCCTTCGTTTTATTTGTATCAACTTTAAGAACTGGAAATACAACAAACTTTTACATTTATATATTGACTAATTTTGCCTACTAAGCTACTTGCATCATGTTCATTTGCTGTATCGGAAATGCAAATGCATTTAGGTCAAATTCCTGGAAATTCGTCTGGCGTGTGTGAATTGCAGTGCAGTTGCAATTCTTGGAATTCGACTGTGGGAACTCTTGGGTTAACTCTTCCTTCCTTGATTTGATTGTCCTCAATCAATTATTAGAAGTATGGGATGTCGTTGAACTTCAGTGTAGGTAACTGAACTGTGTGACCTATTACTGAAATGGGATGGACTTGCGGATGTTCTGGCTCCAGATTTTTAATGATGATTTCGGTGTTGTTTCGCTTGCAGATTTTGTAGATGGTTATAATTGCAGCTGTGCCCATGATGAGTATGATTACATACGTAGTAAAACGGTGTGCTGTAGCTTCAGATTGTAAAAGCTTAATTTCGTTTGTATTATTAATGTGTAATTCGTTCATCATTTCTAATGAAAGGAATTTACGGTATTGCTTCTCTTTTGGAGTTAGTTGAAGGATTGCGGGGAGTGCTTGATATTCTGATGCTTCTCGTGAGACAAACGTTCTGTCGTTAATGGTGATGCTGGTATTATGAAATTTGATTAAAAATGTGCCATCGAGCTTTTGCCGTGTTGATTCCGTTGCTAAGGTCCCATTGAAATCATTGAGCAAGATTACGCCTGTTGATACTTCGTCTTTTTGCGGTAGATGTTGACTGTTTATAATGTTGCAAGTAGCTTTTACACTTTTTAAAATATTAGGAATACATGCTGTGCTAGTTAGATTTACAATATCTTGGATTTTACAAATTGAAAAATAGTTACATGATTTGCAAGTTTGTTTTAAACCATATGTTTCGTTTTCTGATTTTAAAATTGTTTCGAACAATAAATCTGTTGCAATATTATTTCTTTTTACGGGTTTTAAAATAAGTTTTACATAATCATTTGGGCTTACTAGAGGTATATTTATAATATAAAGTATTGAAATTGAATTGCTTACAATTTTTACCTCTGCAAAGTTTAACGCTTCTTCAATAGTGGTGAAAGGCAAATTTTCTTTGGATATGGTGCTTATGGCCAAGTTAACTTCTTGATTGGATAATATAAGAGAGTTAATAATACCTAGTTTCGCCCAATGTGTGGCATAATTTAGATGTTCTAATTCTTCTTTAAATATTTTGAGTTTGTATTGAACGTTAACCAGAATTTCATTATTTAGCATTTTATTTTCTTGGAGTGATCTTATAATTTCATTTGACATTTTTGTGATATTATTAATTCTTTCATTATACAGTGTATTTATTATAATCTGTTTATTGTTGTTTTGTAATACATTGTTCATTTTCTCTGTAATTGTTATATAATCCTCATGGTTAAGAGATCTTTTCACCTTTCGCGGTTTAAGATGATGTATTAGATTTTGGATTTGTAGAATTTCATGTTTAAGATATGTGTACAGGGAGTTATTTCTGTGAGTAAAAATAATTGGGGTTAATTCGTTTAGTCTTGTCTCGTATTGGTCCAAGTCGATCACGTGAATGAGTTTGAAGTTTCCTGTATGAAGTCTTGCGCGACCTGTGTGTATTGCTACCACTTGAGCGTTCGTAAAGTCCAGTATCTGGATTTCGGTTTTACCGAAATGAAGAAGGTATCTGAAATGGTATTTAAATGCTAATTCCTGATATTGCTTTTATGAACTGTTCTGCCAGAGTTAGTAATGATTGTGGAGTGTTTATTTTCCTTGACAATTTCTTTTCGGTATCTGATTGTTAGTTTTGATCCTATCCGTTTGTTATGTTTTACATAAACTATGTCTCCTGGGTTGTACTGTTTAATAGGTTTTCTCTTTTTGTTATGGTAGCTTATGTCTTTTTCCTGTTTAAGTTTCAGTCTCTCGATATTGTTGAGTCGTATTTGTTCAAATTTGTCTGGGTCTATGTTTGGGGAACGTCCAAAGAATAGTTCAACTGGTTTTTTCTTTGTTGTAGAATGTATTGTGAAATTGTACTCGTTAAGAGCTCTGTTGAGTAAGTTGCTCAAATGAGCGAGTGCGACCATCGGCCTTCAGACATCGCATGATCTCTGACAAGGTTGAATGGAAGCGTTCAACCTGACCGTTAATTTCACTTCTGTAGGGGGGTGTTGTAAAGACTTGTATCTTCAATTCATCTTCCATCATAGAGAGTATAGAAATAGAGTTAAGTGATTTTTCATTATTGATTATCACTACTTCCGGGATACAAAAAAAGAATAATATATTTTGTAGATGTGGTTTGATGTGTTCAATAGATCTAGATTCGATTATTCGTGCTTGGGCAAATTTGGTAAATTTATCTATTGCTGTTAGGACAAGGTATTTTTCAGTAGAAAATATATCAAGGTGAATAGTGTGTCCAGGATATTTTGGAATAGGTGTACGATTTAATTTTGGGTTATTTGGGTGTCGCTCGTACTTGTTTTCTTTGCATATAGAGCAGTCTTTAGCTGTTCGTTTAATTTTAGCTGCCATTTTCGGAAAGTAGAATTTCTGCAATATTTGTAGGCTGTTTTCGTAGGCGTTACGGTGTGCTCGTCGGTGTTCAGTAAGTATTATTTCTTCCTGTTTAGTCTCGTTTTCTACATCTTCGACAATTGTTTGCGTAAAACGGATTCTATAGTTCTTGAAATGGATTGGGTAAATTTCTTGTATTTTACCCATTGTAGGTTCATTAGTCAGTAGGCCATTAACAATATGTGGATTGAGGTATCTCTTAAATATGTTGATTATGTCTGATTCTGAATATGTTGGTTGTGTTACAATGTGTCTGTTATAAGTGGAAAACATACAGAAAAGCTACAATCCGTCTGGAACGGATCGTATGATACCCTATCCTCCTCTCTATTAAGTGGGCGTGGCCAAATTGCATTTTGTACTCAAATATAGCTATAATGTCGAACGTTTGAGGATGTTACATGTAAAATTTTATCAAAATACGTTTTTTGATGATAACGCCCCCAAAAAGTGGGCGTGGCCAAAACTCTTCTATGGGTGAATTGTAGGGAATCTAAATACCCAAATATTTGGTCTTACCAACATTTTTTGGTTTCATATAATTTAGTGAAGTTATAAAAAAGTAGGCGTGGCAGTGGGCGGATGTAAAAAAATTTTACACTTGTACTGTATCTTTTTCTTGGAAGCCCAGATATGAAATTTCATCGTCCTAGTTAAAAATTTAAGGCCTTAATCGGTTTTGTGATGAAAACGCCCCCAAAAAGTGGGCGTGGCCAAAATTTTTGTATGGGTGGATTGTAGGGAATCTGAATGCCTAAATATTTGGTCTTAACAAAATTTTTCGGTTTCATATAATTTAGTGAAGTTATGAAAAATTTTTATACTTGTACTGTATCTTTTTCTCAGAATCCCAGATATGAAATTTCATCGTCCTAGCTCAAAATTTAAGGCCCAAAAAGCGGTGACATACGGACGGACGGACGGACGGACGGTCATCGCTCAATCGATTTCGCTATTGATGCTGATCACGAATATATATACTTTATAGGGTCTATCTCGATTATTTCTCTATGTTACAAACTATGTGTCAAACTTAATATACCCTTAGGATAGGGTATAAAAAGAGGTTTGATTTGGTAACTACTTTCGTCAGCTATTTTGAGGATAAGTTGATTACGAAAGACGTTAACGGGAACTTCTACCGAAGGAATTAGGTTGTGAGCTGAACTTTCGTCGCTGTGCATTGTTGGTGTCATTGAGTTTATTTGGGCTACTAATGGAGGTCTTGAAAGGGAATCTGCAACGACATTTGCTTTACCCGGTTTGTATCTGAGCTCATAGTTGTACTCTTCTAATATTGCTTTCCATCTCTTCATTTTGGAATTAGTATTTTTATGACTCAACGCGAACGTGAGTGGTTGGTGATCGGTAAAGATAATAACTTTTCTGGATCCGTATAGGAAATTTCTTAAAGAATTCAAAGGCCAAATTATTACCAACATTTCCTTCTCGTTAGTAGCATAATTTTCTTCGGTTGTACTTAACGTTCTGGAGAGGAATGTAATTGGCTTGTTATCCTGAGATAACACAGCGCCTATGGCGTAGTCCGATGCGTCTGTTGTCAATTCAAAGCTCTTATTAAAGTTGGGATGAGAGAGTACAACTTCTTTAGACACGAGCGCATTTTTTAAATTTTGGAAAGCATTGAAAGCAGTTTTGTCAATATGGATAGCTTTATTTTTTGAAGCATTTTTGGACACGCGTCCATCTTCCCCTCTTAAAAGGGATGTCAAGGGTTTTGCTAGTTTCGCGTAGTCTTTAATGAAACGTCGGTAATACCCTGACATTTCTAGAAACGAGCGAAGGTCTTTAAGATTTTGAGGAGGGGGCATATCGACTATTGCGCGGACCTTCTTTGGATTGGCTTTAATGCCGTCTGTACCAACTATGAAACCTAAAAATTCTATTTCCTTTTTCAGGAATTCGCTTTTGTCGAATTGGATTTTCATATTAGCATTTTCGAGGGTTTTAAATACCAATTCTATGTTCTTGAAATGTTCTTCTTCGGTTTCGCCGAATATGACAATGTCGTCAATGTAAACATAGCATCTTTTGCCTATGTGTTTCTTTAAGTATGTCGTCTAAGGCACGCTGGAAAATTGCGGGGGCATTTTTCAGCCCGAAAGGTAAGCGAACGAATTCAAATTTCCCATTATTAACAGAGAACGCTGTTTTCTCTATGTCAGTTTGTTTGAGTAAAATTTGGTGGAACCCGCTTTTGAGGTCAATAATGGTAAAGTATTTCTTTTTCCCAAGATTAGAAAGGACCTCATTTATTTCGGGGATAGGGTACCTGTCAGGAATAGTAACGGAATTTAGTTTACGATAATCTATTACCATACGATATTTCTTTTCCCCGGATGCGTCCATTTTCTTTGGAACGATCCAACGGGAGAATTGTATGGCGATTTCGATGGTGTAATGATTCCTTCGTTAAGTAGTTCTTTTAGCTGCTTTTCCACTTCGTCCTTCAACGCCATTGGATATGGATAGGACTTAGAGTAAATAGGTGTGTCTGTAGTAGTTCGTATTTCGCCTCTTACTGTTGTAGTGTATGTCAGTTTTTTGTCGGGTTCTGCAAAAAGTTTAGGGCAGTCTTTGATAATTTTATTGAGTTTACCTTTTTGATAGTCAGAAAGGTGCGAGAGTCGTAAATTTATATTATTAACATTTTCTGTAATATACTGTTTAAGTTTAATTTGGATGTTGGGGAAGATAGTCATATAGTTTTCATTCGTATGGATAACAGCTTTGAGTTCTCTAAGAGAATCATTGCCTATTATTCCATCAAATGATATCAGACTGGGGAGAATGAAGAATTTTAATTTTTTTTCACTTTGCCTAAATAAGTTTATAAATGAGTGATGGGTAATTTTTATATTACCTCCTACGGAATTAGCCAAAAAGGGTTTTTCATTAGGAATGGCGAGTTTAATGCGTTTAGGCTGCACATAATTTTTATTCGACCCAGTATCTACCAAAAATTTTAGTGTTTCTCCACTTCTCACCTTTAATTCAAAGTAGGGAAGTGAAGAACGACTTAATCTAAAAAATAGATATCGTCCAATTCTTCATACGTTTGCGTATTTTGATTATTGTCTGCATTCTCGGGATATGTTTCCTCTTCACAGTTGTCCGGTGATGGTTCCTTTTCTTGGTCGTTGTTGTCCTGTTTGGTATTAAAGATTCTTTGGAATTTGTTTGGGGAATGAACCTGGTTGGAGTTGCCATGATGATGCCGTTTCTGTATCTGCGGAATTCGTGGTCGGTTAGCATAGTTCACCTGTCTTGACTGCACGCTCCGATCTATGTCCATAGGCTTAGGTGGTAATTGAGGTCTGTGATATTGTTGATATTGTGGTCTCATTGGATGGAAATTTTGTGGCCGAGAATGTTGTTGAGCATGGTTTTGATTTTGTGGTCTATTTGATTGCAATTGTGGCCAAGAATTTTGTTGAATAGGGTTTGGTTGAAATCTTCTTTCAAAAGTTGGTCTCATTTGCACCTGTGGGTTGTGTAGCAATTCGGGATAGAAATTTCTTCGCGGACCTGGCATTGGTTTTGGCGGTAGGACAGGAGGTAATTGGGGTTTGCGCGAAAAGTGTTGGCTGTTATTTGCATACTGTGTTCTGAAATCTACATTTTGCAGCTTCAGACACAGATGTAGGGCCTGTGGAAGGTCAACTGGTTCTTTAATACTTAAAAGACGTGGTAGATCGCCTCGCAATCCCCTTACGAAGGTATCTAACGCTTTGTCTCTGTAGGATTGAGTCATATTATTAAGCGACTCTTTACTCATCTCCATACAGGACAGTTTGTTTAGGATTAGCGACAGATGTTGATAAACTACCTGATAAAATTCAGGAATTGAATTGTTTCCTTGCACAAGGGTTGTCATCTGGTACTCAAGTGTACCGAGATCCCTTTTATCGGCATAATGCAAGGTTAAGCATTTTTAAATTTTGCTCCAATTCAAAGGTGTATTGTACGATTCGAGGGCAATATCAGCTTGCCCTACGATTTTATTTCTTATTGTACTGAGAATTCCATAATACTTGGGAGTCCCTTTAAGATGATCGTAGATTGTAAGGACTCTATCTACGCTCTTCTTCCAGGAACTAAATTCTCCTGGTTGCCCTGAAAACTCGCGAAGATTGTTAGCGATATCAGGTACTTTGTCTAGGTCTGAGAGGTCTCTATTAGCGTTTATGTCAATAATCTGGTCAATGTCATTGTTAATGTCAGAACTTGGGTTGAGTATGTTATTAATAATATGTCGTCCGTTCCTTGCCAATACTTGTGAAACGATTCTTGTAATTTGTTCTGTGAGAGCATTTAAATTTAGAGGTTCGTTCTGGTTAAGAGGAGGAGGTGCGGCAATAGGTGCCGGATTTTCGTTAGCAATAAGTCGCGGTGGTCGGATCAAATTATTTGGATTCATTTTTACGGAGGTGAAAAGATTTACAAACATACAGAAAAGCTACAATCCGTCTGGAACGGATCGTATGATACCCTATCCTCCTCTCTATAAAGTGGACGTGGTCAAATTGCATTTTGCACTCAAATATAGCTATAATGTCGAACGTTTGAGGATGTTACATGTAAAATTTTATCAAAATAGGTTTTTTGATGATAACGCCCCCAAAAAGTGGGCGTGGTCAAAACTGTTCTATGGGTGAATTGTAGGGAATCTAAATACCCAAATATTTGGTCTTAACAAAATTTTTCGGTTTCATGTAATTTAGTGAAGTTATAAAAAAGTAGGCGTGGCAGTGGGCGGATGTAAAAAAATTTTATACTTGTACTGTATCTTTTTCTTGGAAACCCAGATATGAAATTTCAGCGCCCTAGTTAAAAATTTAAACCCCAAAAATCGGTTTTGTGATGAAAACGCCCCCAAAAAGTGGGCGTGGCCAAAACTTTTGTATGGGTGGATTGAAGGGAATCTGAATGCTTAAATATTTGGTCTTAACAAAATTTTTCGGTTTCATATAATTTAGTGAAGTTATGAAAAAGTGGGCGTGGCAGTGGGCGGATTTCAAAATTTTTTACACTTGTACTGTATCTTTTTCTCAGAAGCCCAGATATGAAATTTCATCGTCCTAACTCAAAATTTAAGGCCCAAAAAGTGGTGACATACGGACGGACGGTCATCGCTCAATCGATTTCGCTATTGATGCTGATCACGAATATATATACTTTATAGGGTCTATCTCGATTATTTCTCTATGTTACAAACTATGTGTCAAACTTAATATACCCTTAGGATAGGGTATAAAAACGCTTATAAATGGAAATCGGCTTGAGAGTGCTTATAAAATTTCTAGCTTTTATGATAAATATGATATAAAAACATACAGAAAAGCTACAATCCGTCTGGAACGGATCGTCTGATACCCTATCCTCCTCTTTATAAAGTGGGCGTGGCCAAATTGCATTTTGTACTCAAATATAGCTATAATGTCGAACGTTTGAGGATGTTACATGTAAAATTTTATCAAAATAGGTTTTTTGATGATAACGCCCCCAAAAAGTGGGTGTGGCCAAAACTGTTCTATGGGTGAATTGTAGGGAATCTAAATACCCAAATATTTGGTCTTAACAAAATTTTTCGGTTTCATATAATTTAGTGAAGTTCTAAAAAAGTAGGCGTGGCAGTGGGCGGATGTAAAAAAATTTTACACTTGTACTGTATCTTTTTCTCAGAAGCCCAGATATGAAATTTCAGCGTCCTAGTTAAAAATTTAAGGCCCAAAAATCGGTTTTGTGATGAAAACGCCCCCAAAAAGTGGGCGTGGCCAAAACTGTTCTATGGGTGAATTGTAGGGAATCTGAATGCCTAAATATTTGGTCTTAACAAAATTTTTCGGTTTCATATAATTTAGTGAAGTTATGAAAAAGTGGGCGTGGCAGTGGGCGGATTTCAAAAATTTTTACACTTGTACTGTATCTTTTTCTCAGAAGCCCAGATATGAAATTTCATCGTCCTAGCTCAAAATTTAAGGCCCAAAAAGCGGTGACATACGGACGGACGGACGGACGGACGGACGGACGGACGGACGGACGGACGGACGGACGGACGGACGGACGGACGGACGGACGGACGGACGGACGGACGGACGGACGGTCATCGCTCAATCGATTTCGCTATTGATGCTGATCACGAATATATATACTTTATAGGGTCTATCTCAATTATTTCTCTATGTTACAAACTATGTGTCAAACTTAATATACCCTTAGGATAGGGTATAACTAGTATAATTTTGTTCAATAAAAAAAATCGTATGCAATTTATAATAATGTTTTCTTTTTATAAAAGATTGAATATTTTTGTTCACTTTGGTTTGATTTGGTTAATTTTATTTTAATTTAATATATTTGTTTTGATTTGTTTGAGAAATATAACTTAATAATAACTTACATAAAAAACAATCCCACGATGTGCATTGTCCTTTATGGAGTTCTAAGATGATCCTTCGTGCACTTTACCCGGTGAGTGCGTTGGGTTGGTTGGGGCTGAGGGTGGTCTTTCAGATGAAACTGTATGGTCGGCTGTTCTCGAGTTGAACTCCTTTTTACCGGTTACACGGTTACTAGGGGGCCTTAATTTTACCACTACACTTGTAACACTCATTTCATAGGTTTTTAAGTTATTACTTGCCACCTGTCAAGTCTTCATACACTAGAATTATGCGAAACTTTGGTTTTTACTTATTATCGATTAGTTTTTATTTCTTTATTATTTTATTTCAGTTCACTTATTCAAATACGCGAGAATTAGGTAGTACTTTCTGATTTTAACTTAACACACGTTTATTACTTTTATTCTTAAATATTTTTTATTATTTTTTCAAAACACGTTTTATTTTCACAAATTCACTCGATAGTTTGCATGAACAACTTTGACTTCTGTCCCTGCTCGGGCGCCAGTTAATAATTAAACACGGAGTTTCATTAAAAAAAATTACTTTTGGACGAGCCTCCGTTTTATTTGTATCAACCTTAAGAACTGGAAATACAACAAAATTTTACATTTATTTATTGACTAATTTTGCCTACTAAGCTACTTGCATCATGTTCATTTGCTGTATCGGAAATGCAAATGCATTTAGGTCAAATTCCTGGAAATTCGTCTGGCGTGTGTGAATTGCAGTGCAGTTGCAATTCTTGGAATTCGACTGTGGGAACTCTTGTGTTAACTTATATATTCGTGATCAGCATCAACAGCGAAATCGATTGAGCGATGACCGTACGTCCGTCCGTATGTCACCGCTTTTTGGGCCTTAAATTTTTAACTAGGACCCTGAAATTTCACATCTGGGCTTCCAAGAAAAAGATACAGTACAAGTGTAAAATTTTTTTACATCCGCCCACTGCCACGCCTACTTTTTTATAACTTCACTAAATTATATGAAACCGAAAAATTTTGTTAAGGCCAAATATTTGGGTATTTAGATTCCCTACAATTCACGCATAGAACAGTTTTGGCCACACCCACTTTTTGGGGGCGTTATCATCAAAAAACTTATTTTGATAAAATTTTACATGTAACATCCTCAAACGTTCGAGTTTATAGCCATATTTGAGTACGAAATGCAATTTGGCCACGTCCACTTTATAGAGAGGAGGATAGGGTATCATACGATCCGTTCCAGACGTATTGTAGCTTTTCTGTATGTTTGTACCCTATCCTAAGGGTATATTAAGTTTGACACATAGTTTGTAACATAGAGAAATAATCGAGATAGACCCTATAAAGTATATATATTCGTGATCAGCATCAATAGCGAAATAGATTGAGCGATGACCGTCCGTCCGTCCGTCCGTCCGTCCGTATGTCACCGCTTTTTGGGCCTTAAATTTTGAGCTAGGACGATGAAATTTCATATCTGGGCTTCTGAGAAAAAGATACAGTACAAGTGTAAACATTTTTTAAATCCGCCCACTGCCACGCCCACTGTTTCATTACTTCATTAAATTATATGAAACCGAAAAATTTTGTTAAGACCAAATATTTAGGCATTCAGATTCCCTACAATTCACCCATACAAAAGTTTTGGCCACGCCCACTTTTTGGGGGCGTTTTCATCATAAAACCGATTTTTGGGCCTTAAGTTTTTAACTAGGACGCTGAAATTTCTTATCTGGACTTCTGACGAAAAGATACAGTGCAAGTGTAAATTTTTTTTACATCCGCCCACTGCCACGCCTACTTTTTTATAACTTCACTAAATTATATGAAACCGAAAAATTTTGTTAAGACCAAATGCTTAGGTATTCAGATTCCCTACAATTCACCCATAGAACAGTTTTGGCCACGCCCACTTTTTGGGGGCGTTTTCATCAAAAAAACGATTTTGATAAAATTTTACATGTAACATCCTCAAACGTTCGACATTATAGCTATATTTGAGTACAATATGCAATGTGGATACGCCCACTTTATAGAGAGGAGGATAGGGTATCAGACGATCCGTTCCAGACGGATTGTAGCTTTTCTGAATTTTTTTCGTTTTGGCTGGCTGTTTTACCCACAGCAGCGCAGCAGCGGAAAGAAAATTCTCAAAAATGAATTTGATAAAAAACAAATTTAGAAATCGTTTAAATGTTAAGACAGTTGAAAACTTAATGTTTTCACGATCACTTATAAATAATCTTGGGGAAATTTATGAACCACCAAATAATATGATAAAGTATATTAAACAATATAAATTTGTTGATGGCAAATACATTCAAAAATAAAAAAGTTAATCGTAAATGTTCAATTTAGATCTCTAAATTATGAAAATATTTAAGACTGAATTTTCAATTGATGCAATATATTTATGTTCAGTTTGTTTTTATACCCTATCCTAAGGGTATATTAAGTTTGACACATAGTTTGTAACATAGAGAAATAATCGAGATAGACCCTATAAAGTATATATATTCGTGATCAGCATCAATAGCGAAATCGATTGAGCGATGACCGTCCGTCCGTCCGTCCGTCCGTCCGTCCGTCCGTCCGTCCGTATGTCACCGCTTTTTGGGCCTTAAATTTTGAGCTAGGACGATGAAATTTCATATCTGGGCTTCTGAGGAAAAGATACAGTACAAGTGTAAAAATTTTTGAAATCCGCCCACTGCCACGCCCACTTTTTCATAACTTCACTAAATTATATGAAACCGAAAAATTTTGTTAAGACCAAATATTTAGGCATTCAGATTCCCTACAATCCACCCATACAAAAGTTTTGGCCACGCCCACTTTTTGGGGGCGTTTTCATCACAAAACCGAGTTTTGGGCCTTCAATTATTTACTAGGACGCTTAAATTTCATATCTGGGCTTCTGAGGAAAAGATACAGTACAAGTGTAAACATTTTTGAAATCCGCCCACTGCCACGCCCACTTTTTCATAACTTCACTAAATTATATGAAACCGAAAAATTTTGTTAAGACCAAATATTTAGGTATACAGATTCCCTACAATTCACCCATAGAACAGTTTTGGTCACGCCCACTTTTTGGGGGCGTTTTCATTAAAAAACCGATTTTGATACAATTTTACATGTAACATCGTCAAACGTTCGACATTATAGCTATATTTGAGTACAAAATGCAATTTGGCCACGCCCACTTTATAGAGAGGAGGATAGGGTATCATACGATCCGTTCCAGACGGATTGTAGCTTTTCTGTATGTTTTTTTTTGTTACCAATTATATTTTTAAATAATAAAATGTGTTAAAAATGAATTTTTTTTGAAAAACAATCTTCCTGTATTTAGTTCGCAAATTTTGATTTTACTTCGCTTTTTTTCTGTACATACTTCGAAATTTTATATCAGAAGTCCGAACCCTGCCCCAGATCATTTAACTCAGGGTTGGTCTTCACTTTGCGGAGTATATCGCAGTATGATATTTCTTAAATTTTTTTTTATCACGGCTTAGCATCAATCTTGCGTCCACCTTTTTGTATCACTCTTTTCCACTCGACTCTGTAGTGGTCTTGATTTGCAGCCTTTACAGCTGCATCTTTACCTCGCGGTTTTGCCGTCTTTTCTGGGTTTTTCTCGGGGATTTTCTCTTTCCTCTCCCTTTGGCACTTCTGGACATTTTGTTTCACCATCGTTGCTCTTTTTTCGTGACGATCTCAGTGTATGACAATGTCGAGGGTTCTTCATTACTTGGAGATCTAGTCCTTTTCCGCTTAGGCTCTGGCAGTTGTTTCAACAGAGAAGAAGAAGAAATCGAGCAGCCACAACCGTGAAGGTGTAGAGTAGGAGTTGATAGTGGGTGTCTAGTGTGAGCGCGCTTGTACTGACACACACACATGTAAGATAGTAGTACTTACTTACTTACTTAACGGGTTCCCCACCCGTGAAGAGTCTCTGCCTGAGAAACGGCAGCCTTCCACTCTCTTCGATCCCGGGCACTCTGCTTCCAGTTGTCTACATAGACTAAGCGCTCTGGCATCCGCGGTAGCTTGATCCTTAAAACGGAGGTTCGGTCTTCCTTGTCGTCTCGAACCTGGGGGCTGTGATTCGAAGATCCTCTTTGCTGGAGCATTATTGTCCATTCGCTCGATGTGGCCGAGCCAGTGCAGTCGACGTGTTTTGGCTTTTTGGACTACATTCACATCTTGGTACAGCTCATAGAGTTCGCGGTTATATCTTCTCCTCCGTTCGCCCTCCTCGCATACGGGACCGAATATCTGACGAAGAATTTTTCTTTCGAAAGTGTTCAATATTTGCTCTGTGCTCTGTCTTCCTGCTTATCGTCCAACACTTGGCTCCATATAGCAAAACTGGCAGGATCAAAGTTTTGTAGAGCATACATTTCGTCTTCCGAGTTAGGAGTTTTGACCCCATTTGTTTCGCCAAACCGAAGTAGCAGCGGTTTCCTAGGGTAAGTCTTCGTCGAATCTCCACTACGTTGTCATTCGTGGAGTTGATGTTTACTCCGAGGTAGGTAAACTCCTTAACCACTTCAAAGTTACTGTTGCCAACAGTAACGTTTTGTTCAAGGCGGTGGACAGATGCTTCTTTGTTTGTTGATAACATGTACTTGGTTTTGTCCTCATTCACTTCAAGGCCAACTCGTTTCGTCTCTTCTTCAAATGCCGTAAAAGCCTCTAACACGGCGCGCTGATTTGTTGAAGATAGTGCCTTCCGTGTTCACAACTGCCCAGCACAAGATCAGTTTAGCAGGGATCTCGAATTCGGCCATCGCCTTGTAGAGCTCAAGACGATGAATGCTATCATATGCGGCTTTAAAATCGACGAAGAGATGGTGAGTCTCGAAATTCGTTGGTATTTTCCAGAATTTGTCTTAGTGTGAAAATTTGGTCGATCGTCGATCGTCGATCTGCCGGGCCGGAAGCCATACTGGTACGTGCCGATTAGTGTGCTGCAGAAGGGCTTCAGACGTTCACACAGTACGTTGAATAGGATCTTATACGCGACATTAAGCAGGGATATGCCTCGGTAGTTCTTACAAGACATAGGATCGCCTTTCTTGAAAATGGGGCATATAGAGCTGATAGTCCAGCAGTTTTATGACTCCAACCCCAGGGGCAGTGAACATGAACATGAATGCCTACAATACGATAGTGCACAGAGGTAGACAAAAAACTCGTTTCCAAAAAGTACATCCATATCAGAATCCAAATTTTTTCTAAAATGCTATATGCAAAAGTAAAAAAATTCATCAACAGAAGATCATGAAAAAAGAAGTTATGAGTAACTTGAGAAAACATTAAGTAGGGATATGAGAGTTTTTTTCTTCTTATACAAAGTAGGAACAGTTTTTTCACGCGGTATAACTTTTTTTTTTTAAAACCCTTTAAATTCTTTTGACAAAGACTATCTGGTAGACCATCAGAGCCGGCGACCTTGTTGTTCTTCAGATTTTTGATAGCTGAGCCGACGTCTTCAAAACTAGGAGGGGGGACATATTCTTCATTGACTGGATGCGGGTTCTCTTCTTGCCCTATGACTCACTCTACCTGCCCATTAAGTAGCTGCTGGAAATGCTGCTTAAATACATCTACTATTCCTTGTGCTTCGGTGACTAGGTTTCCTTCACTGTTTCGAAGATCCTGCGTTCCGGGCTTGAAGCCAGCTGCCAGATGCTTGGTTTTCCTGAAAACCATCCGGATGTTGTTCCTATCGCGGGACTCTTCGACATCCTTGAGCTGGGAGGCTGAGTGGGCCCTTATCTTCTTAGGCAGGTTCTTCTTCTCCTCCCTTCTTCCGATTCGATACTCTTCTCTCGCTGGCCTTGTTTTGCGTTGCAGCGCTTGCAAGTGTGCATTTTCTGTCACCTTTTTCCGACGCGCGCATTCATCATCATACCAAGGGCTCTTTTTGGGTGGTGGTTGGTAGCCTATGGTGGTCTCTGCTACCCGTTTGATGATGTCGCGATACTGGTTCCACAGATTGTTGGCATTTGTGGATGGTGAATGCACAGCGGAGAATCTCTCACTCAGGCGCTCTCTGTAGACTCTGCCTACTCCAGTCATGCTAAGGCTTCCAACGTTGAATTTCTTTTTCTGGGTGGTTTGCAGCTTCTTCTCATTGGATAGTCAAGCTCTGAACTTAGCTGCAACAAGAAACTGGGCAGAGTCGACGTTTACCCCTCTGAACGTCTGCACATTCAGAATGTTGGATGCGTGCCTCGCATCTATTAGCTCGTGGTCGATTTGGTTGGCGGTTCGACCATCTGGAGAACGCCAGGTTGCTGTGTGGATTCGTAGTCTTGGAAACCTAGTGCTACTTATCACCGTATTACGAGCTGCTGCAAAATCGATTAGCAGGAAACCGTTGTTTGTTGTCGTGTCGTGGGGGCTGTGCTTTCCAACTACTCTGCCGAAGATGTTTCCTTACCGATTTTGTCATTGAAGTCCGCGAGTATGATTTTGACATCATACTCCGGACAGGCTCCGTCCAGGAGGTCATAGAACTCCTCCTTGATAGAGTCTTCAGCTTCGTCGGTAGGGGCGTGTGCACATATTATGCTGATGTTTTGAAATGAAGCTTTGATGCGGATCACAGCTAGGCGATCGCTGATCGGCTTAAAGTCAATTTTAGTTGAGCGCAGCCGATTTCCCATGACGAATCCGCATCCTAACATGTGCAATCTTTTGTGACAGCTGTAATAAATGTCGCCTTTTTTCTATTTTTGCATACCTGATCCTATCCATCGTATCTCCTGGATCGCGGTAATATCTGCCTTGTACCGCGTGAGGACAGATTCAAGTTTTTGAATAGCACCTGGAGTGTACAGTGTACGTACGTTCCAGGTGCATACTCTTAGATCGTAGTCCGTGGACGTTCCGGGTCGTGATATTAAATGAGGGGATCCATAATCCGAGGCTTGTGCGTCTCTCATATTTAGTGTTTTTTTACGTGGTAAGGAAGTTACCCCGACGGCACAACCCCCAGCCTGGAGGGCCAGTTCCATTTTTTGAAGCCCCTAGGACGGGCGGCCGTTTTTACACCGATGTCAAAACCCGCTTCGGGGGTGTGAGCGCTGCCATTGGTCCAGAAGGGTTCATCCGCCACCATCTCTTTTCCAAAAACCTTATTTTTGGAAATCTTTATGGGCCTGAGCTCCGAATATGCCGGAGCTCAGATAAGTGTTATGTTTGAAGCTATGACGCCACTGTTGACTCCATCGAGAGAGTTCGTCCGCTGTCGTATTTGTAGTGCTGCTATTTTCTCTTGTTCAACACTCGCGCTTATAAGTTCAGCAAGTCAGGTCCCGATGGACACCAACCAGTACCCGATGGCTACCACTAGGTGGTAAAATAAGCACAATTGATGCGCAGTAACAGTTACAACATTGGACGTCACCAGGTTGATGCCAGTCATTGCCTACCCTATTCCTACAGCATCCAGCCATCCAGTAAGATAGTAGTGTCCATTGACAATAACCAGATTTAGGACTCGGAAGGGCACACAATAGGTGAATAAATACTTAGACCAAGAGCCCGCTTGTCAGCAGCTTTATCTGCTTCAGGCATTCTTTGTCTACTGGTACCGGAACTTTCAGATTAGATGATTCCGCCCGCAGGAGAGCTCCCAACAGTTGCGCACACGCTTTCTACATTAGGTTCGAAGAAGACGAGACAGGGTCCAATAAGTTGGTGGATTTCGGTTGGAGTATTCTCCGCATACCTCATATTCTTTCCTTTTGCCACCTGAAGTGGACTACGTTCGATGCTTACGCCTTCGGCTGCATGAGCATTTATGCGCAGCGCAAACGAAATCTTCTTAGTCAGAAGCCCATCGGAGTGTGCACAATTCATCTCCAATTTAACAAATTTTTACGAAATAGTCTTAGGAAACGAACGCTGTACCCGCTGTGCCTGTATTATTGGCTTGGGAATGTTGGTTCCGGCCGCCAGAATCTTTATTGCGTCATACGCTCTCGTATGCCATATTTCTGTTACGTATTTTATGCTGTCCCGGAGTTTCAGTCATGCTTCATCTAATCCACAGGTAAGTAGGTAGGCTGTCGAGGCAGGCCGCGTGAGCAGCCACACTTCCGTAGCTAGAATTGTTTTTCTGCGAAAGCAGGTCAAAAATATTGAATTTCACCCTTACGTGCGATCGCTTAAAATAAAAAGAGACAGCAATACATTTTACCAAAATCACTACATGCGACTGCCTGTATAAGATATATAAAAGTGGTTTTCCCATAATGCTTTTCTAAAGGCGGGTTGACTTGATCGTGAGTGTGGTAGTTTCTCTCTCTGCCATCGTATGAACTGGTGTGATCATGTATGCTTTTTTAAATCGGTTTCATTGGATATGGTTTTTGTTATTCTTTCTTTTTTTAAAAAAGGGTTAGTTACGGATCTTTAAATTAAATGTTCCATTCCAAAACATCAAAATGAACATTTGTACTTTGCTATCACTTTATGAAATATCATACTTAGCGATTCAAAATTTTCTATTCATCATTATCTGCTTCCTAAGTTTTGTTGTAGCTGGTAACACTAATTGAATAGTAATATTGTGGTGAGGGTTGTTTACATTTTTTTCGCACGTCTTTTTAAAGGCGTGTTGACTTGAATTGTTATCAGTCGTGGCAAAGAGAACACGGAAAGAAATAAAGGGTGTTTCGTGCAGAAAATAAGTGAAAGTACAATTTTAAAACTTTTCAAAAGGGTAAACAAGTTTTTTAAATGTTTACCGTGCGATCGGGAGGAAAAGGTAAATTCTGGCGAAAAATACTTTACTTTAGCCTATACCTAATTTGGACATTTCGGTAGTGAAACTACGTTTTCCTGCTTTGCAATTCGCCAAAAACACAACTGTCTGTTGGAATTAGGTCAGCAACCTAATGTTTCCTCTTATAATATATAAAGCATAAGTGATATGTGAAATTATATCATTTATTAAATTGTAGTAAAAAAGTATTTATTCTTAAATTTATTATTAGACCTTACGATGTAAACCGTCCCAAATGTAAACCCACTACGACCGCGAAAGGACATTGCCATACCAGAGATCATTCTAGTACAATTGGATGACGTGGAGGGATATTTTTCCTTCTTCTGGTTCGAGCAGTCACACTGGGTGGACGTGTAAAGTAACAAAAGTTTTGAAAAGAGAGTCGTTTTAGACGAAATATACTAAATATTTACATAAAAGAACAACGAAATAGTTTCACTAAAACTCAGGTGTGGGGTTTTCCACAATTAACATAACAAAAAATCAGTGGATGTGCGCAAAAAAACGGATTAATCTTGGATAAAAGTAATGCCCGTAGACTGGGAAAAAATCAAATGACGGAAGCCTTGCACGAGGCAGGGATAAATATTCCGGTTACGGCCACGATCGGGCAAATTCGTACAATTTACCAGGAAGCGTTGCGGACTCCCGTACTCGAAGACATGGATGAAACAAATGAAGAAACTTCTGGAACTTCAGGTGTGTACACAACTTCTGAAAAAGCACTCACTTCTGAGGGAGCGTCCACCACGGGCGGATCCCGTACTTCTGGCAAAGCGCTTACTTCTGATGGTGCACCAACTTCCGACTCAAATATACAACCGACGTTCGGCGAACGATCAACTTCTGGAACCACATCTGATGACGCCGAGGAACGAGAACTCGCCCGTTTGGAGAGGAGAAAGCGCATCCGCAAACTGCAGAGGCAATTACAAGACATGGAGCCGGTTCCTGCGACTGCAAAAAAGGTGGATTTCACTGACATCGAGAATGCGGTCCCTTTGTTCTCCGGTGACGACAAATATAGTGTTCGTAAATGGATAACCGACTTTGAAGATGTGGCTCAGTCGCTCTGTTGCGATGATCGCCTCTGTGCCCGTCGACTTTTGTCCGGAACTGCAAAGGTTCTTTTGAGAACCACCCGGGTCGACTGCTGGGATTCCCTTAAGGAGGTATTGCTAGCAGAATTCGACCAACAAATGACCCGCCGAGAAGTGTACAACAAATTGAGCCGCCGATCGCCATTGAAGGAAGAGTCGCTGCTACGTTATGTCCTGTCCATGCAAGAAATCGCCTCACATACCGACATCGACGAGGCCGAACTGCTTGAGTTTATCATCGAAGGCATCGGAGACGTGTCATCAAGTGTCTCAATCCTGTATGCTGCCAAATCTATTCCGGAGCTAAAAAAACTTCTTCCCCGTTACGAAAAACGAAGAGTATCAAAGCCGACGCCGTCACTTTCGACCAAAGGCACGTCAACAACGTCAACAGTGCCTACAACATCAGCCAAAGGACGCAACACCCCTACGTCGACATCAGCCAAAGGGCAAGAAAGGTATCCGAAGTTCGAAGTTCGGCCATTTCGCACTCAGCTGTCCAGAGGAGAAAAGGCCGCCAGGCTCGTGTTTCCGATGTTTCGATACTGGACATACGTATAAGAATTGCCCAAAGGTGAAGCTGAGACGTGTTGGAGCCATACATCCAGACACCGATGCCTTTAAGGCCAACGATAGTGATGATGATTTAACAAGGCCAATGAGTGCCGTACAACTGGTGAGCGTTTCCTTTGTTTTAAAAAAAATAAGTATACTAATTGTGAAAACGTTTATTCTCTTTTGGATACCGGTAGTCCGATTAGTTTTATTCGGAAGTCGCTGGTGCATGAAGACATACCATTAGGAAAACTTTCCTACTCCAAGTATAAAGGATTAAGAAACGTCAGAATATTTACTTACGGTACTGTTTATTGTTATATTACGCTTTCTGGTTATAAAAGGAAAATTTTGTTTATGAACATTCCAGATGAGGCCACACCGGTCCCTCTGCTGATCGGCCGCGACGGATTAGATGTAGAAGAGTATGTACTTCCGAAATTAATAAAGATATAATTTCTTGTTTAAGTTCTATGAATTAATGTACTTATGCCTTTAGAGAGGGTAAAACATTCAATTCGATTAGTGCACCTAGTGAAGCTATTAACAAATCTTCTGTGAACAATAGTGTATCGCGTGATAGAACGATTAAGTATGATTCAGGCCAGGATGATTCTGCTCTTCAAGCTAGTAACGACGAGAATGACAACGGTTTTTGTGAGTTTCTCGCCATAGAACCAACGTTGGATGGGGAGTTGGACATCGGTCCCAATCTCGGTTTAGGGATTTCGAAAAAAATTCTGTCGATCGTCGAGAAGGAGTATTTGAATTTTGACAGAGTGAAGGCTAAACCCCCAGACTTCGAGATGCATATTCGACTTGTGAACGATACTCCTTTCTTCTGTTCTCCTCGCCGGTTGTCGTTCGCTGAGAAGCAAAAAGTGAACGACATTATTAGAGATCTTCTGAATCAAAAGATTATCAGGCCCAGTGACTCTCCGTATGCTTCGCCCATTGTTTTAGTAAAAAAAAAGTCTGGAGAGACTCGAATGTGTATAGATTATCGTGCGCTGAATAAACTTACGGTCCGCGATAACTACCCCCTTCCGCTCATTGAAGATTGCTTAGAGTACCTTGAGGGGAAGAAAGTTTTCACATTGTTAGACCTGAAGACTGGATTTTACCATGTTAAGATGTCGCCTGATTCGACTCACCTGACTTCTTTCGTTACTCGACATAATCTTTCGACGACATAATCCTAGCGAGTACTAACATCGACGATCACCTTCAACTATTAGAACGCGTTCTTCAGTGCATATCAGAAAACGGTTTAGAACTTAATTTATCAAAGTGTTATTTCGGGTATGATACGATAGAGTACCTTGGTTACAAAGTGACTGAACGTGGTATTCAACCAAGTGACTCTCATCTTAAAGCTATACTTAATTATCCGGTGCCTAAGAATGCTAAGGAAATGCATTCCTTCCTTGGCCTGAGTTCTTATTTCAGACGATTTGTCCATTCGTTCTCACGAATAGCTAGACCTTTGTATAATCTATTAAAGAAGGATATCCCGTTTAATTTCACTACTGAGTGCGCAACCGCCTTTCAACGTTTGAAGGATTCTTTGGTTTCGTCCCCGGTATTAGCTATCTATAGTCCAGATCGGGAAACTGAGCTTCATTGTGACGCGAGCACACTTGGTTATGGTGCTGTCCTCTTGCAACGGCAGGCTGATAATAAGTTTCACCCCGTGGCCTATTTTTCGAAGAGCACTACGCCACAGGAGTCACGGTACCACAGCTTCGAACTTGTGACCCTGGCAATAATCTCCGCCCTTCGGCGCTTCCGTGTTTATCTAGAAGGAATACCGTTCACTGTAGTTACCGACTGTAGTTCACTCACCCTTACACTTCACAAGAAAAACGTTAATCCGAGAATCGCGAGGTGGGCGTTGGAATTAGAGAACTACAACTATAAGGCCAAACACCGTAGTGGGGTTAGCATGAGCCACGCAGACGCATTGAGTAGGTGTTTTATGATTTCCGCTGTAAATTCCGAGGACATAGACTTTCAATTAAGAGCAGCTCAAAGTCGTGACCGAGTAATCTCGTCATTAAGTGACAAACTAGGCGAGGAGAATTCGAAGCTGTTCGCCCTTCAAGATGGCGCTGTGTAAGTCTGATAGACTCCTATTTTATGTCCCTACCGAGATGGAAACCAACTTAATTAGGCATGTCCACGAAAGTATTGGCCACCTAGGTATTATGAAGTGCTATCACCAAATTCAAAAAAAACTATTGGTTCCACAATATGAAGAGTAAGATTGAGAAATTTATAAGCAATTGCATTCGGTGCATTATGTACTCGTCACCCGCAAATTCCCTCGAACGTAATTTGTTTAGTATGCCGAAATAGCCGGTTCCTTTTCATACCCTACACTTAGATCATTTCGGACCCTTGCCTGCAATTCAGTCAAAAAGGAAGCATATCCTCCTGGTGGTCGACGCGTTTAAAAAGTTTGTTAAGCTATACCCTGTCATATCGACGAGTACGAAGAAGTGTGTGCGGCCCTCAGTAAATACTTCGAATACTACAGTAGGCCCATCCGAGTGATTACGGCCATAGGCACTTGTTTCACTTCACTGGAGTTCAGCTCATTTTTGCTAGACAGGACATAACTCACGTTAAGGTGGCGGTCCAGTCGCCGCAAGCAAACGGGCAGATAGAGAGAGTGAACCGAGTGCTGACAGGTATGTTAGAAAAAGTTAGCGATGAAATTGATCACAGTGACTGGGTTCAAAAGTTATCCCTTGTAGAGCATGCTTTAAACAATACGATGCAGCGGTCTATCTGTAATACGCCTAGTAGGCTCCTATTCGGGGTTGACCAACGCGGTCCTAACATTGATAAACTGGCTGAGTTTCTTGAAGAGAAACAGTTAAACCCCCTCTTCTGGAATTTGACCGAGGATAGGGAAAAAGCGTCGAAAGCTATAGCTAAAGTTCAGGAGTATAATCTGAGAAAGTTTGAAGAGCAACATCGCCCCACGCCCCTGTATGAAGAAGGAGACTATGTTGTCATTAGAAACGTGGATACCACCGTCGGTACCAATAAGAAATTAATTCCCAAATATAAGGGCCCATATGTGGTCCACAAAGTATTGCCACACGATAGGTACGTGATTAAAGATATCGAAAATTGTCAGATCACGCAGCTGCCGTATAATGGCGTTATTGAGGTCAAGAATCTCCGTCTTTGGAGGACTAGTGCTAGCTAATCGAATGGAACGTCTTCCCAGAAACGCCTACCACCGTATTATCGAATTTGAGTAAAAAAAAATGTGTTGTTAAGTCATGTAAGATCGTGGTCGATCTAGATTGTCAGGTTGACCGAGATGTAGTAAAAAAGTATTTATTCTTAAATTTATTATTAGACCTTCCGATGTAAACCCGTCCCAAATGTAAACCCACTACGACCGCGAAAGGACATTGCCATACCAGAGATCATTCTAGTACAATTGGATGACGTGGAGGGATATTTTTCCTTCTTCTGGTTCGAGCAGTCACACTGGGTGGACGTGTAAAGTAACAAAAGTTTTGTAAAGAGAGTCGTTTTAGACGAAATATACTAAACATTTAAATAAAAGAACAACGAAATAGTTTCACTAAAAAATGTATAATAAAAATGTATGGGAAAATAATTTTTGTGTTTTTTTTAACGGAACATCCTGTGCTACTTTCCGAAATAATTTTTCCAATCTTCTATCCCTCTTTCACTGCCGTCTATTTCTCGTGTCGGTGAACTTACTGATAACAATTTTTCAAAAACACGTGGAGAGTGTCCCTACTCACTGTAAGTAGATATACTCTGCTGTAAGTAGATATACTCTGATTTATGACAATGCGAAGGGTTGAACTTGATCTTGAAGTAAACAACAACAGTGTGAAGATAGCACAGTCGTCAATCATTTTCCAGAGCTGCTACAACTGGCGATCGATACTCGATAGAAGAGGATTGTGCATAAGATGTACATTGCGAACAAAGTTCACGGCGGTGAGAATGTTCAACAACGCAACATACTACGATAATATTTTTACAATGTTTAAAGAATTCATATTTATTTCTTGTATCAAAATAACATAATATAACATAACATAAGAATTTAAGGTAATAATTACAATTTGGTAGTTGACAATGCTGACAAGTGTCATGGGGGCATTGTTGACACTATTTAGCTGTCAATTTAATTCAATTTGATGATGTCATAATTCTCATATCATTGTTGCAATAAACTTCAAGCGGCACAGACGTGCAATTATTATTATCAACTCTTTTTATTTTAATTTTTATCTGTACAACGTACAAATTCATATATATATACATATATATATCTTTAACAAAGAACAATCATCAAAACGAATAACTTGGTTCATGTATTCAAATGTTTTCTTCGACCTTATTGCTCTAAAAACTGGACAACCTCTTTCACCATCAAATAAATCAATTGTAGTTTCGTTTTTCGATCTACAAATACATAAGTATGTATTTCAAAAATCATTTGAAATGAAATAGAAACCAATAACGACTTATCTGTAAACACCAGGTAAAATCAAAACACCAATATATGCTTGCAACATATCCGAATCGATTTGTTTGAAGGCTTCACCGTATTTATCTTCTGAATACGCATTAGAATGTTTCAAGATAATACTTTCAATATGTGGCGGGAAGAAAAGTGAAAAAACATCTTTGATATCACCATTGTATATAAATCTAATAGTATTATCACTTGACGAAATTTTTTCTTAGTTACCTTGTTAGACAGAGGGCGCAAAGCAAAGTGGTTTCTCTTACACACAGAAAGAGAGTTTTGAGCGAACAAATGGATAAACGAGAGAACAAAAGGAAAAACGGCAAGGAATATAAAAAACATACAGAAAAGCTACAATCCGTCTGGAACGGATCGTCTGATACCCTATCCTCCTCTCTATAAAGTGGGCGTGGCCAAATTGCATTTTGTACTCAAATATGGCTATAACCTCGAATGTTTGAGGATGTTACATGTAAAATTTTATCAAAATCGGTTTTTTGATGATAACGCCCCCAAAAAGTGGGCGTGGCCAAAACTCTTCTATGGGTGAATTGTAGGGAATCTGAATACCTAAATATTTGGACTTAACAAAATTTTTCGGTTTCATATAATTTAGTGAAGTTATAAAAAAGTAGGCGTGGCAGTGGGCGGATTTAAAAAAAATTTACACTTCTACTGTATCTTTTCGTCAGAAGCCCAGATATGAACTTTCAGCGTCCTAGTTAAAAATTTAAGGCCCAAAAATCGGTTTTATGATGAAAACGCTCCCAAAAAGTGGGCGTGGCCAAAACTTTTGTAGAGATTGTAGGAAATCTGAATGCCTAAATATTTGGTCTTAACAAAATTTTTCGGTTTCATATAATTTAGTGAAGTTATGAAAAAGTGGGCGTGGCAGTGGGCGGATTTCAAAACTTTTTACACTTGTACTGTATCTTTTTCTCGGAAGCCCAGATATGAAATTTCATCGTCCTAGCTCAAAATTTAAGGCCCAAAAAGCGGTGACATACGGACGGACGGACGGACGGACGGTCATCGCTCAATCGATTTCGCTATTGATGCTGATCACGAATATATATACTTTATAGGGTCTATCTCGATTATTTCTCTATGTTACAAACTATGTGTCAAACTTAATATACCCTTAGGATAGGGTATAAAAACTGACTCTTCTTGATCATGTACATACATCCAAATATGTACATGTTCTTGTGGTTTAATACCATCGTGATGGACGAGACGGGAGGATTATGTTTTCCTTTCGTGTTTTGTTTTTGTATTTTTTGGTGTTTACCTTAATTATGAATGAAGTTATTTTTCTGCAATATACACAATTGCACACACACTCAAACGTTGCCACATTTTATTATTTCTATGCGGGAATTAGCGACGTTGCAATATTGTAGATTTCAATGTTAATGCAAATGTAAACGCTTTTCTTCTTGTTAATACATATGAATGTGTATGTATTAATACATGTAAATATTTAATACGTATTCTAATGTTTTGTACCACAACAACAGATTTATTGTATTTAATTACAAACATTGGATTGAAAGGACAAATTGATGAAAACAACCTTTTTTTTCCTTTTTGGAGTAATGGAGTAAAACGGTTACCAATACGGATTATGCTTAATTATTTTTTTATTGTCCCTAACTACATATAGTTATATATATGTGACTATTTATACCTAGAAATGTAGTTCCATATGTACATAAGTATTTACATATGTATGTATGTACGCACATATATTCTTGTATTCTTTCCACATCACCCAGTGGAGTAAAATACTAGATGCGTTTTTTTTTTGAAGTGTCCCCAGTAGGCCTATTCCTCTATCACAACTTTATAAATTCTATTATTGCACATGCATTCAAAGGGATATAATATACATTTAATACGTATGTATGCATGTATGTATGTACATAGATATAACAATTTCATAAACTATACTTTTTATACCCTATCCTAAGGGTATATTAAGTTTGACACATAGTTTGTAACATAGAGAAATAATCGAGATAGACCCTATAAAGTATATATATTCGTGATCAGCATCAATAGCGAAATCGATTGAGCGATGACCGTCCGTCCGTCCGTCCGTCCATCCGTCCGTCCGTCCGTCCGTCCGTCCGTATGTCACCGCTTTTTGGGCCTTAAATTTTGAGCTAGGACGATGAAATTTCATATCTGGGCTTCTGAGAAAAAGATACAGTACAAGTGTAAAAATTTTTTAAATCCGCCCACTGCCACGCCCACTTTTTCATAACTTCACTAAATTATATGAAACCGAAAAATTTTGTTAAGACCAAATATTTAGGCATTCAGATTCCCTACAATCCACCCATACAAAAGTTTTGGCCACGCCCACTTTTTGGGGGCGTTTTCATCACAAAACCGATTTTTTGGCCTTCAATTTTTAACTAGGACGCTGAAATTTCCACGAAAAAGATACAGTACAAGTGTAAATTTTTTTTACATCCGCCCACTGCCACGCCTACTTTTTTATAACTTCACTAAATTATATGAAACCGAAAAATTTCGTTAAGACCAAATATTTCGGTATTTAGATTCCCTACAATTCACCCATAGAACAGTTTTGGCCACGCCCACTTTTTGGGGGCGTTATCATCAAAAAACCTATTTTGATAAAATTTTACATGTAAAATCCTCAAACGTTCGACATTATAGCTATATTTGAGTACAATATGCAATTTGGCCACGCCCACTTTATAGAGAGGAGGATAGGGTATCATACGATCCGTTCCAGACGGATTGTAGCTTTTCTGTATGTTATTTACTGTTAATGGAAGCGAATCATTTTGAACCTCTTTAACTGCAGTTGAACCTTCAAAAATAGTTCTTTTCTTTCCAACTGTGCTTTCCCCCGAATTCATAATTCTAAAGCACGTATCGTCAATTACAACGTCACTGCATTTGCACACCGTTATGCATAATTTGGGAACTGCATTTTTAGTAAGGCATTTTCGAGTTGCCTTTATTATTACATCTTTCAAGTAAAAATGTTTTTTGCAAAAAAAGGCATTTTTTTTTAAAGTTGTTTTCTGAGAATGCTTTAACCAAATTTCTCTTCGCTGGTCATTCGGAATGTGAAAAAATGACAAAGAAAACGATTTCTTAACGTTATTGCAATCTGTGTATGAACATCGGGTAGCCACACTTATAAAACCTTTGCTTATTTATTTACATATAAAATTTAAAAGGAACATATACATATGTATATAATGTACCTACATATGTATGTATATGTATATTCACTGCTCTGAATATTGAATTAAAAATTAACTTTCTTACAACGTACAATTTGGTAATTGCCAGTCAAGCAATGCTATATGTTTTTATACCCTATCCTAAGGGTATATTAAGTTTGACACGTAGTTTGTAACATAGAGAAATAATCGAGATAGACCCTATAAAGTATATATATTCGTGATCAGCATCAATAGCGAAATCGATTGAGCGATGACCGTCCGTCCGTCCGTCCGTCCGTCCGTATGTCACCGCATTTTGGGCCTTAAATTTTGAGCTAGGACAATCAAATTTCATATCTGGGCTTCTGAGAAAAAGATACAGTACAAGTGTAAAAATTTTTGAAATCCGCCCACTGCCACGCCCACTTCTTCATAACTTCACTAAATTATATGAAACCGAAAAATTTTGTTAAGACCAAATATTTAGGCATTCAGATTCCCTACAATCCACCCATACAAAAATTTTGGCCACGCCCACGTTTTGGGCGCGTTTTCATCACAAAACCGATTAAAGCCTTAAATTTTTAACTAGGACGCTGAAATTTCATATCTGGGCTTCCAAGAAAAAGATACAGTACAAGTGTAAAATTTTTTTACATCCGCCCACTGCCACGCCTACTTTTTTATAACTTCACTAAATTATATGAAACCGAAAAATTTTGTTAAGACCAAATATTTGGGTATTTAGATTCCCTACAATTCACCCATAGAAGAGTTTTGGCCACGCCCACTTTTTGGGGGCGTTATCATCAAAAAACCTATTTTGATAAAATTTTACATGTAACATCCTCAAACGTTCGACATTATAGCTATATTTGAGTGCAAAATGCAACTTGGCCACGCCCACTTAATAGAGAGGAGGATAGGGTATCATACGATCCGTTCCAGACGGATTGTAGCTTTTCTGCCTACTATTTTATAACTTCACTAAATTATATGAAACCGAAAAATTTTGTTAAGACCAAATATTTGGGTATTTAGATTCCCTACAATTCACCCATAGAAGAGTTTTGGCCACGCCCACTTTTTGGAGGCGTTATCATCAAAAAACTTATTTTGATAAAATTTTACATGTAACATCCTCAAACGTTCGACATTATAGCTATATTTGAGTGCAAAATGCAATTTGGCCACGCCCACTTAATAGAGAGGAGGATAGGGTATCATACGATCCGTTCCAGACGGATTGTAGCTTTTCTGTATGTTTTGTTTCTCTTCTGGCAAATTATTTTTTGATTTTATGTTAGGCAATGCTGCGACCAATCCTTAACCCCCAAAACCTAGAAAAGGAAAATTATAAATGTACATCCATACATACATATACATATGTATGTCCAGAGTAAGTCAAAGCTGCGCACAGTGCGTATACACATCATATGGCAGAAAACTGTTGCGTGCAAATATTGCTCTAACTTCCTTATCCGCTCCATCCCTCCCAATCATACCCATCCACCCTTTGCCCCTTCCTTTTCTCTTTTACCCGTTGTCCCCTGCGAACTTTGCGAACGTTGAGCATTACTGGTTGGGTCCCAACTAGTGCTCGCACTTGCGTTTAAATTTCAAGGGGGATGACAAAAGCAGGTATCCCGGCGCCAGACAACTGTCTGAAGCAGGAAAGAGCCAGGTGGACCGCCTGGAGACTCATCCTGATCATCGTAAGAAATTAAAATTAACAATTCGATTCTATTACTCACAAAGAGGTCCAAAAAAAAAAATAATATGTGAGGGGTAGTTTCTGATTCCCTGGGTTCCTTCCATTTTGTTTACCCTCTTCTTACGAAGGTTTACTCGATAGGTAGAGTTCGCGTTATAGTTGACAAGCTTTCCCTCCAACTAATAGGTCATTAGAGGGAATTTTAAGTGGAACAAGATCCTTAGAGTAAGGTTGGGCTAGGTACGAACCCAAGCAATCACTTGAAAACACAAACAAACAGTTCCGAGAAATTTCCCCACTACCGTGGTTCGAGGATCGAATGAGAGAAGCAACGAGGGAGGCTACTGGAGCGCTGGATGTGATTCCCTTCGCTCCGGTAGCTGAATCGACGACAACGAGGCGAAATCAGTTACACCAATACACAGAAACCCTTTCCCGCCAAAAAGACAGTGCGACAGAAAGGTGTTATTTTTATTCAAAACCGCGTGCAAAACGTTTTAAAATTCATAATTCAGTAATTGCCAAATATGTGTGCATAAACCCGATTTTTGTAAACATAACTTTCGTCAGCATGGACGTCGATAAATGGCTGAATTCGCCTCAGCTGAGTGTGCGTGTGCGTGTGTGAGTGGGAGAGAGGCGACTTCACTTCTTGGTTGACCGAATCCAGAGCCGGACACGATAGTGGAAATTTAAAAAGGAAGTTCGTTAAAAAAAAAAATATAAAAAAGCACAGGAAAATTGCTATAGTGAGGAGTTAGTTTTGAGTGAAAAGAAAAGAAAAAAAAAGGACATACACATAGTGAAGTGGAAACAAGAAAGAAAAAGAGAAATAAATAGTGATAGTGATTGTGGCGGAGACATACCTTTTCCCCAGACCTATACGCAGGATAATCGGTAGTAAGGAGGATAAACAGGACCCTGTTGGAGGGACAGCGAAAAAAAAGCTAAGTATTGTGTATTTAAATTAGGAAATCGTTTTTATTTTGTGGCGTTGAAATTGTTTTCGAGTCAGCCTTCGTACCCGTATCTTTTACCGTAGCCGTCGCTACGAGTCCATAGTTGTTTCTTCTTTTTCGCGACCCGTTTCTCCCGTTACTTAAACCGTAGTTCACGGAGTCGTAAGTGAATCCGGAGCTACCCCATTGGTCTCACTTTATTCTTTTTCTTTTACTTTACTTTCCGCGTATAAAATATCTCCAAATTTTATCCAAGGCTGGAACCGGGTCCGAGCCACATCAGAGCCTAATTCCTTGGTGCGTTGTTACACCGGAATAGGTAAGTCCCAGCCCGCTGAGACGAAGTAAACTCTGCCAATGATAAAAATACGGAATCTGTACTTTCACCCTCGATTTTAGCGTTTTCCCTCAAAGGTTTGGTAATCTTCCTAATAAAAGATTACCTGGCGTCCAACTCGGTATTATATTTTATTTTTACCTATTTAAAATATTTTACAGCAGTGTAATCACACCCATTATAATATTCCCGGAAAAGCGATCCCTGAACCCACCCCTCGTGAGCAGCTGGGAAAACACGGCGAAATTTTGACATTTCGTCGTTGTTGGGTTTTCCTGATCATTCAACTTTTTTGCAAACGCGTGCGCGGCCGTCCCTTTTATCGTTCTTTTTTTTTGTTGTTTATTCGTGCGGTGAAAAAAAAATATATATTGTATAATTCCCCCTCATAAAGTCGCGCGTTAATTACCCCTTTAATCGGGATAAATAATAATAATTGCTCGAGGAGGAGAAACTCAACATTTTGACGCCCAACGTGTGGGGCCAGGAAACTTTTTTTATTGACTGGAAAAGTGATCGTGTTGTGTCTTGTCCTTAGGGAAGTGTCTGATTCATTTTTTTGGTTCTATTTACTTTGTTTTTTTTTCTTTCTCTTTTCCCAATCTAGTGCCACAAATTTGGTTTGATAAATCATCGGGGCTTTCATCATACATCAACATATATCCATACACACATCGTTGGATACCCACAGGAAAACTTAATCTGTGCATCGCTGGATTTCTGCACCAAAAAGTATAATCTTCCAGACGCAAAACCCTGGAAGCCAAGTAGGTGGTTGTTGTTTCGTTTTTCTTTCAATCGGCTACGTACCTATGTACCAATATAAGTATATACATACATACATATATAACACAGTATATTAATACGTAAATATTTTAAAACTGTATATACATATTTACATACATATTTACGTTTTTTTTTTCATTGTCTGATCGTTGTCAGTGATACTTTTTTCGGTTTTGTTTTTTTGCAAGGTTTCTTTTATGCATTTTTTTTTTCCTTTTCGTTTACATCATCAGTACAGTGGGCTAGGTACCTTTTTTATACCCTATCCTAAGGGTATATTAAGTTTGACACATAGTTTGTAACATAGAGAAATAATTGAGATAGACCCTATAAAGTATATATATTCGTGATCAGCATCAATAGCGAAATCGATTGAGCGATGACCGTCCGTCCGTCCGTCCGTATGTCACCGCTTTTTGGGCCTTAAATTTCGAGCTAGGACGATGAAATCATATCTGGGCTTCTGAGAAAAAGATACAGTACAAGTGTAAAAATTTTTGAAATCCGCCCACTGCCACGCCCACTTTTTCATAACTTCACTAAATTATATGAAACCGAAAATTTTTGTTAAGACCAAATATTTAGGCATTCAGATTCCCTACAATCCACCCATACAAAAGTTTTGGCCACGCCCACTTTTTGGGGGCGTTTTCATCACAAAACCGATTTTTGGGCCTTAAATTTTTAACTAGGACGCTAAAATTTCATATCTGGGCTTCTGACGAAAAGATACAGTAGAAGTGTAAATTTTTTTTACATCCGCCCACTGCCACGTCTACTTTTTTATAACTTCACTAAATTATATGAAACCGAAAAATTTTGTTAAGTCCAAATATTTAGGTATTCAGATTTCCTACAATTCACCCATAGAACAGTTTTGGCCACGCCCACTTTTTGGGGGCGTTTTCATCAAAAAACCGATTTTCATGAAATTTCACATGTAACATCCTCAAACGTTCGACGTTATAGCCATATTTGAGTACCAAATGCAATTTGGGCATGAGCACTTTATAGAAACGAGGATAGGGTATCATACGATCCGTTCCAGACGGATTGTAGCTTTTCTGTATGTTTTTTGGTTGTTTTTTTTTCTCTCGTTTTTTTGGTTTTATTGTGAATTTTTTTTTCTTGTTTTGGTTTTATTGGTTTATTTGGTTTTCTTTTCGTTGATCATAAACGGGTGATTGTTTCGCGTTGATTTTAGTGAGAGTTTCGGTATTGGTTTTATTGGGGATAATAACACCTATTTATTAATATGGAAATCAATGGGCTGTCGCAGGAAGAACTCGCGTACGAAGTTGAGTGGAGGGGGCTAGCTATCGGCAACGTGGATAGCATGCGGAAGTCGTTACGCTCCGCAAGGGCCCTCGAACGAAGGGGATCACTCGAGGTCGAGGAATATCCATTCCTCTTCGCGGTAGATAGGGTCGCGGTCGAGAAGAAAATTTTAGAAATAGAGGAGTTGCTGGAGAACCCCCCGGCCCGAGGTTCTCCAGACTATAAAAAAATCTATGCAAAGATTGAATGGGCAACGGGACGTATAGGCATTTCGAAGCCTAATACCGAAGGAGAAGCAGCGGAGAAGAAGAAATTAAAAACGATCTTGATGATGCTGCTGGCGACACTGGAAGTAGAGGACGAAGAAGACGACGTAGAAGATGAGCCACGGAACAAATCAGGACAGAAGCAACAACGGCAGCAACAACAGCCGCCACTACACCAAGCGACCGGTGGAGACCCTACCAGTATGATCAGCGGTGAGAGGATTCTCGTAACCAACGAAAGGTTCGAGAACCTCTCCAAATGGGATTTAAAATTTTCAGGAGAACGTTGTGGATCTTCGGTTAATTCATTTTTAGAGCGGGTGGAAGAATTGCGGGCAGCTCGAGGGGTTAGCGAGGTACATCTTTTTAGGTCGGCGGTCGATTTATTCATCGGGAAGGCACTTCTGTGGTTTAGGGCGGTTAGGAGGACCATTAGTACTTGGCAGGAACTTGTTAGGGAACTAAAGTTGGAATTTCTCCCACCTAATTATGATGACCTGTTACTTGAAGAGATTAGGCGACGAACCCAAGGAAAGGATGAGTCGATAGGAGTATATGTGGCCATCATGGAAAACATGTTTGGTCGGTTGTCGGAACCCCTCTCTGAGAGACGAAAGCTGGGTATTGTTCATCGGAATCCCGCACCATTCTACCAAACGCAGTTAGGTTTGGCCGATCCGAAAACGATCGGGGACCTGGTTGCGTTGGGTAGAAAACTTGAGATGGTCCGAGCCAACGTGGAAACGTTTGCGCCACCTCCCCCTCCAAGATCCAGGAACCTATTGGAACCTGATCTTGCCTACGCCGCGGTAGAAGAACCATCTGTTTCTGTAGTTTCCCGAAACACTCATCCCCCTCGCAGGATGAGATGTTTCAACTGTAATCAAGAAGGACATTTTTCTAACACCTGTTCCGCTCCTAGGAGATGTTTAGGTTGTGGTAAGCTAGGGGTCATTCGGAAGGATTGTAGAAACTGCTCGGGAAATGGGCAGCGGACTCTTGCAGCGGCAGGGCAAGAGCGCCGGCGAAATTAGTTAGGTTGTCTGCTGGCAACCAGTTGGAGGTCGTCCACTTAGGTTTCACGCTTGAGGCAAAAGATGACGACGTACGCCCTTAAGTATTTAGGTGTCGAGGTATATGGAGTTAGGCTTATAGGTTTATTGGATTCAGGGGCGTCGCGTACGATCGTCGGTAGGGACGGGTGGAAAATTTTAAAGGACTTAGGTTTAGCTTTAGGAAAGACTGATGTCAGTAGGGTATCATTAGCTGATGGGGGTAAGATAGGAGTAGAAGGGAGCATTCTACTTCCTTTTGTAGTTCAGGGCCAATCATTTTTATTAGAGTGCCTAGTCATCTCGACTCTACCACACATCTTGATCTTGGGTGCCGATTTTTGGACCCGCACGGGAATCGTCCCGGATCTACGATCAGGAGAATGGCGCTTCTCGAATCAAGTCGCGTTGGCTTCGATTTCGGCCATTCAGGAGAGAGGAGAGCTAGACGAAAGGCAAAGTAGGCAGTTAGGTAGCTTTATAGCGCAAGTTTTTGAAAACATGCCAGAGGGCATAGGGTGCACACATCTAGTGGAGCACAAGATTAGGACGGCGGCTGAACCAATCAAGCAGCGGTATTATCCGGTTTCACCTGCGGTTCAGCGCCATATTGATAAAGAGTTAGAAGACATGTTGAAGGAAGACATCATAGAGAAGTCAAGTAGTCCGTGGGCTTCTCCAATTGTGATGATTAGGAAGAAAGACGGAACGTTTAGGTTTTGCGTGGATTACAGGAAGTTAAATAAGGTTACTGAGAGGGACGCTTATCCTCTCCCTTACATCTCCTCCACCTTAGACAAGCTCAGGGATGCCAAGTACCTTTCTTCGCTGGACATTAAGTCCGCTTATTGGCAAATCCGAATAGAGGACTGTTTCAATTTAAGAGGATGCCATTTGGGTTGCATAATGCCCCAGCGACATGGCAGAGGTTCATCGACACTGTGCTTGGCGCCGATTTGGAGCCGCACGTGTTCGTATACCTGGATGACATCATCATCGTCACCAACTCCTTCCAAAAACATCTGGAGATACTGAAAGAGGTCTTTAAGCGGTTATGCTCGGCGGGTCTAAAGGTTAGTAAGGAGAAATGCAACTTCTGTAGGTCCTCGCTAAAGTTTTTAGGTTATGTAGTGGATAGGAATGGACTCCATGTAGACCCAGAAAAGGTAGATAGTATGGTTAGGATTCCTGCTCCCAGGAATGTTAGGGAAGTTAGGAGCTTCGTCGGAACGGTATCCTGGTACAGGAGATTCATACCAAACTTTGCGTCTTTGGTGAAGCCGTTAACCGACTTGCTCAAGAAGAGCAATAGGTTCAATTGGACTGACGAGTGCGAGGGGAGTTTCAAGAAGGCAAAGGAGTGCCTAGTGACTGCCCCGATTCTGACCTGCCCGGATTTTGAGCGGCCGTTTGTGGTACAAACAGACGCTTCGGACTATGGGGTTGGAGCAGTGCTTAGTCAAACATTTGACGACGGAGAGAAGGTGATATGTTATTTGAGTAGGTCGTTGAATAGGAACGAGAGGAACTATTCAACCACGGAGAAGGAGTGTCTGGCTGTTCTATGGGTTGAAGTTGCGACCATATATCGAAGGTGTTCGATTTACGGTTGTGACTGATCACTATTCTTTGGTGTGGCTGAGTAACCTCAAAGATCCGTGTGGTAGATTAGCGCGATGGGCGGTTAGGTTACAACAGTTCGACTTCGAGATCGTGCATCGAAAAGGGAAGGAGCACGTGGTTCCTGATATGCTCTCTAGGAACGTTGCGTTGGTAGCGGAACTGGAGGAGCACCGACTCGATCCTTGGATCACAAAGATGATTTCGAAAGTAGAGTCGAACCCTTTAGCCTATCCGTCCTGGAGAGTTGAACAGGGCATTTTATTTAAGTTCGTTAAGTCTACGCAAGTGGTTGTTCATGACAATGATTCAGAATGGAAAGAGGTAGTAGCCAAGTTAGATAGGGTTAGGATACTTAGAGAGTGTCATGACAACCCATTAGCAGGGCATATGGGGGTTAGTAAAACTTTTGCTAGGGTAGGTGCTCGGTACTACTGGCCTAAAATGAGGTCAGATATTACCAAGTATGTTAGGAGCTGTAGAATTTGCCAAAGTGTGAAGCCGGTGAATGACAAACCGGCTGGTTGGATGGTTGAGAGGAAAGGGATTTCGAATCCCTGGGAGATGATCTGTGTTGATTTGGTAGGCCCTCTTCCAAAGTCGAGTAGGGGTTTCACTTACATTCTAACAGTGGTCGATTATTTTACCAAATTCCCCTTACTTTTCCCCCTTAGAACTGCTACGGCGAGTTCCGTCTGCAGGGAACTCGAGGATAATGTTTTTCTACTTTTCGGCATACCATCGGTGGTCGTCTGTGACAACGGCCCCCAGTTCAAGAGTAAAGAACTGCAAGCGCTAGCCGAGGCGTACGGGTCACAAATTAGGTACACTGCACATTATCATCCGCAAGCTAACCCTGCGGAGCGCATCAACCAAATAGTAAAAACCACACTCCGCGCGTATGTTTCCGAGAATCATCGAACGTGGGATGCGCACCTCGCGAAGGTTGCATGTAGCATCCGCACGTCGCAACACGACGTCTTGAAGGTATCACCATATTACGCGAACTTCGGGAGAGATATGGTGACGTTCGTGGGTAGACGGGTAGGAACCATCGCGGATTCAACATTAAGGGAAGTAGGTTCATCAAATAAGGAATTAGACTCCACAGATAGGGAGATAGAATTAGAAGTTAGGGATAATGTCTTAGGAGATAAGGAACCGAATTTAGGAGATAGGGAAATCGCCACAAGAGGTAGGGACTTAAGCTTTCAAGGTAGGGCCCCAGACATGCCAGAATTAGCCAAGAAGTTTAGCCAGCTTAGGGATGATATCTGCCGGAAATTAGCGACGGCAACCAAGAAGGCTGCCCAAACATACAATTTAAGACGGAGGGACGTACAATACCTCCCAAACGAATTGGTTTGGCGCAGAAACTTCACGCTTTCCAACGCGGCCAAACTAGCGCCAAAATACGTCGGCCCCTTTATTGTCCAGAAGAGAGTGTCACCTTGGACTTATACACTATAAGACAATAATGGCAATGATAAAGGCACCTGGCATGTGAAAGATTTGAAGCCTTTCTACGACGAACGTAGCCAGGAAGATGAAATAAGTCGCGCCGGAGGACCCAGAAGGCGCTAAGAGGAATTGAGAGCTTCCCGCTCTGTGATATTTTCTTATCGACAGCGAACGCTGCATGCCTCTGAACCATCGTTCCTTTGTTGTATTGTTTACCCGGGGAGGTCCGATTTCGGACGATTTCTTACTTCGGCCTTTCTTTCGAAAAGCCAACCTCTTCTCTTCGGAGGTAAGGGTGGGGTTTGTTGCGTGCAAATATTGCTCTAACTTCCTTATCCGCTCCATCCCTCCCAATCATACCCATCCACCCTTTGCCCCTTCCTTTTCTCTTTTACCCGTTGTCCCCTGCGAACTTTGCGAACGTTGAGCATTACTGGTTGGGTCCCAACTAGTGCTCGCACTTGCGTTTAAATTTCAAGGGGGATGACAAAAGCAGGTATCCCGGCGCCAGACAACTGTCTGAAGCAGGAAAGAGCCAGGTGGACCGTCTGGAGACTCATCCTGATCATCGTAAGAAATTAAAATTAACAATTCGATTCTATTACTCACAAAGAGGTCCAAAAAAAAAAATAATATGTGAGGGGTAGTTTCTGATTCCCTGGGTTCCTTCCATTTTGTTTACCCTCTTCTTACGAAGGTTTACTCGATAGGTAGAGTTCGCGTTATAGTTGACAAGCTTTCCCTCCAACTAATAGGTCATTAGAGGGAATTTTAAGTGGAACAAGATCCTTAGAGTAAGGTTGGGCTAGGTACGAACCCAAGCAATCACTTGAAAACACAAACAAACAGTTCCGAGAAATTTCCCCACTACCGTGGTTCGAGGATCGAATGAGAGAAGCAACGAGGGAGGCTACTGGAGCGCTGGATGTGATTCCCTTCGCTCCGGTAGCTGAATCGACGACAACGAGGCGAAATCAGTTACACCAATACACAGAAACCCTTTCCCGCCAAAAAAGACAGTGCGACAGAAAGGTGTTATTTTTATTCAAAACCGCGTGCAAAACGTTTTAAAATTCATAATTCAGTAATTGCCAAATATGTGTGCATAAACCCGATTTTTGTAAACATAACTTTCGTCAGCATGGACGTCGATAAATGGCTGAATTCGCCTCAGCTGAGTGTGCGTGTGCGTGTGTGAGTGGGAGAGAGGCGACTTCACTTCTTGGTTGACCGAATCCAGAGCCGGACACGATAGTGGAAATTTAAAAAGGAAGTTCGTTAAAAAAAAAAATATAAAAAAGCACAGGAAAATTGCTATAGTGAGGAGTTAGTTTTGAGTGAAAAGAAAAGAAAAAAAAAGGACATACACATAGTGAAGTGGAAACAAGAAAGAAAAAGAGAAATAAATAGTGATAGTGATTGTGGCGGAGACATACCTTTTCCCCAGACCTATACGCAGGATAATCGGTAGTAAGGAGGATAAACAGGACCCTGTTGGAGGGACAGCGAAAAAAAAGCTAAGTATTGTGTATTTAAATTAGGAAATCGTTTTTATTTTGTGGCGTTGAAATTGTTTTCGAGTCAGCCTTCGTACCCGTATCTTTTACCGTAGCCGTCGCTACGAGTCCATAGTTGTTTCTTCTTTTTCGCGACCCGTTTCTCCCGTTACTTAAACCGTAGTTCACGGAGTCGTAAGTGAATCCGGAGCTACCCCATTGGTCTCACTTTATTCTTTTTCTTTTACTTTACTTTCCGCGTATAAAATATCTCCAAATTTTATCCAAGGCTGGAACCAGGTCCGAGCCACATCAGAGCCTAATTCCTTGGTGCGTTGTTACACCGGAATAGGTAAGTCCCAGCCCGCTGAGACGAAGTAAACTCTGCCAATGATAAAAATACGGAATCTGTACTTTCACCCTCGATTTTAGCGTTTTCCCTCAAAGGTTTGGTAATCTTCCTAATAAAAGATTACCTGGCGTCCAACTCGGTATTATATTTTATTTTTACCTATTTAAAATATTTTACAGCAGTGTAATCACACCCATTATAATATTCCCGGAAAAGCGATCCCTGAACCCACCCCTCGTGAGCAGCTGGGAAAACACGGCGAAATTTTGACATTTCCCTTTTATCGTTCTTTATACCCTATCCTAAGGGTATATTAAGTTTGACACATAGTTTGTAACATAGAGAAATAATCGAGATAGACCCTATAAAGTATATATATTCGTGATCAGCATCAATAGCGAAATCGATTGAGCGATGACCGTCCGTATGTCACCGCTTTTTGGGCCTTAAATTTTGAGCTAGGACGATGAAATTTCATATCTGGGCTTCTGAGAAAAAGATGCAGTACAAGTGTAAAAATTTTTGAAATCCGCCCACTGCCACGCCCACTTTTTCATAACTTCACTAAATTATATGAAACCGAAAAATGTTGTTAAGACCAAATATTTAGGCATTCAGATTCCCTACAATCCACCCATACAAAAGTTTTGGCCACGCCCACTTTTTGGGGGCGTTTTCATCACAAAACCGATTTTTGGGAATTAAATTTTTAACTAGGACGCTGAAATTTCATATCTGGGCTTCCAAGAAAAAGATACAGTACAAGTGTAAATTTTTTTTACATCCGCCCACTGCCACGCCTACTTTTTTATAACTTCACTAAATTATATGAAACCGAAAAATTTTGTTAAGACCAAATATTTGGGTATTTAGATTCCCTACAATTCACCCATAGAACAGTTTTGGCCACGCCCACTTTTTGGGGGCGTTATAATAAAAAAACCTATTTTGATAAAATTTTACATGTAACATCCTCAAATGTTCGACATTATAGCTATATTTGAGTACAAAATACAATTTGGCCACGCCCACTTTATAGAGAGGAGGATAGGGTATCATACGATCCGTTCCAGACGGATTGTAGCTTTTCTGTATGTTTTTTTTTGTTGTTTATTCGTGCGGTGAAAAAAAAATATATATTGTATAATTCCCCCTCATAAAGTCGCGCGTTAATTACCCCTTTAATCGGGATAAATAATAATAATTGCTCGAGGAGGAGAAACCCAACAAAACTTCAGGACACACATTACGCAACAACTCTATACAGATATGGAAGAAGTGGTACATTACCCCCAGGTATTCCTTCACACAGACAAATATTGAAGGCGCACCTGTTATGCTCTTAAGGAGTTTAAATCCACCCAAAGTCTGACACGGAAACAGATTACAGGTTAAAGCTGTAAGAATGGAACCTATTTGCCAGTCAAACAAATTTATCTCTCTGATTTGTTATGCAATGGTGGTCACCAACCCTTAACCGCCAGAATCATGATAATGAAAAGCATACTTATATAAGTATATATGTATGTGTATCTACAAACAAAGTTGAACGCAGTCCACCTCGGCAGAAACTTCACAGGACACATAACGATCATCTATTTTTTTTCTGTATTCTCGCTTTCCACCTTTTTTTGTGTGTTTGTTTGGTTCTCTTTTTTTTCTCTTTGTTCTCTTTCTTCTCTTCTTACTTGATATCTGCGACTGTAAGAGCAAATGGATAGTTGGGAGCGAATGAGAAAAAAGTTGCCTTGCTTGTTAGTGGCGCTAGTGTCGATATCCTCAAGTGATACTACTATTAGATTTATATACAATGATACTACTAACTTACTGGCCCTGTGCGGGCACTCTAAGTTAAACTTAATTCTTAAAACTATGTCTTTTGACGTAACCTAACTTACTTAAGTATTTATTATCTAATTATTTAATTACTAATTTGGTAAACAAAGAAAATTATTTTTTTGGAAAAACTTTATCCGGACTTTTTGTTTTTTTTATATTTTATAAAACTTAAAACTATCTTAAAAACTACCTTAAAATAAATCTTAAACTACTTAAACTAAATACGTAATTAAATACGTACTTTTTTTTTTTATTTTTTTTTATATATATATTTTTTATATTTTTTTTTTCAAGTGCTGTGTTTATGTCTTAACCTAACTTACATCTAATGACAGCAACAAAAGACAACACTTAAACATGGACTTAAAACTACGTAAGCCGGCCAGGCTAAATATATAAATAAATATATAAATAAATAAATAAATAAATATATAAGTAAAATGGCCAGCGTGCCCTACAAGGGCTAGCCAGGATTGAAAGGGATCGACGAGGGAGTTCCCTCTCGTTCAAAAAGCCACCAGAATTTCTGATGCTGTTTATACCCTATTAAGTTTGACACATAGTTTGTAACATAGAGAAATAATCGAGATAGACCCTATAAAGTATATATATTCGTGATCAGCATCAATAGCGAAATCGATTGAGCGATGACCGTCCGTCCGTCCGTATGTCACCGCTTTTTGGGCCTTAAATTTTGAGCTAGGACGATGAAATTTCATATCTGGGCTTCTGAGGAAAAGATACAGTACAAGAGTAAAAATTTTTGAAATCCGCCCACTGCCACGCCCACTTTTTCATAACTTCACTAAATTATATGAAACCGAAAAATTTTGTTAAGACCAAATATTTAGGCATTCAGATTCCCTACAATCCACCCATACAAAAGTTTTGGCCACGCCCACTTTTTGGGGGCGTTTTCATCACAAAACCGGGTTTTGGGCCTTAAATTATTAACTAGGACGCTGAAATTTCATATCTGGGCTTATGACGAAAAGATACAGTAGAAGTGTAAATTTTTTTTACATCCGCCCACTGCCACGCCTACTTTTTTATAACTTCACTAAATTATATGAAACCGAAAAATTTTGTTAAGACCAAATATTTAGGTATACAGATTCCCTACAATTCACCCATAGAACAGTTTTGGCCACGCCCACTTTTTGGGGGCGTTTTCATCAAAAAACCGATTTTCATGAAATTTTACATGTAACATCCTCAAACGTTCGACATTATAGCTATATTTGAGTACAAAATGCAATTTGGCCACGCCCACTTTATAGAGAGGAGGATAGGGTATCATACGATCCGTTCCAGACGGATTGTAGCTTTTCTGTATGTTTTTCTATGTCTTTAACATCGCGCCCCGACACCGACCTACTGAATCGGAGACGCTCGTCATCGCTCTGTGCTACGCCTCGCTCGTAGTTGAGTCGCCTATCAACAGCTTTTCTGGCGACGTGGAAGATAAGCGGAAACCCCGCTCTGTCCTGGATCAGACCTTGTCCGTCGAAATAGAGGAATGCCTCTGGGGGGACCAAGCCGTTAAGGCGCACCCTCTCATGGTACATTTCATTGGGGTAGTAAGCCCCAAAGATCACGTTATTGGTCGAGTTCATTGCTCTTGCAATATGACCTCGAATCAACTTCACCAGGAAATTGTCCACTCTGATCAGATTCGGTTTGTTATAAAGGACATCATTGGAATAGAATTTTTTGTACTCAGACTCTGGTGTTCTGTACAAATGAAGGCAAGCCCGGAGACAAGCCCTCTCAAACACCCGAATCTTTTCCATTAACCTTGCTCTAACTTTAAACCACACCGGACATCCATAGGTAAGCATTGGCCTTATAAGGGCCGTGTAGCAGATGACCTTCACCCTTGCATCGAGTTGGCTGCTATAAAACAGTCTCTTTGTAAGGGCAAAAGCAGCTTTGGCTCTGGCCAGAGCAGCATCTATATGTTTGTTAAAATATAGATACTGATCTAGCCAGATCCCAAGGTATCTGACTACACTTCTGCTCGCCAATGGTCGTCCGTGCGGTCCCACGATGGAGAACTTTCGCCAATTCTTTCTGGTGTCCCTAGAGGCCCCAGATAACGGCGTTCTGAACAGGATGGTTTCCGACTTCTGAAAGTTGATCTTCAACTTCCAGTCATCGCAATATCGCTGGATCGTCTCGAAGTCACGTTGTAAGAGTATTGTAATGACCTCGATCTTTGGACCTGACCTGTACGCAATCAAGTCGTCTGCGTACGCAATAGCATGGTGAAGAGAACCTATGAGATCGCTAGTGTAAATGTTAAAAAGGATAGGCGAAGTAACTGCACCCTGTTGCAGACCATTTTTAATTTGAAATACACCAGCAGAAGTCACATTGCCATTTTTCACAACGAGCTGTCTACTGGTGAGCATGTTATAAAGAGTGTACAGCAGTGGTTTACTTATACCCAGCCTACTCAACTTGTAAAAGAGTCCCTCTAACCATACGGTATCGAAGGCCTTTTCCAAGTCAATTAGGCAGGCACCCGTGCATTGTTTCTTGCTTTTATTCCATTGGACATCCGAAACCAGTTTAGACGCGGCATGTAGGGTATCATGCCCCGCCTTGAAACCGAATTGGTTGTCCGGGATTATATTTCTGTCCTCAACCCACTTATTCAGGGCTCTATGGATCACTTTTTCGAATATCTTGCTAATGTTCGGAAGGAGACTTATCGACCGGAGATTTGCCGGATTGGATGTATCTTTTCCCCTTTTGGGAATGGGATGCACCACTGCTGTTGTCCAATGCGCCGGATAATGTGCATTATTCAACGCATTGTTAAACAGGGTGGTGTATATGTCCACCGCTTCTAGAGGGAGATGTCGGAGCACAATGTTCGAAATTCCGTCGATACCCACGGATTTCTTACTTCTTAATGAGACGAAGATCGTTTGGAGATCTACCTTCGATATGAACGGGGGATGAACCCTGTCATCGGCGATGGCATTATTTGCCATGTTACCTTCATTGAACATGGTGAAACCAGTGTTCTCAGATCGCCAGTCTTGCATATCACTTCGAAGGTAGAAGTTGTGCACAAGGACGCGATTATCCAGGTCATGGTTCGGGTAAATGCTTTCATTCACCTTGTACACTTCCTGGAAAGTCGCTCCTATAGCCTCAACCTTCTCCTGCGGATCTTTTATCACGAAGAAGTCGTCATCCTCGACAGCGTTATCTGGATCTATACCAGCTGTTATGAGTATTTGTTCGTAGTTCGTCGTTCGGGGTATCTTAAGACACGGAAGGTCGCTGAAGTTATTCCTCCGAAAAATCTTATTGATTTGCGGGAACATACTGGGATTATTGGCTCTTACCGCCGAAATCGTCCCGTTCCAATACGCATTCACCGTCAGTCTGTAATTTTCTTTGATCAATTTTTGGAGGTTTTTGATCAACGACTTCAATGTCCTAACCTCCGAGTTTTGTCTGTCAGTAAACTGTCTGTACAAGGTTTTTAATCTTGACAACAGTCTACTTTTTTGTTGGTGTAGTGCGTCGATAGTCGCGTTGCGGAATACATCTACGTTGTCAGTATGTTGATACCGAGGTATCGTACTGTCCATAGTTCGTTGTCTCGTCCAATTGCTTTAGGTATCTGTCAATCTCCTCGCTTGACAGATTCCTATTGGACGGTGGGTAGAGCGAGTTCGAGGAGAGTGCTCTAGTCAGTACTCGGAAGAAGCGTGTCCAGCGCGTCCTACTGTAATTGTAGAAATGCGTTTGGAATATTTATTTCGGCACTAAGTCCGCAATGGTCGCTGTCGTACACAAAAGTGTGCAGACAGTTAATCGTTTGTCGGTCCGTGTCGGTTAGTTGTAGCCGTACGTCGAACAGCATGAGGTCCAGATAAGAGCCGCCTCTGGGAAACGACGGACTATCCGATGCTTTCACATCGAGTCTAAACTCGACATTGTGCTGACCCCACCAATTAAGTAGTAGGTTCCCTCTAGAATTTGGCGTATTATTTCCCCAATTCCTATGCTTCGCGTTTAAATCTCCGGCCATGAGATAATAGTTCTCCTCCGACTCCAGCCTTAGGCATCGGAAAAGTGTCTCGAGCTCTGAAATAAATAAAGAAGGTTGAGTGGCTTCAGGCGCATAGACTGCGACCACGTACATCTTCTTTCCACTACGGAGAGGGATGCACACGATACACGCTTCCAGCACCTGGAACCTTCGCACTTCACCACTGTACACTGTTTTATATCGCAGCTCTTTACGAATAAAGATCGCGACACCACCTCCTTGAGTGGAGTTGGGTCGGTCTCTTCTTACTATATCATATCTATTGTTCCTTAATTTATGTCTCTGAGTTAGCTTAGTTTCGCTAATCAAAAGCAAATCAGGATTTTCGTCATCTAGCAACTTAAAAAGTGAGTTTCTACGTTCTATTCTTATCAGTGAATTCACATTCACCGCAAGGATCTTAAGGGGAATCTCCGCCGTGGTACCCATTACGACTGGAGGTGCGTTAGGCCCGGCAGAAGCGCGTAGATCTGATCCACCCGCGTCGCCTGCTCTTGTATCTGACGTTGAAGCTGGCCCATCTGCCCTTGAATTGAGATCAAGATAGCCATCAGGTCAGCTTGCGCCTCAGGTGCTTTAGACACTGACGCCTTTGGAGCAGCCTTTGGCTGTTGCTTTTGCGTCTTACCCTGACCGGCCGCCATTTGGGCGTACGTCAATTGGGGTGTGACGACTTGATTTGAAAGAGCGGGACCAGGTGAACGCTTCACCACGATCTTCTGCTGACGAGCCATGTTTGATCTCCTAATAACTTGGAACTGAGGGCAACCCCGATAATTAGCGGTGTGCCCCGTGTTCCTGCATAGTGCACATGAAAGTTGCTCCCTATCTGGAGCCCTATCCTTACCTAGCGGACATTCTTCTGTCTTGTGGTCCTTTCCACACTTCACGCATCGAGGCTGCATATCGCAGTTCGACGCGGCGTGCCCGAACCTCTGGCAACGAACGCATTGGAGAATGCTCTCGCTCCGTCTTAATTTTTCCCACCTTACAACCTGGTAGTCGAGGACTTTAATGCCTCTTAGACTATCCAGTTTGCTGCTGGGTGACAGCTGAACCAGGAAGAACGGAAGTTTCCGGTTCTCCCTTTTGGCCTTAGCTGTAATGAATGGCTTAACTCCTACGAATTCGAGCCCGTCGCACTTTGTTTCTCTAAGCAATTTGAGGATCTCCTCCGGTTCAGAAGACGGTTCCAACCCCTTCAGCAGCATAGTATGCAGCTTTTCCCCTTTCGGGGTGAAGGAGAAGAACTCCGTCGTTGAAATGTATATTATATCCCTTTGAATGCATGTGCAATAATAGAATTTATGAAGTTGTGATAGAGGAATAGGGGACAACTGGGGACACTTAAAAAAAAAAAAGCATCTAGTATTTTACCCCACTGGGTGATTTGGAAAGAATACAAGAATATATGTACGTATATAAATACATATGTAAATACTTACATATGGAACTACATTTCTAGGTATAAATAGTCACATATGTATCTACATATAGTTAGGGATAATAAAAAAATATTAAGCATAATCGGTATTGGTAACCGTAATTTACTCCAAAAAGTAAAAAAAGGTTGTTTTCACCAATTTGTCCTTCCAATCCAATGTTTGTAATTAAATAAAATAAATCTGTTGTTGTGGTACAAAACATTAGAATACGTATTAAATATTTACATGTATTAATACATACACATACATATGTATTAACACGAAGAAAAGCGTTTACATTTGCATTAACATTGAAATCTACAATATTGCAACGTCGCTAATTCCCGCATAGAAATAATAAAATGTGGCAACGTTTGAGTGTGTATATTGCAGAAAAATAACTTCATTCATAATTAAGGTAAACACAAAAAAATACAAAAACAAAACACGAAAGGAAAACATAATCCTCTCGTCTCGTCCATCACGATGGTATTAAACCACACGACATGTACATATTTGGATGTGAGTACATGATTAAGAAGAGAGTCAGTTTTGTTTTCATATTCCTTGCCGTTTTTCCTTTTGTTCTCTCGTTAATCCATTTGTTCGCTCAAAACTCTCTTTCTGTGTGTAAGAGAAACCACTTTGCTTTGCGCCCTCTGTCTAACAAGGTAACTAAGAAAAAATTTTCGTCAAGTTATAATACTATTAGATTTATATACAATGCTAACACGAACTTTTGCATATCTTGTTGTTCCAGGACGAAGAGAAATCACATTTTCACTCCGAAGTCTGCCACTTTAATGCTGAAACGGTTGTGGTTGCCACACAGTACCATCTTTTGAAACAAGCAATGGATCATTACTTTCACCTTCACTAACTGATTCATTTGTTTCATTTGATTCGCTCGCTTCCTCTTCAACTTCAGAATCACTATCATCTGAATATAAGTCATCGTCATCAACATTTCCTCCTATCACTATTAGTATTGTATATAAATCTATAAATGCTATTAGCATTGTATATGAAACTTATAGTACTATCATCAAGCGATATTTCTTCTTTTCCGCTTCGACCGCCTAGGTGGCGTGTTCTCATTTCTCGCAAGCAAAGAAAGATGTTATCGCTCTCACGATGACTTTTTGAGTCAGGGGTTTTTTCATATTCTCTTTTGGAGACGCGCCGTACTTTTACACGATGACTTTTTGAGTCAGGGACTTTTTATATTTCTTTCTCCTTTCTTTTACATTTTGCTCTGCTCCGACACACGGTGTCTGTGACACGAACTCCACGCTGAGAATACAAGAATAAACAAACTGAAGAAAAACTTCAAACAAGATAAAAGAGAACACGAAAAAGTCACACAAATCCTCTATCCGTGCGGATCGGGCACTTTTCACTTCCCTTTCCTACACATTCGAGAGTCGCTGACTCAAAAAGTCATCGTGTAAAAGCGCACTAAGCAAAACCGGTTTTGGGTTTCCTTTCTCACTCTGAATTTTTGAGAACATGGTACGCAACTGAGTGAATGACTTTGCCAAGAAAGTGAGTAAAGAAACTGAAACAAAATTATGAGCATTGAGCAGGTTATTACTATTTCATTTGGTTTGGAATGGTCTGGTTTACGGATGAAAAACTTTTGTCACAGTGGGTTGATGGTGTGATTAGGAATTTTGCATACAAAGAAGTAAAATTTCGGCACAAAGCAAAGAAATGGGTACAAGCATGAGAAAAACTTTATAGTGGAGGTGTGAGCGAGTAGGATAATCACCGAAGACCTTATGTACCTATACACTATGTATGTATGTATGTACATACATATGTACATATCTATGTACAGCTGTGTTCAAAATAATAGTAGTGGACCTGAAACGTTTGTATAGAATGGTGTCATAGCAAAAATAAAATTTTTCTTAACATAGTTATGTTATAACATTAACGTTTACATACTTGGTTATTAATTGCAAGTTAATATAAATTTTTACATATGTACTTAAGAAAAAAAAAGTTTTTGTAAAAGTACTATCAAAATTAAATGTTCAAAAAAATAGTAGTATTTGATTAAAACTAAGAAAAAACAAAAAATTAAAAAGTAAATTCGTCAAAATATTAATTTATAGCTAAAATTCTACTTCGACCTTTGTTGAGAACCCTTTATTGTTTAAGACAGCCTTTCAACGACGTTGCCACCAGATCTTGGCACCTCTTCAGAGCAATCGTACTCCATGCATTTTCGAAAACTTCCCATAGATCTCGATTGTTCCTTGGTTTAGCCTCTCAAACTAATTCTTAACATTGGCGCATAGATTTCATGTGGGATTGAGGTCAAGCGACAGTGCTGGCCATGACATAACCTCAATCCGCTTCCCACGAAACCATTCCTTGGCTATCTAATTGGTGTGTTTCGGGTCATTATCTTGTTGGAAGATCCCAACTAGAGGCATTTCATATTCTGCATATTGTAGCATAACACCGTTCAAGATATTCACATACAATTGTTAATCCATTATCAGATTAATCACATGGATCGATCCTACACAGTAGTACGGAAAACTGTCATACACCACTGTTTTGGTTCTACAATTTGTTACCGTCTTCGTGGTGTATCTTTGCTGATATTCGGTATTGGGTGATTGATGAATATATTGTTGAGAACAATTGCTACCAAATAACATAATTTGACTTTCGTTCGTCCACAACATATTACTCCACTTTTCGACTGGCTATTTGAGGTGTTTTTTCGCGCTCTCAATCCCAGGTTTAACGTGTTTCTCCGTAAAAAATACGACTTTTCGAGGAGTTTGTGTAAACAGCTTTTCTTTTAATAGTTGTCTACGAATGGTTAATTTGCTTACAAGAAGTTGAATCGCCTTTTGGAGGACGCAGAATGATCGGATTTTCTACACCTTAATACACGCCTGCCCTCTAAGAGTGAAGTTTTTCACTTGCGCCCACAAGTTTCGGACTTTTCTTAGAATTTTATTGCATTAGCAATCATAGCAGCTGGTCATCCAATAAATTCATTGAATTTCGGCGTAAGTATTTCCTTCTAGGCGTAGTTCAATTAGCATACCTCGCTTTTCTTGCGGGTACTGCTTTCCCCTACCCACTAATATTAATTATGTATTTATATTTATATTTTTTTTCTTTAAATATTAAAAAACAAACTATTTTCTTAAAGTCCTTTACTACTTACCGTTTATTTGGCAATATCTTGTTATATTTCTTGAAATAAACAATCGCACTACTATTTTTTTGAACAGTCGATTTGCGCTGAAAATTCAAACTATGTATTATATTTCCTTACTGTTACTATGAAACAGCTATTTTAATGTTTCTATATCTTTAAACCTTTCTCAAATAAAAATTCTGTGAATTAGATTTAAATTCCGCGCCCTTGCTTATGTTGAAATATTTCAATTTATAAATTGTTAAGGGGTTAAGGAGGTGCGATCTCCTTTCCTCTTTCGAAGTTAGTGGTGAATGAACTGCTTCTAATCCTGGAAGGGGTAGGGTGCAAGGTCAAGTACTTAGGCCTAATCCTAGATAGTAAATTAAGTTAGAATACCAACATCCTGGAGCGAGTTAAGAAAGCCACCATGGCTCTGTGCTATAGATTTAAATATAAATGGAGACTTCAGCTCGAATTACATATTGGCACTATGTATCTGTTATCTCAAGCACTCAAAAAAAATAAATAATGAAAAACAGAAAATATAACAATAATTCGCAAAAAAAACTGCATTGCCAAGGGCTCAGGTGTCAGGTCATTGATCAGGCGGATGAGTTATTCGCAATGAAATAAACACACACACACATCCCAAAGACTTCACAGCATATAGAAAACTTCATATGCAAAATGGACGTGCTGTGTGTGTGTGTGTATTTTTTTATTTTTTTGAGCATATTCTTTTCGCTCCATTGTCATTATCGCTCAGATTTACATGCTCCGAGGAAAGTACACCTACCAAGGCATCTGGCAGTCTAGCACTGCGTTGAGTTGGTCGACGAGTTAATTCATATTGCAAAGATCTATCTTACTCGACACAGCGTGATATTTGAGCAGAGTGGGTTTGTGCGCAGAGTTACTGGCATGGAATTGGTTAGATTACACATTTCCATGTGTTAAGCCTATGAGAGCATATGCAAATTGTTGAGGCAAAAGAGCGTAATATTTTTGTGGTACTCAGCGACGGATCCTTTACTTCGACCGCTAGAGGCACCACCATCGATTTCCTCAAGTGATAGTACTATTAGTTTTATACACAATGCTCATCATCATCACTTTCATTCCATTTCTTCAACCGTAAGATATCTCGGTCTCGACATAATTGTTTTTTTATTATTATTAATAAATTCACAAAATTTACGCACGATATTCACTTGCGAACAGACTCAATGCAAATGAGATTTATATGAAATGCACTAATTATTCATATGTGTAGAATTCTACACACGAGGGTAGACAACGTAAGTTTGCTAATTACAACCCCCATAAACTTTTTTTTAATGGGGAAATACGTTTTTGTTCGTCAAACACGATTTGTACTAAAGTCAGAAAATACCGGAAGTCTGCAATTAGTAGTTTTTGAGAAAAATAAGAAACCAGACAGCATTTGTGTAGTTTTCTACACAAGGGTGGGATGAAGGTTAACACCGTAAATTAAATCCTTATTTTCGGTCTTATCGAAACTTAGCATAAAAAGCGGAAGTCCACGTCTAACCAATATTTCTTGGTCTCCTTCTGAATGTTGCTTTTCTTTTTTGATTATATTGACGGCGTCAAGGATTCTAAAACCTTTCGCTTGTAAGTCGTTCATGACGTCTTCTTTAGTGCACGAAGGGTGGAGTCCTCTTGCCACAACACGCAGAGGTCTTTCTAGCTTGTTTTCGTACGTAAACCACTGTATCTTCTCGCTATTTAATTTTGGGATACTGCTCGGTAGTCATCGGGACTATCAACGTTGATTTTCCACTTATTGTTACGGAGAGATGTTACCTTAAATGTTGATGCCAATGTTCCTTTAAGGAGACAATGCAGCTTATTATAGTCCGTAATCCCGACAGCATTTATCGGTGGCGGAGGACGTATTTTCGGATCAGTTTGCTTCTCTTGCAAGGTTTTTCGTTTATCGACTTTTTGTGGTGACTTCAGGTGAAGAACCGGCCCTGCGTTTTTTGCTAGGTCTTTTCGTTTCGAACCAATCCGTTTCGCGTGCTAACTCCTCTTCATCCGTCCGATATTCCTGACTAGGCGAGCGCTGTGGGCTAGCTACGTTAACCTTTTGGGGGTTTTTTAAAATATTATTTTCGTATATATATTCATGATCAGTATCAATAGCGAAAACGATTGAGCCACGTCCGTCCGTCCGTCCGTCTGTCACCACTTTTTGGGCCTTAAATTTTGAGCTAGGAGGATGAAGTTTAATAAGCTACAATCCATCAGAAACGGATCGTATGATACCCTATCCTCCTTTCTATGTAGCCCCTGTAAAGTGGGCGTGGCCATATTGCATTTTGTACTGAAATACGACGATAACGTCCAACGTTTGAAGATGTTACATATAAAATTTCATCAAAATCGGTTTATTGATGAAAACGCCCCCAAAACTTTTGTATGAATGAATTGTAGGGAATCTAAATGCCTAAATATTTGGTCTTAACAAAATTTTTCGGTTTCATACAATTTAGTGAAGTTATGAAAAAGTGGGCGTGGCAGTGGGCGGATTTCAAAATTTTTTATACTTGTACTGCTTCTCTTTCTCAAAAGCTCTTAGCTCAAAATTTAAGGCCCAAAAAGTGGTGACATACGGACAGACGGACGGACGGACGGACGGACATGGCTAAATCGTCTTCGCTATTGATACTGATCACGAATATATATACTTTATAGGGTCCGTTTCGATTATTTCTCTATGTTACAAACTATGTGTCAAACTTAATATACCCTTAGGATAGGGTATAATAATGCAGCAAAATTTTAATTTCCTCGTCGTCAAAATCGAGAAACCATAGTTTTACACATTTTAGGAATTAAGGTAATGATCTTATGCTTTGGATATTCATACAAGTTTATTAAATAATTTGCACGACACGCCGGAGTAAAAGTTTTTGAGTGAAGTGGTGCGGAAAGGAGGAACAACGACCACATTAATTGAATTGCTTCGAAAATTGTGAATGTTAGGAATTGAGTTCTGTAAATAGCCACCTCTCATAAAAAATGTTGAAACTTTTAAATAGTACAAGTCTTTTAATGGTAGTCAAAGGCTTGAGCTTTGTTTGGTAAGCACCACCCAGCAACTAATTCCGTACTGTAGTTTTGATTGAAAGATCCCATACAGTACCCAATTCCAAATAATGGCGATGAGCTGCGCTCATTCTTGGGCCTTTATTCATATTTCAGAATCTTTGTCAAATTATTCTCACGCAAAACGAAACCATTGTATGACTTGCTGAAGAAGGACAAGGTTGATTTTTTAAAATACCCCTCCGACTGTGTGAGTACTTTCCGTAAACTTAAGGAACGTTTAACCCCCCCCCCCGTCTGTACTGGCAATCTATAACCCTACACGGGAAACCGAGCTGCACTGCGATGCGAGCTCCATTGGCTACGGTTTGGTGCTTCTTCAACACCAAGACGACGGGAGACTTTACCCTGTGGCATATTTTTCGAAGAATACGATTCCTCAGGAGTTTAGATACCATAGCTTCGAGCTCGAGACCCTTTTCGGCACTGCGTCGCTTTCGAGATTACCTTCAGGGAGTTCCGTTTACCATTGACACCGACTGTAGTTCACTTACGCTGACTTTAAACAAGAATAGTGTGAACCCGAGCATCGCACGATGGGCTTTAGAGCTCAAGAATTTTAATTATAAAGTAAAACATAGGAGCGGGGTGAGTATGGGCCACGCTGGTGCTGTAACTCTTTCGATCCGGATGTGTAAGGAGAAAAATATAACTTCTTTCTTAGACTACTCTTTTCCAGAAAATTGATGTGAAACAATTTCCAGTCTAAAATTTAAATAATTCATGTATTTTGTTTAAAGCATAAACTACGAGACGGGACTTATAAGACCCATTCAAAGTAATTTTTTTATTTTAGGTGTGTTTATACTTTAACTGGGACGTATGTGTCCCACCCGGATCGAAAGGCTGGTGGTAGATGCAAACTTGTGTCAGTTGTCGATCATAAAGATACGGACAACCTTGCAACTCAAGACAGCCATACTACTTCAGAGTGAAGTGAAGTCATCATGAATACTGCCGATGCCATAAGTGGAAATATGGTAGTGTCAGATATGGTGTCAGCAGTCAACCCCGAAGACATTGACTTCCAGCTGCTCAAAGCCGAGACGGAACCGTCTCAGCATTAAAGGAGAAATTAGGCTTGTCAGATTGTAGACCGTTCATCCTGTAAGACGGTATCGTTGTCATAAAAAACAGCACTGGTGAGCTTCGTTTCTATGTCCCGAAAGACATGGAAACTAATCTCATAAGACTCCTACATAAAAAGATTGGTCATCTGTGTATCGCTATATGCACGGATCAGATTCGCTGGCACTATTGGTTTACCAATATTCACGAAAAAGTTGATAAATTCACGAGAAATTGCATTCGGTGCATTATATACTCGTCGCCCGTACATAACAATAAGCGGAACCTATTTAGTATCCTAAAGGAGCCGGTGCCGTTTCACACGGTCCATCTTGACCACTTCAGTCCACTCCCAGCGATTCGGTCCAAGCAGAAGCACATCCTCCTGGCCGTAGATGGGTTTACAAAGGTCGAAAGTTATATTCTGTCGTATCGACAGGCACCAAGGAAGTGTATGCGGCACTTAGTATTTATAAGTAACTTCATTTATAATAGACTTTACATCATCTTTTAAGCTATAAATGAGATATTTATACAAAGCAAATATTTTAGAATTCATAGATATTTTTGAATAAAATTTATAAACATTCGAAAGAAAGTATTTAAATATGAACAATGGTTTCTAAAAGAAACAAAAAAAAAAAAGAAAAATGTAAAAATAAAAAATAAAAAAATAAAGATAAATACATAATAATATAATAAGAAATCATTTAGATTTAAATGATGATTTAAAATGCCTTTGATTTATCTTAAGAGTAACCTTAATTGTATCTATCTTTTCGCATTTCGCCGAAAGAGAGTTTTGCCGAAACTATTCGAATCATAATGTCTTCTTACGGTGAGAGGAAGTGAATTCCAAAGACGATGCGCGGTTGAACTAAACTTAGGGATCAATAGGAACGTGATAGTTGAAGTTTTTCGAATAAATATTGAGGCTGAGTGCTAATAATAAATTTATGAAGATACTTGACTGTACAGTACTCGAGATATTTGCCTAGTGTGCATCCAAGTATATTTTCAGCGTGTGATGAAACATGGTCCCAGACTATAAACGTAGCGAGTGATGTTATTGAATGCAATGTTAAGCTTACGTTTCATAAGTGCACTACTACATTGCAAAATTTCGCAGCCAAATGTAATGATTGGTACGAGTAATGCTATTGCTACCATCAACCTTGTATGCAATGGTGTATGCGACTGTGACATTGAAAGACTTCTGAGGGAGCCATAGATTTTGCCTATGACCACTGAAATATGTTAATCCCAAGATAAGGTTTTGTTCATACACCAAGATTTTTTTTGCTTGAAAGCAATACTCTCGTCTTCAAAGTACGCTATCGAAACATCAAAATGAACAAGATTGCCCCTGCTGACTACACGACATTTAGTTTTAGCTGGATTTAGTTGTAACTAGTTCTCTACAGACCAATTTAAAATTCTTCGGAGATCACCGTTAAATTTATAGGCAGTATCTTCTAAGAGGTCAAGTTTGCAACTGATTTAAAGTTGAACATCATCTGCATACATGTGCAATGGTGAGTGTCGAACTATAGTAGGAAAATCATTAGTAAATATTGTAAATAGCAGAGGGCCAAGAATAGATCCTTGGGGCACACCCGCTGAAGTTGAAGTGAAGTCCGACATTGCATTGTTAATAACAACCGCTTACTTTCATCCACCAAGGTACGTCCCAATTAGTTTTAAGGCGGTCGAGGAAAACAATGTTTTAAGTTTAACAACGAGTTGATGATGATCCACTGGGTCAAACGCCTTAGACAAATCTAACTAGGTCAAAAGTGAGTAAACACCGACATGATTTCTGATCAAACAAAAAAATTAATAAACATCCAAAAAAGCTACAATCCGTCTGGAACGGTTGATACCCTATCCTCCATCCTATCGAGCCCCTATAAAGTGGGCGTGGTCGTATTGCATTGCCTTTACTGAATTAGAATGATAACTTCGAACATTTGAGGATGTTACATGTAAAATTTCATCAAAATCGGTTTTCTGATTAAAACGCCCCCTGTTGTATGCATGAATTGTAGGGAATCTAAATACCTAAATATTTGGTCTTAACAACATTTTGCGGTTTCATATAATTTAGTGAAGTTATGAAAAAGTGGGAGTGGCAGTGGGCGGATTTCAAAATTTTTTACAATTGTACTGTATCTTTTTCTCTGAAGCCCAGATATGAAATTTCATCCTCGTAGCTCAAAATTTAAGGCCCAAAAAGTGGTGACATACAGATGGACGGACGAACGGACGGACATGGCTAAATCGTCTTCGCTATTGATGCTGATCACAAATATATGTACTTTATAGGGTCTATCTCGATTATTTCTCTGTTATAAACTATGTATCAAACTCAGTATACCCTTAGGATAGGGTATAAAAAGGAAACAGAAAAAAGATTTCGGATTACAGGCCTATATCTCTTCTTTCCAAATTTTCTAAGATCTTTGAAAAGTTACTTACGGCCATATTATTCACTTCGGGTGTAAATCAGGTTTAAGTTAAACTTACACCCGACCATTTAATCCGCATTTTTTAAACCTGACAATGTAAACCTATATCCATAATATCATTGTATATAAATCTAATAGTATTATCACTTGACGAAATTTTTTCTTAGTTACCTTGTTAGACAGAGGGCGCAAAGCAAAGTGGTTTCTCTTACACACAGAAAGAGAGTTTTGAGCGAACAAATGGATTAACGAGAGAACAAAAGGAAAAACGCCAAGGAATATAAAAACAAAACTGACTCTCTTCTTAATCATGTACACACATCCAAATATGTACATGTTCCTGTGGTTTAATACCATCGACGAGACGGGAGGATTATGTTTATACCCTATCCTAAGGGTATATTAAGTTTGACACATAGCTTGTAACATAGAGAAATAATCGAGATAGACCCTATAAAGTATATATATTCGTGATCAGCATCAATAGCGAAATCGATTGAGCGATGACCGTCCGTCCGTCCGTCCGTCCGTCCGTCCGTCCGTCCGTCCGTCCGTATGTCACCGCTTTTTGGGCCTTAAATTTTGAGCTAGGACGATGAAATTTCATATCTGGGCTTCTGAGGAAAAGATACAGTACAAGTGTAAAAATTTTTGAAATCCGCCCACTGCCACGCCCACTTTTTCATAACTTCACTAAATTATATGAAACCGAAAAATTTTGTTAAGACCAAATATTTAGGCATTCAGATTCCCTACAATCCACCCATACAAAAGTTTTGGCCACGCCCACTTTTTGGGGGCGTTTTCATCACAAAACCGAGTTTTGGGCCTTCAATTATTTACTAGGACGCTGAAATTTCATATCTGGGCTTCTGAGGAAAAGATACAGTACAAGTGTAAACATTTTTGAAATCCGCCCACTGCCACGCCCACTTTTTCATAACTTCACTAAATTATATGAAACCGAAAAATTTTGTTAAGACCAAATATTTAGGTATACAGATTCCCTACAATTCACCCATAGAACAGTTTTGGTCACGCCCACTTTTTGGGGGCGTTTTCATTAAAAAACCGATTTTGATACAATTTTACATGTAACATCGTCAAACGTTCGACATTATAGCTATATTTGAGTACAAAATGCAATTTGGCCACGCCCACTTTATAGAGAGGAGGATAGGGTATCATACGATCCGTTCCAGACGGATTGTAGCTTTTCTGTATGTTTTTCTTTCGTGTTTTGTTTTTGTATTTTTTTGTGTTTACCTTAATTATGAATGAAGGTATTTTTCTGCAATATACACAATTGCACACACACTCAAACGTTGCCACATTTTATTATTTCTATGCGGGAATTAGCGACGTTGCAAGATTGGAGATTTCAATGTTAATGCAAATGCTTTTTTTCTTGTTAATACATATGTATGTGTATGTATTAATCAATGTAAATATTTAATACGTATTCTAATGTTTTGTACCACAACAACAGATTTATTTTATTTAATTACAAACATTGGATTGAAATGACAAATTGATGAAAACAACCTTTTCATAAACTATATTTTTATTTACTGTTAATGGAGGCGAATCATTTTGAACCACTTTTACTGCAGTTGAAACTTCAAAAATAGTTCTTTTCTTTCCAACTGTGCTTGCCCCCGAATTCATAATTCTAAAGCGTATTGACGTATCGTCAATTACAACGTCCTGCATTTGCACACCGTTATGCATTTGCACTGCATTTTTAGTGAGGCATTTTCGAGTTGCCTTTATTATTACATCTTTCAAGTAAAAATGTTCTTCGCAAAAAAGGCCATCTTTTTTCAAAGTTGTTTTCTGAGAATGCTTTAACCAAATTTCCCTTCGCTGGTCATTCGGAATGTGAAAAAATGACAAAGAAAACGATTTCTTAACGTTATTGCAATCTGTGTATGAACATCGGGTAGCCACACTTATAAAACCTTTGCTTATTTATTTACATATAAAATTTAAAAGGAACATATATGTATATAATGTACTTACATATGTATGTACATATATATTCACTGCTCTGAATATTGAATTAAAAATTAACTTTCTTACAACGTACAATTTGGTAATTGCCAGTCAAGCAATTCTATATGCTTTTTGTTTCTCTTCTTGCAAATAATTTTTTGATTTTATGTTAGGTAATGCTGTGACCAATCCTTAGTCGCCAAAACCAAGAAAAGGAAAATTGTAAACGTACATCCATACATACATATACACATGTACATACATATGTTTATACATATGTCCAGAGTAAGTCAAAGCTGCGCACAGTACGTATACACATCATATGGCAGAAAACTTCAGGACACACATTACGCAACAACTCTATACAGATATGGAAGAAGTGGTACATTACCCTTGGGTATTCCTTCACACAAACAAATATTGAAGGCGCACCTGTTATGCTCTTAAGGAGTTTAAATCCACCCAAAGTCTGACACGGAAGCAGATTACAGGTTAAAGCTGCACATACATACATATGCAAGAATGGGAAAGAAGAAATGATCTTTCTTACACCTATTTGCCAGTCAAACAAATTTATCTGTCTGATTTGTTATGCAATGGTGGTGACCAACCCTCAACCGCCAGAATCATGATAATGAAAAGCATACCTATATAAGTATATATGTATGTGTATCTACAAACAAAGTTGAACGCAGTCCACCTCGGCAGAAACTTCACAGGACACATAAAGATCATCTATTTTTATACCCTATCCTAAGGGTATATTAAGTTTGACACATAGTTTGTAACATAGAGAAATAATCGAGATAGACCCTATAAAGTATATATATTCGTGATCAGCATCAATAGCGAAATCGATTGAGCGATGACCGTCCGTCCGTCCGTCCGTCTGTATGTCACCGCTTTTTGGGCCTTAAATTTTGAGCTAGGACGATGAAATTTCATATCTGGGATTCTCAGAAAAAGATACAGTACAAGTGTAAAAATTTTTGAAATCCGCCCACTGCCACGCCCACTTTTTCATTACTTCACTAAATTATATGAAACCGAAAAATTTTGTTAAGACCAAATATTTAGGCATTCAGATTCCCTACAATCCACCCATACAAAAATTTTGGCCACGCCCACTTTTTGGGGGCGTTTTCATCACAAAACCGATTAAAGCCTTAAATTTTTAACTAGGACGCTGAAATTTCATATCTGGGCTTCCAAGAAAAAGATACAGTACAAGTGTAAAATTTTTTTACATCCGCCCACTGCCACGCCTACTTTTTTATAACTTCACTAAATTATATGAAACCGAAAAATTTTGTTACGACCAAATATTTGGGTATTTAGATTCCCTACAATTCACCCATAGAAGAGTTTTGGCCACGCCCACTTTTTGGGGGCGTTATCATCAAAAAACCTATTTTGATAAAATTTTACATGTAACATCCTCAAACGTTCGACATTATAGCTATATTTGAGTACAAAATGCAATTTGGCCACGCCCACTTAATAGAGAGGAGGATAGGGTATCATACGATCCGTTCCAGACGGATTGTAGCTTTTCTGTATGTTTTCTCTTTGTTCTCTTTCTTCTCTTCTTACTTGATATCTGCGACTGTAAGAGCAAATGGATAGTTGGGAGCGAATGAGAAAAAAGTTGCCTTGCTTGTTAGAGGCGCTAGTGTCGATATCCTCAAGTGATACTACTATTAGATTTATATACAATGATAATATTCACTCAAAAACATGCATTAAACCCGCTGGGTTAAAGATACATTTAACCCGGATTTAAAACGGTTTAAACCGATTTTAACCCATTTTTTGTTGTTGAAATTGAAAATTAATTTAATCTGTTGTGTGCCAATAAAGTTTTGTGTAATTTATTGAAATAAATTGAGATGGAACGTAAAATCAAAGGTGGCGGTAAATTAGACGAAACCAGGGCAAATCTTGGCGATGTGGCCCTACCATCCTTAGGTGGATGTATATTGCTATTGTGAGACCAGTGATCACATATAGAGCGATTGCATGGGCAAAAAGAACCAATCTGGTCACCACGAGGAAGACCCTCACCAAGGTGCAAAGACTGGCATGCCTCTGTATCACAGGGGTCATGAGAACTTGTCCAACTGCGGCCATGAAGGTAGTATTGGATTTGAATCCTTTGCACCTCGTGGTTGAGGAATGTGCAAGTAAAACGATCCTAAGAATGGCTAAGGAAGGAATAGGAAGAGACAAGTGTATTACATCGAAGCAATTCGATACACTGCTCAAAAAACTACCACTTCCAGCCTTTCCTAGGGTTGACATCATTAGAAGGTTTAACTTTCAAAAGAACTTTGTTACTTTGCTCAGTAACAAAAAAAGTTGTAGCCATGTATCCACTACCTACAAACTGAACAATCATACAACAAAGTGGTACACAGATGTATCAAGAACTCATGAAGGAACTGGAGCAGGGTTATTTGGACACAGAACCAAATACTCTGAATCCATGGGCAAAAGCACCAGTATCTTTCAGGCTGAAATCTATTCTATTGATAGATGTGTCCAAATCAATCTCGATAGAAACCATGTTTTTTTTTTTTTTTTTTTTTTTTTTTTTTTTTTTTTTTTTTTTTTTTTTTTTTTTTTTTTTTTTTTTTTTTTGCGTAGGAAGGTGGGAATCTTTTAAAGACGAAACTGAGCCCGTACTCAGTAACAGTGTGGGATTTCCACCCACTAAACCCACCTCCCCTTCTACCCCTGGTCCTCGCGGCACTGCCGTCAAGCATTTCATCGCGAGGGGGGACTTCAGCCTTATGTGCTCGGCTCATACAGGTTAGCAGCCTGCTGCGCTGCGTTTCGTTGCTGCTCCTGCCTTCGCTGCTCTTTCATTATTGTAGTCACAGTGTCGTTAACTGCGTCCCAAGCCTCTTCGCTGCTCGTCATCTGTCTGGTGAAGTTGTCTGGGGTTAAGTCCTCGCCCAATTGGTTTACCAGCAGGTGCCGTTCTACGTAGTAACGTGGGCAGTGGAACATGATGTGTTCCGCATCCTCCACTACTCCCGTGCACGTTGGACAATAGGGGTTGTCTTCGTGTCCAAATCTATGCAGGTAGGCTCTGAAGCATCCATGGCCCGTAAGCATCTGGGTGAGGTAGAAGTTCAGCTCCCCATGCTTCCTATTAATCCAGGCGTCTATATTGGGTATCAATCTCTGCGTCCACCTGCCTTTGTCAGAGTGACACCATCTCTCCTGCCATTCTTCCAGACTTGTCCTTGGTCCTTGTCCTTCAGTATTGCTTCTAATCGTTGCTGTTGCCGTTGTCCTGCTGGCACGGTATTTCTGTTGCGCTTCTTTTGCAAGAAGGTCTATTGGTACCATGCCAGCCACTACACATGCCGCGTCGTAGGAAGTTGTTCGGAAGGCGCTGCATACTCTCAGCGCGTTGCTTCTGTAGACTGCCTCAGTCTTCTTTCTGTATGCTTTTGTTTTCACGGCACTAGCCCATATCTGGGAACCGTAGAGCATTATTGATGAGGCAACTCTTGCTAAGAGTAATCGCTTCTTATGTTTTGGTCCCCCGATATTCGGCATTATCCTTGATAGGGCAGCCGTTGCCTTTGCTGCCTTTTCAGCTGCATACTGCAGATGCTGCTTATAGGTTAACCTTGCATCTAAGGTAATGCCAAGGTATTTCAGCTCTGGTTTGGAAGCTATGACGTGATCGCCCACGGTTACCCTTATAGTCTCCATGACTCGCCTGCTGCTGATGAGCACTACTTCAGTCTTTTCTTCTGCAAGTTGTAGGCCCATGCGTACTAGCCAGTCCTGGACCATCCCAATAGCTTCATTGCAGTCATGCTCCAACTCCTCAAGGTGTTTGTTTACTACAACGATCGCTATATCATCGGCGAAACCAATTATTTTCGAAGACCTCGGGGTTCGAAGTCTGAGGACGCCATCATACATTAAGTTCCACAGTAGCGGACCTAATACGGAGCCTTGGGGAACGCCGCCTGTGACGTTATACTGCCTCGTTCCATCGTCGGTGTCGTAAAGCAGTATTCTATTTCTAAAATAGTCCGTCATTATCCTCTGCAGGTATTCTGGTACTCTCTTGGCGGTAAGTGCTCGCAAGATGTTTCTCCAGTTTGCGGTGTTGAAGGCGTTCTTTACATCCAGCGTGATGATTGCGCAGTACTGTTTGCTCCCGCCCTTCCATCGTCTTCCTTCTATGGCTTTTGACGCGGTATTCACGACTTCGTCGATAGCGTCGATCGTAGACCGTGTCTTACGGAAACCGTACTGGTGAGCTGCAAGGCCTCCTGCCTCATCGATTGCACTCTCCAACCTGTCACTTATGACGCGTTCCAGTATTTTGCCCATTGTGTCCAGCATGCATAGAGGCCTATACGATGAGGGATTCTGTGGTAGTTTACTACCTTTTGGCAGGAGGACCAGTCTTTGTTTTTTCCACTGGTCGGGGAATACTCCTTCTTTTAGGCAAGTGTTATACATATCTGCGAAGATGTGTGGGCGCCAATTGATTGCTGCTTTTAAGGCAATGTTAGGGATTCCATCAACACCAGGCGCCTTTTGGTCCTTGATTTTTGCGCAGACTTGCAGGACTTCTTCAGCGGTGACGAGGGGTATTGTTAACGCTCCCGTCGTATTTACTCTCTCCGTTTGTACCTCCATTTCTTGTTGTTGTGGGAAGAGTACAGCCACTACGTTTTCGAGAAACACTGTGGATGTAGGCGCGGGTTTTCGGCCACCCTTCAGCTTCATCATCACCACTTGGTAGGCTTTTCCCCACGGATTTTGGTCGGCTTCGTTGCACAGTTCGATGAAGCTTCTCTTTTTACTGTCTTTAATTGCAGTTTTTAGATTTCTCCGGGCGGTTATGAATCTCTCATGTAGTTCTCCATGGCTGCTGTGTTCTCTGGACCGCTGGTACAATCTGCGCGACCTGTGGCACTCTGCGCGCAGTCTGGCGATTTCGTCGTTCCACCAGTATACTGGAGGTCGCCGCGCGCTTGTTGTTTTCTTTTGCATAGATGCGTCACAGGCGCGTGTCAATCCTCTTCTGAGCTGCTTCGCCTTGTCGGCGGCTGGTCCACTAAGGGATACATCTTCCATCATCAGCTGAAGTACTTCGACGTCCAGAGTATGTGGTTTCCATCCTCTTTTCCGCGGCTGCCTTCTCTGCTCTCTTCTATTTTCAATGGGGCTGGGTCGTAGCTGGAACTTGATGGCCTGGTGGTCACTGTGCGTATACATAGTGCATACTTTCCACGCAGCATTCCTTGCCAAACACGTGCTCATAAAAGTAATGTCTATTATTGACCCTCTTCCGTTTTTGCTGAAAGTCAGCTCGCTCCCGGAATTCACGAGAACTATGTCCAACGATGCAAATGCCTCCAGGAGTGTTCTTCCTCTGGCGTTTGTGGTACGTGAACCCCATTCTACCGCCCACGCATTAAAATCGCCTGCAATGACGACGCGGTTTCTTCCTCTTGCGGTGGTTGCAATGTTGTCAACTATTTGCTCAAATTGTTCTTGTGTAATGCTGGGAGGAGCATAGCAGCTAAAGAAGTAGACGTCATTTACTTTGGCCCACACGAATCCTGCCTGGTGCGTTGTCATTTTTTCTTCGAATGCTCGTTGGCCGCATATCCATATCGCTGCTTTACCTGAAGAGTCCGCTGTCCACACACTCTCATTAAGCTGCTTGTAGGGCTCGCTGAGTATTGCGATATCCGCATCGTACTCTCGGACCATCTGTGTAAGTAGGTCCTGAGCTGCCTCGCAATGGTTGAGGTTAAGTTGGATAACCTTCATGTTCGCTTCTGGGAAGCATTCAGCGCGAGCTGGAATGCAGGGCATCTTATGCTTCCAGTACTGTGCTTGGCGCTATGCCCACTTCCTTTACAGAGCATACATTCCGGCTCTAGGGAGCAATCCTTTGCCTTGTGTCCCTTTCCACCGCATCTGTAGCAGTGTTCGGACCGATCTTCGCTTTTGCAGTCCATTGCGCGGTGGCCATACCCGAGGCACCGGTAACATCTTTTCAGATCCGGTTTTTCTCTTAATCGGCAATTTACCCACCCGATTCTGGCTTTTCCTGCAGATAGCGCTTTGTTGGCGATGCTTGCTGGCAGGCTTACTACTGCAGTCTGCGTCCCAGCATAAGTTTTCCTCATGGACTTTATTGCAGTTTCCGGTATTGGCTTTTGCAATTCGAACTGCTCTGAGAGGGCTAGAGCGACTTCTTCCTTGGTGGTGATTTCATCAAGATCCTTCACCTCTATTAAGACCTCATGTGTCATCGTTTTGACTTTGGCCTTTGTTTCCAAAATCTTTTCCACTTGTTGCTGGAAGTCCGAAGTTTGGGCATCTGCTGTTTTCTTCAGCTGCAGCAATAATTCTCCTTTCATGGTCTTCCGGACGTGGTCGACATTTTCTCCTAGCTCTTTTAGTGAGGGGTCGGTTTTCACTTTCCTCAGCATGTCCGCGTAGGAAAGATCTCCTGTTGCCTTTATTACAATCGCATCGGGTCGGGTTGGCTTCCTTCTCTGTCTTTCACGTCCCTTCACCTGCGTCCATTCCTGCTTCTTTGCTAGCCCTTGACTTTTCGTCGTTTTTTGTTGTTGATCTAAATTCGAAGATCCTCCATCCACCTCTGTCTCCGGTTTTTTCCTTTTTGGCTCAGGCAAGTGCCGTTTTTGCGGGCTCGCTTGCCTTTTCGGCTTGGGAGTCGTGTCCCTCCTCCTTTTATTGGTGGGTGTTGCCTGCTTTCCGGGATTCTGGGCAGGACTCCGCCCGGGCCCGCTAGCGTTATCCTTCCCAATCCTAAAGGTCGCACTGCAGCTCTTTTCCTCCGTTTGGGTACTTTGGGACGAGAGATCATTTTTGACTCCGATCGTCCTCTTGCTTATTTCCTGTTTCTCCGCTGTTTTATAGTGGGTCCGAATTGAACTAACCAGTCTCCTAATTTCATGATGCACGTTATTTTTTCCCTGGATGAAATCCATCAGCTCGGTGATCTTGCTGCCGAGGATTCTCATAGCATCACTCTCCCGATTTTGTTTATTCAGGCTGGGGCTTGTATCCGTCTTCCTCTCTGCTTCAGTGGATTTTTCCGTGCTTTTGGAAGTGCTGGGACCAGTGGGTTCGGTACTATACTGTTTCTCCACTGGTGTTGGCTTTTCCGGCGATCTGGAAACTAGCGAACTTCTCCTAAATGGGGGTGCTACTGCTAAAACAGTGAGCTCCCCTTCTCCTTGTAAATAATGTTTTTTTTGATTTTTTATTAAATTTTCTGTGTTTTTTTCTGGTGTTTGATTTTTTTGTTGTATCATCTCTCTTGGGTCCCCACTCAAAGCCGCTATCTCCGTCCGAATGTGTATTCACCTCTATGATCCCATGGTTATCTATGCAGGCAGGGAGGCCATGCGAGGGTTGACACAGGACCTTATGGGTGCCTGTGCCAGAGCCAGATCGGTGCTAATCAGGAATGTTACATCTGAACATACACCACCAACTTAACGGCGACGTGACGAAGAACGTACTTTGAGGCCTGCCAAGGTTTTAACGGGACGGGGGCGGTTGCAGCATTGGCCTGAGAGCCGTTTCAACCAGATTTCACTCCAGCTTACTAAGGTAACAGAATACTACAACCGTCAGCCCACAGCATTCAAATCCAATCGTTGTTCCGGTATACCGTAATTAAGACCTTACCGGGCTCGGTCTTAATGTCTAACATGTAGACTTCAATATATATATGTATGTTTCAAGACAAATAGAAACCATGTCAACTGTGATATATGTATGTATGATGTGATATAACTATAATGTCAGATAACCAAGCTGCTATCATGGCACTTGACTCCTATATCATTAAGTCCAAAGTTGTGTGGAAATGCCTGCAAAAACTTAATGAACTAGGTAGTAGAAACAAAGTGACCCTCTGTTGGATACCTGGTCATGTAGGAATAGAGGGTAATGAAATGGCCCTGAGTCATTCTGCGGAATAGGGGATCATACCCTCAAAGAAGAATTCAGGGCAATACAACCGAAAAAGATTCGACGCATGCATCAGCATGAGCAAGAATAACCTTCGTATCCTAACGGGCTTCCTAACGGGGCATTGTAAACTCAAGGAGCACCTAAGGAAACTAGGTATATCTGAAGAAGGACTCTGTAGATTCTGCAATGAGTCCAGCGAAATCCCGGAACATGTGCTGGGATCTTGTGAGGCATTGACCCACAAAAGACTGAAATACTTGCAAAAATTGCAAGTACCAATTATCAAATGAAGAAATACCGTCGCTAGATCCAGCTTTCATCCTTAGATTCTTAAAGAAAACTGGATTAGAGAGAGTGCTCTAGGATATACTTCTTCCGCCAAGGAGTAGTAAGAGTGGTTTACCCTCAAAATGATTCCGGAAGGAATCCAAAAACGAGGGGAACTCTAATGAGTGCATGTACCTTCCCGAGGTGTTAGCTGGGGCACAATAGACCAACAGGTCGTAGTGCAACATACCCCATTCTCAAATAATAATAATAATAAGGTAAACGATGAGGACAACTACAGCAGCAGTGATCGCGAAAAATAGCCGAAATTAAGACCAGCAAAAAGTGGAAAGCGGTTTTCACAAATGGAAACAGACCTTCTGTTGCCCGCTTGTGCATTCGGTACATTCGGTAACGAGGACGAAGTTGACTCTGCTACGATGAAATTTCATATCTGGGCTTCTGAGAAAAAGATACAGTACAAGTGTAAAAATTTTTTAAATCCGTCCAGTGCCACGCCCACTTTTTCATAACTTCACTAAATTATATGAAACCGAAAAATTTTGTTAAGACCAAATATTTAGGCATTCAGATTTCCTACAATCTCTACAAAAGTTTTGGCCACGCCCAGTTTTGGGAGCGTTTTCATCATAAAACCGATTTTTGGGCCTTAAATTTTTAACTAGGACGCTGAAATTTCATATCTGGGCTTTTGACGAAAAGATACAGTAGAAGTGTACATTTTTTTTAAAATCCGCCCACTGCCATGCCTACTTTTTTATAACTTCACTAAATTATATGAAACCGAAAAATTTTGTTAAGTCCAAATATTTAGGTATTCAGATTCCCTACAATTCACCCATAGAACAGTTTTGGTCACGCCCACTTTTTGGGGGGCGTTTTCATCAAAAAACCGATTTTGATAAAATTTTACATGTAACATCCTCAAAAGTTCGAGGTTATAGCCATATTTGAGTACGAAATGCAATTAAGTCACGCCCACTTTATAGAGAGGAGGATAGGATATCAGACGATCCGTTCCAGACGGATTGTAGCTTTTCTGTATGTTTATATTTGATTTCAAATTCCTACCTGCCTCCTGCGAGCGAATAAAAGTCAAAAAAGTGTGTTATGAAAGTGAGTTTTTACCCTAGTTAAAGAACTTAAACTGGTCTCCGCAGTTTAAATTCAATCGGATTAAACGCCGTCAAGTTTAAAAAAGTGGGTTTATGTTCGGGTTTAACGAGTTAATATTATGGAATGGGTTTATTTTTTGGGTTAAAATCACTTGTAATCCGGGTGTAAGTTTTAAACCAGATTAAAGTGAGTGAATAATGTGGCCGTTTAAAGTTCGCATTATGTCGTTTTTAGATAAGTTTAATTTTTTTTAAATAATCAGTTTGGATTTATAGCAGGGCTATCTGCAGAGGATGCTATTTTGAGGGTTTGTAGTCAACTTTATGATAGTTTAAACAACAATAAGTCAACTATGGGTCTATTTACTGACATGACAAACGCTTTTGACATGGTGGACCATGGATTATTGCTAGATGTATAATGCTGTTCGGGGTAATATTTTTAAATGGTTTCAATCGTATTTGACATACAGAAAACAAAGTTACATAATGTAAATGGAATATATAGTGAAAAAAAAACGACTTTAAAAAAACGGTGTACCACAGGGTTCTGTACTTAGCCCACTGCTTTTCTTGATTTACATTAACTCTCTATTTAAACTTAAACCTAATGGTACTTCAACCGCTTTTGCAGACGATATAGCTCTCACGTACGAATTCCAAACTCTATTTGAATGTATCACTAAAATCGAGGAAGATCTCGAAATTTTGAGATAGTGGTTTACCTCGCATAAATTAATTATTAGTGATAAAACGAAATTGATGTCTTTCAAGATATCTGCAAATACTCGTATGATTATAACCTCTGTTTTCACTCACACGACTGTAAACAATTTTCATTACCTGTTTATAAGTGTGGCCAAAATAATTTTATGTACATATGTATAACATGCAGTGTTCTGAAAATTTTTTTAAAATTGAATCGGTACAACAGTTCAAATACTTAGGCGTTGTAATTGATAACAATCTAAATTAGAAAGACCATATTCAAACGTTGAAATCATATATGTATGTAACATGTAAAATGTATCTTATAAAACAGTTTTGCACAAAAAAAAGTCTTAACTACTATTTACTATGGCTTAACGCACTCCAAGTTGCAATATGGTATCACAAGCTGGGGTGGTTCGTACTCTAATACTTTTGGACGCTGAAATTTCATATCTGGGCTTCTGACGAAAAGATACAGTAGAAGTGTAAATTTTTTTTAAATCCGCTCACTGCCACGCCTACTTTTTTATAACTTCACTAAATTATATGAAACCGAAAAATTTTGTTAAGTCCAAATATTTAGGTATTCAGATTCCCTACAATTCACCCACAGAACAGTTTTGGCCACGCCCACTTTTTCGGGGCGTTTTCATCAAAAAACCGATTTTCATGAAATTTCACATGTAACATCCTCAAACGTTCGCGTTTATAGCCATATTTGAGTACAAAATGCAATTTGGCCACGCCCACTTTATAGAGAGGAGGATAGGGTATCAGACGATCCGTTCCAGACGGATTGTAGCTTTTCTGTATGTTTATACCTATCCTCAGAGTATATTAAGTTTGATTCATAGTTTGTAACATAGAGAAATAATCGAGATAGAGCCTATAAAGTATATATATTCATGATCAGTATCAATAGCGAAAACGATTGAGCCATGTCCGTCCGTCCGTCCGTATGTCACCGCTTTTTGGGCCTTAAATTTTGAGCTAGGAGGATGAAATTTAATCTCTGAGCTTCTGAGAAAAAGATGCAGTAAAACTGTAAAAATTTTTGAAATGCGCCCACTGTCACGCCCACTTTTTCATAACTTCACTAAATTATATGAAACTGAAAAATTTTGTTAGGATCAAATATTTAGGTATTCAGATTCCCTATAATTCATCCATACGACACTTTTGACCACGCCCACTTTTTGGGAGCGTTTTCATCAAAAAACTGATTTTGATGAGATTTTATATGTAACGTCCTCAAACGTTCGAAGTTATCATAGTAACTACGCTGAGGACAAAGCATAATATAACCTCACGCCGAAACAACGAGTGGAAAATCAATGTAGATGACGCCGATTCCTACCGAGCCCTGTCTCAAAAATTAAACACGGAGAATATCCAATGGTACACATATGAAAACAAGTATGAAACATACAAAAAAGCTGCAATCCGTCTGGAACGGATCGTATGATACCCTATCCTCCTCTCTATACAGTGGGCGTGGCCAAATTGCATTTTGTACTCAAATATAGCTATAATGTCGAATGTTTGAGGATGTAAAATTTTATCAAAATAGGTTTTTTGATGATAACGCCCCCAAAAAGTTAGCGTGGCCAAAACTGTTCTATGGGTGAATTGTAGGGAATCTAAATACCCAAATATTTGGTCTTAACAAAAATTTTCGGTTTCATATAATTTAGTGAAGTTATAAAAAAGTAGTAGTTTACACTTCTATTGTATCTTTTCGTCAGATGCCCAGATATGAAATTTCAGCGTCCTAGTTAAAAATGTGAGGCCCAAAAATCGGTTTGACGATGAAAAAGCCCCCAAAAAGTGGGCGTGGCCAAAAATTTTGTATGGGTGGATTGTAGGGAATCTGAATGCCTAAATATGTGGTCTTAACAAAATTTTTCGGTTTCATATAATTTAGTGAAGTTATGAAAAAGTGGGCGTGGCAGTGGGCGGATTTCAAAAATTTTTACACTTGTACTGTATCTTTTCCTCAGAAGCCTAGATATGAAATTTCATCGTCCTAGCTCAAAATTTAAGGCCCAAAAAGCGGTGACATACGGACGGACGGACGGACGGACGGACGGTCATCGCTCAATCGATTTCGCTATTGATGCTGATCACGAATATATATACTTTATAGGGTCTATCTCGATTATTTCTCTATGTTACAAACTATGTGTCAAACTTAATATACCCTTAGGATAGGGTATAAAAAGGTAAACCAATTACCTATTTCCATTAACTCGGTACAAATACCATACGCAAATGAGGCAAAATATCTAGGAAAGACCCTAGACGCAAAACTTAAGTGGAAGTCACACGTTGAAAAAAAGCGCGACGAGCTAGAAATCAGACTAAGAGAAATGCATTGGCTACTCGGAAGATACTCAAAGCTAAGCGCATATAACAAACTGCTTCTGTATAAGCAAGTGCTAACACCGTCTTGGACATATGGAATACAACTTTGGGATTGTACGAAACCAAGCAATATGGCTATATTGAAAACATTCCAAAACAAAGCCCTACGAGCAATCGTGAATGCTCCATGGTATATAAGGAATAGTGATATTCACAGAGATCTAGGAATTGCTACTGTGAATGACGAAGTAATGAACTTTGCTCGCAAACTTCGTACTCGTCTTTATGCTCATTGCAATAATGAAATAATCCGTACTATGGACGTGACAAACATCGAGCGCCGACTACAAAGAACAAGACCATTCGATCTAGCGCCGTAAGGAAAAACCGCATTTAATGACGGTATTAGTAGGTGCCTTCGCTGGAAGTCTACCTACCTAACGAGATTAACACTACAGAAGCGTAAACTACTTGTTAAGGGAACTTAGTCGTAGTCATCAAACAATGAAGAAATGAGAGGATTGAAGCTGTACTGAGCACGCGCGGCTCATAGTGCCTCTCTGAGGGGTGAGGTTTAGCCCGTAGGCATATACTGACTGACACTAATGACATTGACAGGTCTGCTGTATGAATCGGGCATCACCAGTGGCATAAATTAACAATATTAGATAGTCAACTTTCCATCCCCAACCCGCTAAAACCCGCAAATGGGCGGAGCCTAATCTTCTCTTTCGTTCCCATCGGTGAATACGTGTAATGAGAGATTTGAAGTTCAATCAGCTCATCTACAGGTCCAAAACAATAGCTCATGTAATTTTGCATTAGAGTGGAGTGAATCTATGCTGACAGCTTTCACCAAATTTCAGTATATCGATACTTTTTTTTGTATCGGCTAAACACGTGGCTGTCAAAAATGGAGGTGATTTTCCTTTTTCCCCATTTGTTTACTTTTTAGCTCAAAAAAGAGCAAATATATTTTTGATTTTAGACAACTTTTTATACCCTATCCTAAGGGTATATTAAGTTTGACACATAGTTTGTAACATAGAGAAATAATCGAGATAGACCCTATAAAGTATATATATTCGTGATCAGCATCAATAGCGAAATCGATTGAGCGATGACCGTCCGTCCGTCCGTCCATCCGTCCGTCCGTCCGTCCGTATGTCACCGGTTTTTGGGCCTTAAATTTTGAGCTAGGACGATGAAATTTCATATCTGGGCTTCTGAGAAAAAGATACAGTACAAGTGTAAAAATTTTTGAAATTTTTGAAAATTTTTTCATAACTTCACTAAATTATATGAAACCGAAAAATTTTGTTAAGACCAAATATTTAGGCATTCAGATTCCCTACAATCCACCCATTCAAAAGTTTTGGCCACGCCCACTTTTTGGGGCGTTTTCATCACAAAACCGATTAAAGCCTTAAATTATTAACTAGGACGCTGAAATTTCATATCTGGGCTTATGACGAAAAGATACAGTACAAGTGTAATTTTTTTTTACATCCGCCCACTGCCACGCCTACTTTTTTATAACTTCACTAAATTATATGAAACCGAAAAATTTTGTTAAGACCAAATATTTAGGTATACAGATTCCCTACAATTCACCCATAGAACAGTTTTGGTCACGCCCACTTTTTGGGGCGTTTTCATCAAAAAACCGATTTTGATAAAATTTTACATGTGACATCCTCAAACGTTCGACATTATAGCTATATTTGAGTACAAAATGCAATTTGGCCACGCCCACTTTATAGAGAGGAGGATAGGGTATGATACGATCCGTTCCAGACGGATTGTAGCTTTTCTGTATGTTTTATATTTTTTTTATGCCACTCGATTCGATTTATTGCACTGAATTCAAATCTATACTCAGATGTTGTCGCACTTTTTTTGTTTAAGAAATATAGCAGTCTGAACTTGTGCTGAAATAATGTAAACAAAGGCAGTGGGTCGCTGCGGGTGTGTTTGGAAGTGCAGTGGGGAGTTTGGGATGTTAAAACAATATATTTTTTTTATAAATAAATGAAATATGTCTTACACAATTAAACAAATTGGTATAATGTAACTACTAAATTGTTGGAAATGGATATTTAGATTTTTAATTATTTTATTTAAATAATTATTATTCTGTTGTGTTATTATTCTACATTTGTATGAAATTTCGTACTGGATTGGGTTGTTCTTTGCTTACGTGCTTACTGATTTGTAGAAATGTTTGGTTTAAAGTACTAATATGTGCAATATACATATGTGTATAAATTATTCACAGGAGAATAAATTGTTAGTTCTCAAATTTTATGTGTCGATGAAAAGGCTGGTCGAAACCTTCCGTTCTGTTAATCTTTAATGAAAAAATAACTGTAGATGGTTAAGTCAGAATACAAAATTAAAAGGAAGAGAATAAAACAAATAGAAAGACAACAAGATATGCAGTTTAAGGATAACACAAGAATTTGCGTTCACCATCTCAACACATACATATGTCCTTTAATCAAACATATTCTTTTCATATTTGACCTAAAATATATACTAAACGTATCTACTTTTTATTTGTTCAAAAAAAACAAAGTGGAACAAATTAAAATATGTATGTTTATACTGTGATACATATGTATGTATGTTTTTATTAGGTTTTTTATTTAGTATAAATGATTTGAAACATACGTTACATTTTGAATTTAACTATTTTAAATGTAACGTACTTTTAACAGATTCACCACGAAACGAAGAATATTTTTGGTAGTTGATTATTGGACACAGCATCCCCTCCACAATTTATCAATTTTTGACACTAACTGTCCAAGATGGCTTCGTACATATGACAGTTGTGGCTCCCGTTGGTGAGCAAGAATGTATTAGTGAGTTTGCATGCAAATTACGCATGCATTCCTGCTCACCAACGGGAACAGCTTGTGGGTGCGAAAGACAGACCCCCTCGAAGTTGACCATCTAGTATGGTTCATTTATGCCAATGGTACGGACCATTGGTATCTTTTGAAGATTCCTCACCTCCAGGCGCAACCAAAAAAAAAAAAACATAAAAAAAAAATCGTCGTAATTCAGTAAAGAAAATGCAATACGGCCACGTCCACTTTAGGATGGAGGAAATCCGTTACAGACGGATTGTAGCTTTTCTATGTGTCTATACATGTATAGCTCCAATATTATTTAATAGATTGCCATTGTATATCAGAGAAACTCTTCGCTTTTCTTCTTTCATTAAAATAATTAAAGATTGGTTATTCACTATATATTATGACTGCATTGAATCTTTAATCTAAATTCATGTTTTACTAACCAGCACAATAATTTATTTAAGTCGTAATAGGCTTCAAGAATGTATATATGCATATATTATCTACGAATTGTTAAGTTTAAAAATTTTGTTTTCTTCTGAAGTTCTGAATTAATTTTATTTTCCATTTTATACCCTATTCTAAGAATATATTAAGTTTGACACATAGTTTGTAACATAGAGAAATAATCGAGATAGAGCCTATAAAGTATATATAGTCGTGATCAGCATCAATAGCGAAATCGATGGAGTGATGACGGTCCGTCCGTCCGTCCGTATGTCACCGCTTTTTGGGCCTTAAATTTTGAGCTATGACGATGAAATTTGATATCTGGGCTTCTGAGAAAAAGATACAGTACAAGTGTAAACATTTTTTAAATCCGCTGCCACGTCCATTTTTTATAACTTCACTAAATTATATGAAATTGAAAAATTTTGTTAAGACCAAATATTTAAGCATTTAGATTCACTACAATTCATCCCTACAAAGGTTTTGGCCACGCCTACTTTATGGGGGCGTTTTTATCAAAAAAACATTTTGATGAAATTTTACAAGTAACGTCTTCCAAACGTTCGACATTGTAGCTATATTTCAGTACAAAATGCGATTTGACCACGCCCACTTTATAGAAAGGAGGATTGGGTATCATACGATCCGTTCCAGATGGATTGTAGCTTTTTTTATTATACATTATTACTACATAAGTAAACAATGATTGATGTTACCCCACATCATATGTGAATTGAATGTAAAAAATCCTTGATGCGTCATTCACCACTAACTATTTAAGTTAAAGAATGAACACTGTTATTCCATTTTTCTTCTTTTATATGAACTAATTTTCTGTTCACTACGGCCACAGTTCGTTCTTTAATATTGGATATAGAAAAAATTTCTATGTCTTATAAACCTTGCTGGTGCATAAATATTAAAAAGAGCAAGAATTTCGGGAGAATCGATATGTGTCATTAATACAACTCTTACTAGAAAAACAAGAAAATATTTCCTCCTCGATTCTAAAGTTTTTAAACCAAGAAGAGCTCAACGACTAATATAAGATGGAGCAATTTGCCAATTAAGCTTTTGAATACAGTACCGAGTAAATCTTTTCTGGACGTTCTCTATTCTTTTGCTATGACATAAGTAGCAAGCATCCCATATCACACAACAATAGTCTAAGTTCGACCTTATTAAGGATGTAAAAGTAGACTTAAAAGTGTGTGGATTCGAAAAATCACGCGTGTTACGCCTTAAAAATCTAAGCATAGCATAAAAATTAGAGACAATGTGATCATAATGAGTAGAAAAACTAAGCCTTTGGTCAAATAAAACACCTACATAAATCGAATTTCAAAGTGACCCGTGAAAGATTATTATTAAAAATCGAGTAGTTATACACAATAGGATTATTACTCATGTGAAAGGAAAGGGTGTTACATTTAGCGATATTAAAATCAAGTTTGTTCGCCTTACACCATCGAAGCAAGTTATTAATATCCTTTTGTAAATAATGTAAATAATCTTCAAATCGTCAGCGTTCATCAAGCATTTGGAATGCTTGACATAATTTGGAAGATCATTAATAAGAAGAAGGAATAATAGTGGGTCAAGATGACTTCCCAGAGGTATTCCAGAATAGTTTAAGATTATTTTGCAGGAAGACAATAACGACGAATGGAATTTCTTTAGTTTCAGCTTATTAACCGAAACAGAATGTTGAACTCTATCCAAGGCCCTAGCGAATTCAGTAAAGATAACGTCAACCTGACTACCGCTTTCAACTTCGTTTCTTAGAAAATTGGGGAACAAAATCAAGTTAGTAACAGTGGATCTAGCACTAACAAATCCATGTTGTGAATCATGCACCCTATTTTTAATATTTGCGAAAGTGGAAAACAATGGATTCAAAAACCTTGGGAATCAAGGGTAATTTCGATATATGTATGTCTATAGTTAGTTACATTTTGTCTAGAACCTGCTTTAAAAATTGGGGTCATAAAGGACTTTTTCCAAGCTACAAGAAATTCATCATTAACCAGTGACATATTAAAGATAAATGAAACGGCTTCACTAAATTTACCGCACACTTTTTTAAAAACATACAGAAAAGCTACAATCCGTCTGGAACGGATCGTCTGATACCCTATCCTCCTCTTTATAAAGTGGGCGTGGCCAAATTGCATTTTGTACTCAAATATAGCTATAATGTCGAACGTTTGAGGATGTTACATGTAAAATTTTATCAAAATAGGTTTTTTGATGATAACGCCCCCAAAAAGTGGGTGTGGCCAAAACTGTTCTATGGGTGAATTGTAGGGAATCTAAATACCCAAATATTTGGTCTTAACAAAATTTTTCGGTTTCATATAATTTAGTGAAGTTCTAAAAAAGTAGGCGTGGCAGTGGGCGGATGTAAAAAAATTTTACACTTGTACTGTATTTTTTTCTCAGAAGCCCAGATATGAAATTTCAGCGTCCTAGTTAAAAATTTAAGGCCCAAAAATCGGTTTTGTGATGAAAACGCCCCCAAAAAGTGGGCGTGGCCAAAACTGTTCTATGGGTGAATTGTAGGGAATCTGAATGCCTAAATATTTGGTCTTAACAAAATTTTTCGGTTTCATATAATTTAGTGAAGTTATGAAAAAGTGGGCGTGGCAGTGGGCGGATTTCAAAAATTTTTACACTTGTACTGTATCTTTTTCTCAGAAGCCCAGATATGAAATTTCATCGTCCTAGCTCAAAATTTAAGGCCCAAAAAGCGGTGACATACGGACGGACGGACGGACGGACGGACGGACGGACGGACGGACGGACGGACGGACGGACGGACGGACGGACGGTCATCGCTCAATCGATTTCGCTATTGATGCTGATCACGAATATATATACTTTATAGGGTCTATCTCAATTATTTCTCTATGTTACAAACTATGTGTCAAACTTAATATACCCTTAGGATAGGGTATAAATAGTGGTGAAATATTGTCAGGCCCATATTTTTTTTAGGTGTTTAAACTACATAATTCTAATTCAATTTCGTCTTCAGTAAGAATCAGCGAGCCGTTCAGTAATGTGAACACCTTCATACAGTGGTGCACCACCATTGCAAGGTGCATTATCACACATGAAATTCGATTGAAAATATGAAGCAAACATATCACTAATCTGTGCCTCATTCTCAGAAGTGGCTCCCATTTAAGACATATTTTTAGGAAATCCTCACATCTTTATACCCTATCCTAAGGGTATGTAAAGTTTGACACATAGTTTGTAACATAGAGAAATAATCGATATAGACCCTATAAAGTATATACATATATTCGTGATCAGCATCAATAGCGAAATCGATTGAGCGATGACCGTCCGTCCGTCCGTATGTCACCGCTTTTTGGGCCTTAAATTTTTAGCTAGGACGATGAAATTTCATATCTGGGCTTCTGAGAAAAAGATACAGTACAAGTGTAAAAAGTTTTGAAATCCGCCCACTGCCACGCCCACTTTTTCATAACTTCACTAAATTATATGAAACCGAAAAATTTTGTTAAGACCAAATATTTAGGCATTCAGATACCCTATAATCCACCCGTACAAAAGTTTTGGCCACGCCCACTTTTTGGGGGCGTTTGCATCATAAAACCGATTTTTGGGCCTTAAATTTTTAACTAGGACGCTGAAATTTCATATCTGGGCTTCCAAGAACAAGATACAGTACAAGTGTAAAAATTTTTGAAATCCGCCCTCTGCCACGCCTACTTTTTTATAACTTCACTAAATTATATGAAACCGAAAATTTTTGTTAAGACCAAATATTTGAGTATTTAGATTCCCTACTATTCACCTATAGAGCAGTTTTGGCCACGCCCACTTTTTGGGGGCGTTATCATCAAAAAACCGATTTTGATAAAATTTTACATGTAACATCCTCAAACGTTCGAGGTTATAGCCATATTTGAGTACGAAATGCAATTTGACCACGTCCACTTTATAGAGAGGAGGATAGGGTATGATACGATCCGTTCCAGACGGATTGTAGCTTTTCTGTATGTTTATACCCTATCCTAAGGGTATATTAAGTTTGACACATAGTTTGTAACATAGAGAAATAATCGAGATAGACCCTATAAAATATATATATTCGTGATCAGCATCAATAGCGAAATCGATTGAGCGATGACCGTCCGTCCGTCCGTCCGTCCGTCCGTCCGTATGTCACCGCTTTTTGGGCCTTAAATTTTGAGCTAGGACGATGAAATTTCATATCTGGGCTTCTGAGAAAAAGATACAGTACAAGTGTAAAAATTTTTGAAATCCGCCCACTGCCACGCCCACTTTTTCATAACTTCACTAAATTATATGAAACCGAAAAATTTTGTTAAGACCAAATATTTAGGCATTCAGATTCCCTTCAATCCACCCATACAAAAGTTTTGGCCACGCCCACTTTTTGGGGGCGTTTTCATCACAAAACCGATTAAAGCCTTAAATTTTTAACTAGGACGCTGAAATTTCATATCTGGGTTTCCAAGAAAAAGATACAGTACAAGTGTACAAATGTTTTACATCCGCCCACTGCCACGCCTACTTTTTTATAACTTCACTAAATTACATGAAACCGAAAAATTTTGTTAAGACCAAATATTTGGGTATTTAGATTCCCTACAATTCACCCATAGAACAGTTTTGGCCACGCCCACTTTTTGGGGGCGTTATCATCAAAAAACCTATTTTGATAAAATTTTACATGTAACATTCTCAAACGTTCGACATTATAGCTATATTTGAGTACAAAATGCAATTTGAGCACGCCCACTTTATAGAGAGGAGGATAGGGTATCATACGATCCGTTCCAGACGGATTGTAGCTTTTCTGTATGTTTATACCCTATCCTAAGGGTATATTAAGTTTGACACATAGTTTGTAACATAGAGAAATAATCGAGATAGACCCTATAAAGTATATATATTCGTGATCAGCATCAATAGCGAAATCGATTGAGCGATGACCGTCCGTCCGTCCGTATGTCACCGCTTTTTGGGCCTGAAATTTTGAGCTAGGACGATGAAATTTCATATCTGGGCTTCTGAGAAAAAGATACAGTACAAGTGTAAAAATTTTTGAAATCCGCCCACTGCCACGCCCACTTTTTCATAACTTCACTAAATTATATGAAACCGAAAAATTTTGTTAAGACCAAATATTTGGGTATTTAGATTCCCTACAATTCACCCATAGAACAGTTTTGGCCACGCCCACTTTTTGGGGGCGTTATCATCAAAAAACCGATTTTTGGGCCTTAAATTTTTAACTAGGACGCTGAAATTTCATATCTGGGCTTCTGATGAAAAGATACAGTACAGGTGTAAAATTTTTTTACATCCGCCCACTGCCACGCCTACTTTTTTATAACTTCACTAAATTACATGAAACCGAAAAATTTTGTTAAGACCAAATATTTGGGTATTCAGATTCCCTACAATTCACCCGTAGAACAGTTTTGGCCACGCCCACTTTTTGGGGGCGTTATCATCAAAAAACCTATTTTGATAAAATTTTACATGTAAGATCCTCAAACGTTCGGCATTATAGCTATATTTGAGTATAAAATGCAATTTGGCCACGCCCACTTTATAGGGAGGAGGATAGGGTATCAGACGATCCGTTCCAGACGGATTGTAGCTTTTCTGTATGTTTTTTTTACGATTCAGAATGCTTTGGCATTTATTTTAATATTGGATTCCAAGGTCCAAAGGTTTTGTTTATAAAGAAATCTTTTGAGAACCTCATATTCTTTCTTAGTGCGTAGGTACTTATCTCTGAACATTGGATTGACTCTGCATTTCTTATATTTTTTGTTGAGTACATTAGCGCTTATTGAACCATATTGGCTTCTCATTCTTTCTTACTTTATGGATAATAAAGGTTTGATTAATAATACCAATGAAGCAAGAATAATCCTCAAGCAGATTGTTCACAAAATTTTGATTCCAGTTAACTTCAGATAAAAATTTGTTAATATAATATAATCGGCTTTAGAAAAACTAAATTCGTACACATTATCTTCAAACAAAGATACTTCTAAACTCGAACGATTAAACTCAACGGCTAATGCTTTATGATGTACAGTATTACTTAAAGAACAAAGAACTTCAATTAAGACTGCTTTAAATTAAATATCAATGAAGACCAAATCTAAAATTCTATCAATGGAGTTACGTATATAATTAATTTGATTGAGACCAATGGATATTAAAGAGTCTATAAAATGAGCTTCAAGGTTGCTACTTAAGTTAATGGCAATCAAACGCATTACATCTTGGGAGTAAACCTAAATGATATTTCCTAAGTTAAAGTCAGCTAATAATAGCGGGTAATCATTTGCACTAAAATTTTCAGTGATTTTAAGTACATTGTTATAGTGTAAAGAATAGATATCATAACTATAATTAGGCGGTATATATGAGAGGAAAATGTATAAACTAATAAAATCATGAGATATTGGAACGTCAACGCATACACACATTTGTTCAGTTGAACCAGCTGAGTTTTCCAAAGGTATTACTTTACTTCTATATCGAGCTCATACCGCAATCAAAATTCCACTACCCCGCGTTAAGCCGGATGTAATTAAGCAGCGATCTCTTCTGAATATATTAAACTGTGAGTCAAACAGCTCAGTCGAGAAAATGACTTCATATAATCATGTCTCACATAGTATTATTACATCGTATGACCAGCAAGGTAAAATTCGAAAGATTTTGTACGCAGTCCTCCAAGATTCTGATAATATAGTGAAAATGTTGCGTCACTTGTCACTTTCGTCTTTCCCCACAAGTTTGAAGCAAGACAGTTCAGCAGAATCAATATTTGCGGAAGATGAAACAAAGTCTATACTGACTTAAGCAGTAGTAGAGGCGCGGAAACTAGAAAGATGAAACCATTTCCATTGCTGAAAAAAGCAAAAATGCAAACAAATCTGAAAGCGAGAAACTTAATTTAGAACACGAAAGTATCAAATCCTGCAGAGCAACCACTAATGAAACACGTAATAATTAAACAATTAACGGTGAAGAAAACAAACACCTTTCACCTGACTTGAACCACAAAGTAGCCACTTACGGAAAACTCGAATTGGAAAAATCGAAATTTCCGAGGGGCCAATTTTAAACACGATTTTAAAAAATTTCCATCAATAGAGGGTTTTCCGTTAAAATTCAAAACTTTTTTAAAAAGGAAAATATGCGCGAAACAACTTTGGTCAACTCAACTGAAGCTTCTTCACTGCAATGTAAAAATATTCAAATACTCCGATAGTTCAAAGTCCAAACAAACGAAAAAATCATTCATTCAAATGTAAACATACAAAAAAGCTACAATCCGTCTGGAACGGATCGTATGATACCCTATCCTCCTCTCTATAAAGCGGGCGTGGCCAAATTGCATTTTGTACTCAAATATAGCTATAATGTCGAACGTTTGAGGATGTTACATGTAAAATTTTATCAAAATAGGTTTTTTGATGATAACGCCCCCAAAAAGTGGGCGTGGCCAAAACTGTTCTATGGGTGAATTGTACGGAATCTAAATACCCAAATATTTGGTCTTAACAACATTTTTCGGTTTCATATAATTTAGTGAAGTTATAAAAAAGTAGGCGTGGCAGTGGGCGGATGTAAAAAAAATTTACACTTCTACTGTATCTTTTTCTTGGAAGCCCAAATATGAAATTTCAGCGCCCTAGTTCAAAATTTAAGGCCTAAAACTCGGTTTTGTGATGAAAACGCCCCAAAAAAGTGGGCGTGGTCAAAACTTTTGTATGCGTGGATTGTAGGGAATCTAAATACCCAAATATTTGGTCTTAACAACATTTTTCGGTTTCATTTTCAATTTAGTGAAGTTATAAAAGAGTAGGCGTGGCAGTGGGCGGATGTAAAAAAATTTTACACTTGTACTGTATCTTTTTCTTGGAAGCCCAGATATGAAATTTCAGCGTCCTAGTTAAAAATTTAAGGCCCAAAAATCGGTTTTATGATGAAAATGCCCCCAAAAAGTGGGCGCGGCCAAAAATTTTTTATGGGTGGATTGTAGGGAATCTGAATGCCTAAATATTTGGTCTTAACAAAATTTTTCGGTTTCATATAATTTAGTGAAGTTATGAAAAAGTGGGCGTGGCAGTGGGCGGATTTCAAAAATTTTTACACTTGTACTGTATCTTTTCCTCAGAAGCCCAGATATGAAAATTCATCGTCCTAGCTCAAAATTTAAGGCCCAAAAAGCGGTGACATACGGACGGACGGACGGTCATCGCTCAATCGATTTCGCTATTGATGCTGATCACGAATATATATACTTTATAGGGTCTATCTCGATTATTTCTCTATGTTACAAACTATGTGTCAAACTTAATATACCCTTAGGATAGGGTATAAAAACAATCGAACATTTTTTCCGACCGATTCCAAAGTTCAAACGAGTGAAAAAAAAAAATCACCTTTCGAATGGTTTGAATAAATGATTTTTGAAAAATAGTAACTGAATGATTTTTCGATAACTATCGAATAAATGAACATTTTACAACCATCGAATGAGTCGATTGTTTTGTTCGATAGTTCCCAACACTAATCTACATCAGGAGTATTGTCACCAACAACAACAACATCAACAACACAATCAATTGTACACGTCGAACCGGCAGCCTCAGCGACATGTACAATGTCAGTCGCAAGAGCAGAAGAACTGCACTTATCACCACGAGTTGCATTTGATTGCATTTTTGGGGTTTCTTGGGTATCGGAATTCTTCTATGCACTTTTCTTAGTCAAAGGCGGCGCACAGTGGGGCAAGATACCTCAAAAACTGGAATCAACTCATGTGAAGGGCTAAGTTTTTTGAAAATATTTTTTTTATATAAGAACCAACTACATGTGCATAAAAAGATGACATTTGACTTTATAAAGTTTTATTTAATTTTTAAAATCATTTTTTTTAAACTTACAAAGAAGGAAAAAAATTAAAAATTCAAACAAAAAAAAAAAAAAACATACAGAAAAGCTACAATCCGTCTGGAACGGATCGTCTAATACCCTATCCTCCTCTCTATAAAGTGGGCGTGGCCAAATTGCATTTCGTACTCAAATATGGCTATAACCTCGAACGTTTGAGGATGTTACATGTAAAATTTTATCAAAATCGGTTTTTTGATGAAAACGCCCCCAAAAAGTGGGCGTTACCAAAACTGTTCTATGGGTGAATTGTAGGGAATTTAAATACCCAAATATTTGGTCTTAACAAAATTTTTCGGTTTCATATAATTTAGTGAAGCTATAAAAAAGTAGGCGTGGCAGTGGGCGGATGTAAAAAAATTTTACACTTCTACTGTATCTTTTCGTCAGAAGATCAGATGTGAAATTTCAGCGTCCTAGTTAAAAATTTAAGGCCCAAAAATCGGTTTTATGATGCAAACGCCCCCAAAAAGTGGTCGTGGCCAAAACTTTTGTATGAGTGAATTGTAGGGATTCTGAATACCTAAATATTTGGTCTTGACAACATTTTTCGGTTTCATATAATTTAGTGACGTTATAAAAAAGTAGGCGTGGCAGTGGGCGGATTTATAAAATTTTTACACTTGCAATGTATCTTTTTCTCAGAAGCCCAGATATGAAATTTCATCGTCCTAGCTCAAAATTTAAGGCCCAAAAAGCGGTGACATACGGACGGACGGACGGACGGTCATCGCTCAATCGATTTCGCTATTGATGCTGATCACGAATATATATACTTTATATGGTCTATCTCGATTATTTCTCTATGTTACAAACTATGTGTCAAACTTAATATACCCTTAGGATAGGGTATAAAAACATACAGAAAAGCTACAATCCGTCTGGAACGGATTGTCTGATACCCTATCCTCCTCTCTATAAAGTGGGCGTGGCCAAATTGCATTTCGTACTCAAATATGGATATAAACTCGAACGTTTGAGGATGTTACATGTAAAATTTTATCAAAATCGGTTTTTTTGATGAAAACGCCCCCAAAAAGTGGGCGTGGCCAAAACTCTTCTATGGGTGAATTGTAGGGAATCTGAATACCTAAATATTTGGTCTTAACAAAATTTTTCGGTTTCATATAATTTAATGAAGTTATAAAAAAGTAGGCGTGGCAGTGGGCGGATGTAAAAAAAATTTACACTTCTACTGTACCTTTTCGTCAGAAGCCCAGATATGAAATTTCAGCGTCCTAGTTAAAAATTTAAGGCCCAAAAATTGGTTTTATGATAAAAACGCCCCCAAAAAGTGGGCGTGGCCAAAACTTTCGTATAGGTGGATTGTAGGGAATCTGAATGCCTAAATATTTGGTCTTAACAAAATTTTTCGGTTTCATATAATTTAATGAAGTTATGATAAAGTGGGCGTGGCAGTGGGCGGATTTCAAAAATGTTTACACTTGTACTGTATCTTTTTCTCAGAAGCCCAGATATGAAATTTCATCGTCCTAGCTCAAAATTTAAGGCCCAAAAAGCGGTGACATACGGACGGACGGACGGACGGACGGACGGACGGACGGTCATCGCTCAATCGATTTCGCTATTGATGCTGATCACGAATATATATACTTTATAGGGTCTATCTCAATTATTTCTCTATGTTACAAACTATGTGTCAAACTTAATATACCCTTAGGATAGGGTATAAACAAACAGAAAAGCTACAATCCGTCTGGAACGGATCGTATGATACCCTATCCTCCTCTCTATAAAGTGGGCGTGGCCAAATTGTATTTTGTACTCAAATATAGCTATAATGTCGAACATTTGAGGATGTTACATGTAAAATTTTATCAAAATAGGTTTTTTTATTATAACGCCCCCAAAAAGTGGGCGTGGCCAAAACTGTTCTATGGCTGAATTGTAGGGAATCTAAATACCCAAATATTTGGTCTTAACAAAAATTTTCGGTTTCATATAATTTAGTGAAGTTATAAAAAAGTAGGCGTGGCAGTGGGCGGATGTAAAAAAAATTTACACTTGTACTGTATCTTTTTCTTGGAAGCCCAGATATGAAATTTCAGCGTCCTAGTTAAAAATTTAAGGCCCAAAACTCGGTTTTGTAATGAAAACGCCCCCAAAAAGTGGGCGTGGCCAAAACTTTTGTATGGGTGGATTGTAGGGAATCTGAATGCCTAAATATTTGGTTTTAACAAAATGTTTCGGTTTCATATAATTTAGTGAAGTTATGAAAAAGTGGGCGTGGCAGTGGGCGGATTTCAAAAATTTTTACACTTGTACTGTATCTTTTTCTCAGAAGCCCAGATATGAAATTTCATCGTCCTAGCTCAAAATTTAAGGCCCAAAAAGCGGTGACATACGGACGGACGGACGGACGGACGGTCATCGCTCAATCGATTTCGCTATTGATGCTGATCACGAATATATATACTTTATAGGGTCTATCTCGATTATTTCTCTATGTTACAAACTATGTGTCAAACTTAATATACCCTTAGGATAGGGTATAAAAAGTTAGTACATACTTGAAGCTCTCGATTCCATATTAATGTTTAGCTTTCACTTACTAACACACACTTTGCAAGAAGAACAAAAACTCAAAAACATACACAAAAGCTGCAATCCGTCTGGAACGGATCGTATGATACCTTATCCTCCTCTCTATAAAGTGGGTGTGGCCAAATTGCATTTTGTTCTCAAATATAGCTATAATGTCGAACGTTTGAGGATGTTACATGTAAAATTTTATCAAAATAGGTTTTTTGATGATAACGCCCCCAAAAAGTGGGCGTGGCCAAAACTGTTCTATGGGTGAATTGTAGGGAATCTAAATACCCAAATATTTGGTCTTAACAAAATTTTTCGGTTTCATATAATTTAGTGAAGTTATAAAAAAGTAGGCGTGGATGTAAAAAAAATTTACACTTGTACTGTATCTTTTTCTTGGAAGCCCAGATATGAAATTTCAGCGTCCTAGTTAAAAATTTAAGGCCCAAAAATCGGTTTTGTGATGAAAACGCCCCCAAAAAGTGACACATAGTTTGTAACATAGAGAAATAATCGAGATAGACCCTATAAAGTATATATATTCGTGATCAGCATCAATAGCGAAATCGATTGAGCGATGACCGTCCGTCCGTCCGTCCGTATGTCACCGCTTTTTGGGCCTTAAATTTTGAGCTAGGACGATGAAATTTCATATCTGGGCTTCTGAGGAAAAGATACAGTAGAAGTGTAAAAATTTTTGAAATTAGCCCACTGCCACGCCCACTTTTTCATAACTTCACTAAATTATATGAAACCGAAAAATTTTGTTAAGACCAAATATTTAGGTATTCAGATTCCCTACAATCCACCCATACAAAATTTTTGGCCACGCCCACTTTTTGGGGGCGTTTTCATCACAAAACCGATTTTTGGGCCTTAAATTTTTAACTAGGACGCTGAAATTTCATATCTGGGCTTCTGACGAAAAGATACAGTAGAAGTGTAAATTTGTTTTACATCCGCCCACTGCCACGCCTACTGTTTTATAACTTCACTAAATTATATGAAACCGAAAAATTTTGTTAAGACCAAATATTTCGGCATTCAGATTCCCTACAATTCACCCATAGAACAGTTTTGGCCACGCCCACTTTTTGGGGGCGTTATCATCAAAAAACCTGTTTTGATAAAATTTTACATGTAACATCCTCAAACGTTCGACATTATAGCTATATTTGAGAACAAAATGCAATTTGGCCACGCCCACTGTATAAAGACGAGGATAACGCCCACTTTTTCATAACTTCACTAAATTATATGAAACCGAAAAATTTTGTTAAAACCAAATATTTAGGCATTCAGATTCCCTACAATCCACCCATACAAAAGTTTTGGCCACGCCCACTTTTTGGGGCTTGTATGGATTGTAGCTTTTCTGTATGTTTTGATGTGTATCAAGTAAGGCCAGGGAATTTCCAGCTTCCACAGCTCTTGAAGAAATATCTTACCGAGAACTATAACTAGGCCAACAAGCCCTTGAGGATCAAAGACTTTCCCCAGATCTGATAAGACAGTGCGTTTTGTTATAGAATCATGACTGTTAAAGGAAAGATTGAAAATAAAGACATCATCTGTTGGAACCCAAGCAATTCCTAAAGTCTTTATGATGTCATTCTGTCCGATTTTGAGAAGTGGTTCTCTATACTCTGGAGGAATGGAGTTGATGAGAGACGGTTCATTTGCGCAGAACTTTCTAAGCTCAAAGCGTGCCTTTTTATACCCTATCCTAAGGGTATATTAAGTTTGACACATAGTTTGTAACATAGAGAAATAATCGAGATAGACCCTATAAAGTATATATATTCGTGATCAGCATCAATAGCGAAATCGATTGAGCGATGACCGTCCGTCCGTCCGTCCGTCCGTATGTCACCGCTTTTTGGGCCTTAAATTTTGAGCTAGGACGATGAAATTTCATATCTGAGAAAAAGATGCAGTACAAGTGTAAAAATTGTTGAAATACGCCCACTGCCACCCCCACTTTTTCATAACTTCACTAAATTATATGAAACCGAAAAATTTTGATAAGACCAAATATTTAGGCATTCAGATTCCCTACAGTACACCCATACGAAAGTTTTGGCCACGCCCACTTTTTGGGGACCAACCATCAAAAGGTCATTCAACGACATAACAGATGAGGACTTTGCCGAAGCGTCGAACACCACTCTGATCTTCGTGGAGAAGCTGTCCGGTTTAATGATGCAGTGATGCGGTAAAAAGTAGTTCAGTTGTGGTGGTGCAGGTAGTGATTGCATGTGTTTAAGTGACTCATACTCTGTCATGAAGTCAATATATTGCTGCTCGAGCTCCGGTTGTCGTTTAAATTTTACTTCTAACGAACTAAGACGTTTAGTGGCGGTAGCAAGGGAATTTCCTAGCATGACAACGGGTTGCTTAAAAGGCAAACGCACTACGAAAGTCCATTATCTAGCCTTTGCACTGTATGTGAAAAATGAAGCTCGCAAAGTTTTTCTTCTTCAGTAATGGATGGAGGAAAATCTGATCTTGAATTAAAATATCGTAGAAAATTTCATCACCGAGCACAATATCGACCTTAGTGGGCCTATGGAAATTGGGATCAGCCAGTTTTACCTCCAGAGGAAGTTTCCATTTAGAAGTGTTAAAATTCAAGTTTGACATGGGTCCACTGATACGTGACAGTATGTGGAAGCAAAGTTCCGCTGAGTAAGCAGTAAGACGCGACTGCACTTGTGTGTGTAGAATATGTCAAACTGACGTTGAAGTCTCTTCTATGCCACAAATTGAGGTGAATGCTCTTGACCGCGGAAGACCTAATTGTTGAGCTAAGCTTTCTGTGATGAGATGCACTTGTGACCCTGGGTATGACTGCATGAAGAACGCCGTGCTTACCGAGAATGTTGACGATGACTGTCGCGAAAAGCATTTGCCGAGATTCGTGCTTAGAATTCATAGTTGCCAGACTAGCAAGAGATTTACCTGAAGATGAAGCAATTGGCTTAGCATTTAATTCTCTGGATGAATGAGAACCATCATGTTTTTTACAGGTGTGGGATTTGTTGAGAGCGAAAATTAGTCGTGACTCAGAGTGTGATGATTGCCTTTGCATTGTCTGCATTTTTCAGATTCACAAGTCTGGTGATGACCACACTTGAGGAAGTTAATGCACAAGTTTTTATACCCTATCCTAAGGGTATATTAAGTTTGACACATAGTTTGTAACATAGAGAAATAATCGAGATAGACCCTATAAAGTATATATATTCGTGATCAGCATCAATAGCGAAATCGATTGAGCGATGACCGTCCGTCCGTCCGTCCGTCCGTCCGTATGTCACCGCTTTTTGGGCCTTAAATTTTGAGCTAGGACGATGAAATTTCATATCTGGGCTTCTGAGAAAAAGATTGAAATCCGCATTCAGATTCCCTACAATCCACCCATACAAAAGTTTTGGCCACGCCCACTTTTTGGGGCTTGTATGGATTGTAGCTTTTCTGTATGTTTTGATGTGTATCAAGTAAGGCCTGGTCCCAGGCAATTTCCAGCTTCCACAGCTCTTGAAGAAATATCTTACCGAGAACTATAACTAGGCCAACAAGCCCTTGAGGATCAAAGACTTTCCCCAGATCTGATAAGACAGTGCGTTTTGTTATAGAATCATGACTGTTAAAGGAAAGATTGAAAATAAAGACATCATCTGTTGGAACCCAAGCAATTCCTAAAGTCTTTATGATGTCATTCTGTCCGATTTTGAGAAGTGGTTCTCTATACTCTGGAGGAATGGAGTTGATGAGAGACGGTTCATTTGCGCAGAACTTTCTAAGCTCAAAGCGTGCCTTTTTATACCCTATCCTAAGGGTATATTAAGTTTGACACATAGTTTGTAACATAGAGAAATAATCGAGATAGACCCTATAAAGTATATATATTCGTGATCAGCATCAATAGCGAAATCGATTGAGCGATGACCGTCCGTCCGTCCGTCCGTCCGTATGTCACCGCTTTTTGGGCCTTAAATTTTGAGCTAGGACGATGAAATTTCATATCTGAGAAAAAGATGCAGTACAAGTGTAAAAATTGTTGAAATACGCCCACTGCCACCCCCACTTTTTCATAACTTCACTAAATTATATGAAACCGAAAAATTTTGATAAGACCAAATATTTAGGCATTCAGATTCCCTACAGTACACCCATACGAAAGTTTTGGCCACGCCCACTTTTTGGGGACCAACCATCAAAAGGTCATTCAACGACATAACAGATGAGGACTTTGCCGAAGCGTCGAACACCACTCTGATCTTCGTGGAGAAGCTGTCCGGTTTAATGATGCAGTGATGCGGTAAAAAGTAGTTCAGTTGTGGTGGTGCAGGTAGTGATTGCATGTGTTTAAGTGACTCATACTCTGTCATGAAGTCAATATATTGCTGCTCGAGCTCCGGTTGTCGTTTAAATTTTACTTCTAACGAACTAAGACGTTTAGTGGCGGTAGCAAGGGAATTTCCTAGCATGACAACGGGTTGCTTAAAAGGCAAACGCACTACGAAAGTCCATTATCTAGCCTTTGCACTGTATGTGAAAAATGAAGCTCGCAAAGTTTTTCTTCTTCAGTAATGGATGGAGGAAAATCTGATCTTGAATTAAAATATCGTAGAAAATTTCATCACCGAGCACAATATCGACCTTAGTGGGCCTATGGAAATTGGGATCAGCCAGTTTTACCTCCAGAGGAAGTTTCCATTTAGAAGTGTTAAAATTCAAGTTTGACATGGGTCCACTGATACGTGACAGTATGTGGAAGCAAAGTTCCGCTGAGTAAGCAGTAAGACGCGACTGCACTTGTGTGTGTAGAATATGTCAAACTGACGTTGAAGTCTCTTCTATGCCACAAATTGAGGTGAATGCTCTTGACCGCGGAAGACCTAATTGTTGAGCTAAGCTTTCTGTGATGAGATGCACTTGTGACCCTGGGTATGACTGCATGAAGAACGCCGTGCTTACCGAGAATGTTGACGATGACTGTCGCGAAAAGCATTTGCCGAGATTCGTGCTTAGAATTCATAGTTGCCAGACTAGCAAGAGATTTACCTGAAGATGAAGCAATTGGCTTAGCATTTAATTCTCTGGATGAATGAGAACCATCATGTTTTTTACAGGTGTGGGATTTGTTGAGAGCGAAAATTAGTCGTGACTCAGAGTGTGATGATTGCCTTTGCATTGTCTGCATTTTTCAGATTCACAAGTCTGGTGATGACCACACTTGAGGAAGTTAATGCACAAGTTTTTATACCCTATCCTAAGGGTATATTAAGTTTGACACATAGTTTGTAACATAGAGAAATAATCGAGATAGACCCTATAAAGTATATATATTCGTGATCAGCATCAATAGCGAAATCGATTGAGCGATGACCGTCCGTCCGTCCGTCCGTCCGTCCGTATGTCACCGCTTTTTGGGCCTTAAATTTTGAGCTAGGACGATGAAATTTCATATCTGGGCTTCTGAGAAAAAGATTGAAATCCGCCCACTGCCACGCCCACTTTTTCATAACTTCACTAAATTATATGAAACCGAAAAATTTTGTTAAGACCAAATATTTACGCATTTAGATTCCCTACAATCCACCCATACAAAAGTTTTGGCCACGCCCACTTTTTGGGGGCGTTTTCATCACAAAACCGATTTTTGGGCCTTAAATTTTTAACTAGGACGCTTAAATTTCATATCTGGGCTTCCAAGAAAAAGATACAGTACAAGTGTAAAATTTTTTTACATCCGCCCACTGCCACGCCTACTTTTTTATAACTTCACTAAATTATATGAAACCGAAAAATTTTGTTAAGACCAAATATTTGGGTATTTAGATTCCATACAATTCACCAATAGAAGAGTTTTGGCCACGCCCACTTTTTGGGGGCGTTATCATCAAAAAACCTATTTTGATAAAATTTTACATGTAACATCCTCAAACGTTCGACATTATAGCTATATTTGAGTACAAAATGCAATTTGGCCACGCCCACTTTATATAGAGGAGGATAGAGTATCAGACGATCCGTTCCAGACGGATTGTAGGTTTTCTGTATGTTTTTAATTGCTGCTGTGAACCGTTCCTTAGGTGAAAGGGTAAGGGTTTTCTACACCTGTAAATGTTTTGATTGTTTCCATCACAATAAAAACATACCTTTTGATTGGTTGCAGTTACAAATGAGACCTTGGGCGCTGTTGTCCGAAACAATTTTGTTACCTTCGACGTCGATGGACCAGCGAGAGATTGGTGCGCAGTGTGCGCTGTCCTCCGCTCCAATTGCCGACATCGTTTGTCTAAACATTTCATTAACTCTTTCAGTGTTGGAAGCCGCTTGGTTGGGCGCTTGTCGATCCACTTGTTGTTAGTGAGCTGTATCATTTCGAGAGAACGATGCAAATGATCAAATCATCCCAATGAAGAACCGGTCTACCAAGTGATAGCAAAGAGCGCAAATGCACGTTTACAGTGTCCACTAACACGCGAATGCTTGTTGCGTTTATTTTAATAATTTTTGGAAAATTTAAGATGTACTTCACCTGTTCTTCCACGATGATACCGGTATTCGCGTAACATTCCTTTAGCATTGCAAGCGCTTCAACATAGTTTTTTGCTATCACTTCAATTGACTTAATTCTTCTTAGTGCTTCCCCCGACAACGAAGAACGATGATAATAAAACTTTGTTACTGTATCAATGGAGTCATTATTATCGATCAGCGCAGAAAACGTTTCAAAATACCATTTTGTATAGTCTCCGGAAATGATAGGTAACTACACGTTGGGTAATTTCACCGTAGATCCGCCGAGAGTAGTGTAAAGTCTTTCGCGTTTTTGGTTCAATGTGTTTTTCGGCAGTCGCGGATGCAAGCGATGCAGCCCTCGCATGAGAAATAAGTTTCTTCAAAAGAAGCGCGAATGTTTGGTTCGTCGTCTGAAGCATTGTGTTCTTCGATAACCGACTGCACCGAATCGAACTCAATGTAATATTGTTCAAGCGCCTTTAAACGAATTTCCACTTCACCGATTGTGGCATTTGACAATTGTTTTTCCACGAAATCACTTATTCGTCTTTGCTGTCCGATAAGCGCAAGCCTTTTTATACCCTATCCTAAGGGTATATTAAGTTTGACACATAGTTTGTAACATAGAGAAATAATCGAGATAGACCCTATAAAGTATATATATTCGTGATCAGCATCAATAGCGAAATCGATTGAGCGATGACCGTCCGTCCGTCCGTATGTCACCGCTTTTTGGGCCTTAAATTTTGAGCTAGGACGATGAAATTTCATATCTGGGATTCTGAGAAAAAGATACAGTACAAGTGTAAAAATTTTTGAAATCCGCCCACTGCCACGCCCACTTTTTCATAACTTCACTAAATTATATGAAATCGAAAAATTTTGTTAAGACCAAATATTTAGGCATTCAGATTCCCTACAATCCACCCATACAAAAGTTTTGGCCACGCCCACTTTTTTGGGGCGTTTTCATCACAAAACCGAGTTTTAGGCCTTAAATTTTTAACTAGGACGCTGAAATTTCATATTTGGGGTTCCAAGAAAAAGATACAGTACAAGTGTAAATTTTTTTTACATCCGCCCACTGCCACGCCCACTTTTTCATAACTTCACTAAATTATATGAAACCGAAAAATTTTGTTAAGACCAAATATTTAGGCATTTAGATTCCCTACAATCCACCCATACAAAAGTTTTGGCCACGCCCACTTTTTGGGGGCGTTTTCATCACAAAACCGATTTTTGGGCCTTAAGTTTTTAACTAGGACGCTTAAATTTCATATCTGGGCTTCCAAGAAAAAGATACAGTACAAGTGTAAAATTTTTTTACATCCGCCCACTGCCACGCTTACTTTTTTATAACTTCACTAAATTATATGAAACCGAAAAATTTTGTTAAGACCAAATATTTGGGTATTTAGATTCCATACAATTCACCAATAGAAGAGTTTTGGCCACTCCCACTTTTTGGGGGCGTTATCATCAAAAAACCTATTTTGATAAAATTTTACATGTAACATCCTCAAACGTTCGACATTATAGCTATATTTGAGTACAAAATGCAATTTGGCCACGCCCACTTTATATAGAGGAGGATAGGGTATCAGACGATCCGTTCCAGACGGATTGTAGGTTTTCTGTATGTTTTTAATTGCTGCTGTGAACCGTTCCTTAGGTGAAAGGGTAAGGGTTTTCTACACCTGTAAATGTTTTGATTGTTTCCATCACAATAAAAACATACCTTTTGATTGGTTGCAGTTACAAATGAGACCTTGGGCGCTGTTGTCCGAAACAATTTTGTTACCTTCGACGTCGATGGACCAGCGAGAGATTGGTGCGCAGTGTGCGCTGTCCTCCGCTCCAATTGCCGACATCGTTTGTCTAAACATTTCATTAACTCTTTCAGTGTTGGAAGCCGCTTGGTTGGGCGCTTGTCGATCCACTTGTTGTTAGTGAGCTGTATCATTTCGAGAGAACGATGCAAATGATCAAATCATCCCAATGAAGAACCGGTCTACCAAGTGATAGCAAAGAGCGCAAATGCACGTTTACAGTGTCCACTAACACGCGAATGCTTGTTGCGTTTATTTTAATAATTTTTGGAAAATTTAAGATGTACTTCACCTGTTCTTCCACGATGATACCGGTATTCGCGTAACATTCCTTTAGCATTGCAAGCGCTTCAACATAGTTTTTTGCTATCACTTCAATTGACTTAATTCTTCTTAGTGCTTCCCCCGACAACGAAGAACGATGATAATACAACTTTGTTACTGTATCAATGGAGTCATTATTATCGATCAGCGCAGAAAACGTTTCAAAATACCATTTTGTATAGTCTCCGGAAATGATAGGTAACTACACGTTGGGTAATTTCACCGTAGATCCGCCGAGAGTAGTGTAAAGTCTTTCGCGTTTTTGGTTCAATGTGTTTTTCGGCAGTCGCGGATGCAAGCGATGCAGCCCTCGCATGAGAAATAAGTTTCTTCAAAAGAAGCGCGAATGTTTGGTTCGTCGTCTGAAGCATTGTGTTCTTCGATAACCGACTGCACCGAATCGAACTCAATGTAATATTGTTCAAGCGCCTTTAAACGAATTTCCACTTCACCGATTGTGGCATTTGACAATTGTTTTTTAACGAAATCACTTATTCGTCTTTGCTGTCCGATAAGCGCAAGCTTTTTTATACCCTATCCTAAGGGTATATTAAGTTTGACACATAGTTTGTAACATAGAGAAATAATCGAGATAGACCCTATAAAGTATATATATTCGTGATCAGCATCAATAGCGAAATCGATTGAGCGATGACCGTCCGTCCGTCCGTATGTCACCGCTTTTTGGGCCTTAAATTTTGAGCTAGGACGATGAAATTTCATATTTGGGATTCTGAGAAAAAGATACAGTACAAGTGTAAAAATTTTTGAAATCCGCCCACTGCCACGCCCACTTTTTCATAACTTCACTAAATTATATGAAATCGAAAAATTTTGTTAAGACCAAATATTTAGGCATTCAGATTCCCTACAATCCACCCATACAAAAATTTTGGCCACGCCCACTTTTTGGGGGCGCTTTCATCACAAAACCGATTAAAGCCTTAAATTTTTAACTAGGACGCTGAAATTTCATATCTGGGCTTCCAAGAAAAAGATACAGTACAAGTGTAAAATTTTTTTACATCCGCCCACTGCCACGCCTACTTTTTTATAACTTCACTAAATTATATGAAACCGGAAAATTTTGTTAAGACCAAATATTTGGGTATTTAGATTCCCTACAATTCACCCATAGAAGAGTTTTGGCCACGCCCACTTTTTGGGGGCGTTATCATCAAAAAACCTATTTTGATAAAATTTTACATGTAACATCCTCAAACGTTCGACATTATAGCTATATTTGAGTACAAAATGCAATTTGGCCACGCCCACTTAATAGAGAGGAGGATAGGGTATCATACGATCCGTTCCAGACGGATTGTAGCTTTTCTGTATGTTTACCTTTGCAATTGCTAATTTCTTTTCACTCATAGTTAGTTCTTTGAGAGGTTACACAACCGCGAAAGCGTGTGGCAAGATCAAGCCTGCGGCAAGGTCACCTAACACGTAACAATGAAACCGAAACTAAAAGGAAATCGCAGAGATTTACCACTTTCGAATTTACTGTTTCGTCACAACAAGTGCAAAATAAAAACATACAGAAAAGCTACAATCCGTCTGGAACGGATCGTATGATACCCTATCCTCCTCTCTATAAAGTGGTAGTAGTAAAATGTAGCTATAATGTCGAACGTTTGAGGATGTTACATGTAAAATTTTATCAAAATAGGTTTTTTGATGATAACGCCCCCAAAAAGTGGGCGTGGCCAAAACTGTTCTATGGGTGAATTGTAGGGAATCTAAATACCCAAATATTTGGTCTTAACAAAATTTTTCGGTTTCATATAATTTAGTTAAGTTATAAAAAAAAAGGCGTGGCAGTGGGCGGATGTAAAAAAAATTTACACTTGTACTGTATCTTTTTCTTGGAAGCCCAGATATGAAATTTCAGCGTCCTAGTTAAAAATTTAAGGCCCAAAACTCGGTTTTGTGATGAAAACGCCCCCAAAAAGTGGGCGTGGCCCAAACTTTTGTAAGGGTGGATTGTAGGGAATCTGAATGCCTAAATATTTGGTCTTAACAAAATTTTTCGGTTTCATATAATTTAGTGAAGTTATAAAAAAGTGGGCGTGGCAGTGGGCGGATTTCAAAAATTTTTACACTTGTACTGTATCTTTTTCTCAGAAGCCCAGATATGAAATTTCAGCGGTTTAGTTAAAAATTTAAGGCCCAAAAATCGGTTTTGTGATGAAAACGCCCCCAAAAAGTGGGCGTGGCCAAAACTTTTGTATGGGTGGATTGTAGGGAATCTGAATGCCTAAATATTTGGTCTTAACAAAATTTTTCGGTTTCATATAATTTAGTGAAGTTATGAAAAAGTGGGCGTGGCAGTGGGCGGATTTCAAAAATGTTTACACTTGTACTGTATCTTTTTCTCAGAAGCCCAGATACGAAATTTCATCGTCCTAGCTCAAAATTTAAGGCCCAAAAAGTGGTGACATACGGACGGACGGACGGACGGACGGACGGTCATCGCTCAATCGATTTCGCTATTGATGCTGATCACGAATATATATACTTTATAGGGTCTATCTCGATTATTTCTCTATGTTACAAACTATGTGTCAAACTTAATATACCCTTAGGATAGGGTATAAACATACAGAAAAACTACAATCCGTCTGGAACGGATCGAATGATATCCTATCCTCCTCTCTATAAAGTGGGCGTGGCCAAATTGCATTTTGTACCCAAATATAACTATAATGTCGAACGTTTGAGGATGTTACATGTAAAATTTTATCAAAATAGGTTTTTTGATGATAACGCCCCCAAAAAGTGGGCGTGGCCAAAACTTTTGTATGGGTGAATTGTAGGGAATCTAAATACCCAAATATTTGGTCTTAACAAAATTGTTCGGTTTCATATAATTTAGTGAAGTTATAAAAAAGTAGGCGTGGCAGTGGGCGGATGTAAAAAAATTTTACAAATGTACTGTATCTTTTTCTTGGAAGCCCAGATATGAAATTTCAGCGTCCTAGTTAAAAATTTAAGGCCCAAAAATCGGTTTTGTAATGAAAACGCCCCCAAAAAGTGGGCGTGGCCAAAAATTTCGTATGGGTGGATTGAAGGGAATCTGAATGCTTAAATATTTGGTCTTAACAAAATTTTTCGGTTTCATATAATTTAGTGAAGTTATGAAAGAGTGGGCGTGGCAGTGGGCGGATTTCAAAAATGTTTACACTTGTACTGTATCTTTTTCTCAGAAGCCCAGATATGAAATTTCATCGTCCTAGCTCAAAATTTAAGGCCCAAAAAGTGGTGACATACGGACGGACGGACGGACGGACGGTCATCGCTCAATCGATTTCGCTATTGATGCTGATCACGAATATATATACTTTATAGGGTCTATCTCGATTATTTCTCTATGTTACAAAGTATGTGTCAAACTTAATATACCCTTAGGATAGGGTATAAACATACAGAAAAACTACAATCCGTCTGGAACGGATCGCATGATATCCTATCCTCCTCTCTATAAAGTGGGCGTGGCCAAATTGCATTTTGTACCCAAATATAACTATAATGTCGAACGTTTGAGGATGTTACATGTAAAATTTTATCAAAATAGGTTTTTTGATGATAACGCCCCCAAAAAGTGGGCGTGGCCAAAACTTTTGTATGGGTGAATTGTAGGGAATCTAAATCCCCAAATATTTGGTCTTAACAAAATTGTTCGGTTTCATATAATTTAGTGAAGTTATAAAAAAGTAGGCGTGGCAGTGGGCGGATGTAAAAAAATTTTACAAATGTACTGTATCTTTTTCTTGGAAGCCCAGATATGAAATTTCAGCGTCCTAGTTAAAAATTTAAGGCCCAAAAATCGGTTTTGTAATGAAAACGCCCCCAAAAAGTGGGCGAGGCCAAAACTTTTGTATGAGTGGATTGTAGGGAATCTGAATGCCTAAATATTTGGTCTTAATAAAATTTTTCGGTTTCATATAATTGAATGAAGTTATGAAAAAGTGGGCGTGGCAGTGCGCGGATTCCAAAAATTTTTGCACTTGTACTGTATCTTTTTCTCAGAAGCCCATATATGAAATTTCATCGTCCTAGTTAAAAATGTAAGGCCCAAAAATCGGTTTTATGATGAAAACGCCACCAAAAAGTGGGCGTGGCCAAAACTTTCGTATGGGTGGATTGTACGGAATCTGAATGCCTAAATATTTGGTCTTAACAAAATTTTTTGGTTTCATATAATTTAGTGAAGTTATAAAAAAGTAGGCGTGGCAGTGGGCGGATGTAAAAAAAATTTACACTTCTACTGTATTTTTTCGTCAGAAGCCATGATATGAAATTTCGGCGTCCTAGTTAAAAATGTAAGGCCCAAAAATCGGTTTTATGATGAAAACGCCCCCAAAAAGTGGGCGTGGCCAAAACTTTCGTATGGGTGGATTGTAGGGAATCTGAATGCCTAAATATTTGGTCTTAACAAAATTTTTCGGTTTCATATAATTTAGTGAAGTTATGAAAAAGTGGGCGTGACAGTGGGCGGATTTAAAAAATTTTTACACTTGTACTGTATCTTTTTCTCGGAAGCCCAGATATGAAATTTCATCGTCCTAGCTCAAAATTTAAGGCCCAAAAAGCGGTGACTTACGGACGGACGGACGGACGGTCATCGCTCAATCGATTTCGCTATTGATGCTGATCACGAATATATATACTTTATAGGGTCTATCTCGATTATTTCTCTATGTTACAAACTATGTGTCAAACTTAATATACCCTTAGGATAGGGTATAAACATACAGAAAAGCTACAATCCGTCTGGAACGGATCGTCTGATACCCTATCCTCCTCTCTATAAAGTGGGCGGGGCCAAATTGCATTTTGTACTCAAATATAGCTATAATGTCGAACGTTTGAGGATGTTACATGTAAAATTTTATCAAAATAGGTTTTTTGATGATAACGCCCCCAAAAAGTGGGCGTGGCCAAAACTCTTCTATGGGTGAATTGTAGGGAATCTAAATACCCAAATATTTGGTCGTAACAAAATTTTTCGGTTTCATATAATTTAGTGAAGTTATAAAAAAGTAGACGTGGCAGTGGGCGGATGTAAAAAAATTTTACACTTGTACTGTATCTTTTTCTTGGAAGCCCAGATATGAAATTGCAGCGTCCTAGTTAAAAATTTAAGGCTTTAATCGGTTTTGTGATGAAAACGCCCCCAAAAAGTGGGCGTGGCCAAAATTTTTGTATGGGTGGATTGTAGGGAATCTGAATGCCTAAATATTTGGTCTTAACAAAATTTTTCGGTTTCATATAATTTAGTGAAGTAATGAAAAAGTGGGCGTGGCAGTGGGCGGATTTCAAAAATTTTTACACTTGTACTGTATCTTTTTCTGAGAATCCCAGATATGAAATTTCATCGTCCTAGCTCAAAATTTAAGGCCCAAAAAGCGGTGACATACAGACGGACGGACGGTCATCGCTCAATCGATTTCGCTATTGATGCTGATCACGAATATATATACTTTATAGAGTCTATCTCGATTATTTCTCTATGTTACAAACTATGTGTCAAACTTAATATACCCTTACGATAGGGTATAAACATACAGAAAAGCTACAATCCGTCTGGAACGGATAGTATGATACCCTATCCTCCTCTCTATAAAGTGGACGTGGCCAAATTGCATTTTGTACTCAAATATAGCTATAATGTCGAACGTTTGAGGATGTTACATGTATAATTTTATCAAAATAGGTTTTTTTATGATAACGCCCCCAAAAAGTGGGCGTGGGTGAATTGTAGGGAATCTGAATACCTAAATATTTGGTCTTAACAACATTTTTAGGTTTCATATAATTTAGTGAAGTTATGAAAAAGTGGGCGTGACAGTGGGCGGATTTCAAAAAATTTTACACTTGTACTGTATCTTTTTCTCAGAAGCCCAGATATGAAATTTCATCGTCCTAGCTCAAAATTTAAGGCCCAAAAAGCGGTGACATACGGACGGACGGACGGTCATCGCTCAATCGATTTCGCTATTGATGCTGATCACGAATATATATACTTTATGGGGTCTATCTCGATTATTTCTCTATGTTACAAACTATGTGTCAAACTTAATATACCCTTACGATAGGGTATAAACATACAGAAAAGCTACAATCCGTCTGGAACGGATAGTATGATACCCTATCCTCCTCTCTATAAAGTGGACGTGGCCAAATTGCATTTTGTACTCAAATATAGCTATAATGTCGAACGTTTGAGGAAGTTACATGTATAATTTTATCAAAATAGTTTTTTTTTATGATAACGCCCCCAAAAAGTGGGCGTGGGTGAATTGTAGGGAATCTGAATACCTAAATATTTGGTCTTAACAACATTTTTAGGTTTCATATAATTTAGTGAAGTTATGAAAAAGTGGGCGTGACAGTGGGCGGATTTCAAAAAATTTTACACTTGTACTGTATCTTTTTCTCGGAAGCCCAGATATGAAATTTCATCGTCCTAGCTCAAAATTTAAGGCCCAAAAAGCTTTGACATACGGACGGACGGACGGTCATCGCTCAATCGATTTCGCTATTGATGCTGATTACGAATATATATACTTTATAGGGTCTATCTCGATTATTTCTCTATGTTACAAACTATGTGTCAAATTTAATATACCCTTAGGATAGGGTATAAACATAAGACATAAGACAATCCGTCTGGAACGGATCGTATGATACCCTATCCTCCTTGCTATGTAGCCCTTATAAACTTAGCGAGGTGATATTGCATTTTGTACTGAAATACGACGTCGAACGTTGAGGATTAAACGTAAAATTTCATGAAAAGCTGTTTTTAATGAAAACGCCCCCAAAAAGGGGGCGTGGCTAAAAGTTCTATGTGGATGAATTGTAGGAAATCTAAATTCCAAAATATTTGGTCTTAACAACATTTTTCGGTTTCATATAATTTAGTGAAGTTATATAAAAGTAGGCGTGGCAGTGGGCGGAGTAAAAAAATTTTTACACTAGTATTGTATCTTTTTCTCGGAAGCCCAGATATGAAATTTCAGCGTCCCAGTTAAATATTTAAGGCCCAAAAATCGGTTTTGTGATGAAAACGCCCCCAAAAGTGGGCGTGGCCAAAACTTTTGTATAGGTGGATTATAAGGAATCTGAATGCCTAAATATTTTTCTTAACAAAATTTTTCGGTTTCATATAATTTAGTGAAGTTATGAAAAAGTGGGCGTGGCAATGGGCGGATTTCAAAAATTTTTACACTTGTACTGTATTTTTTTCTCAGAAGCCCAGATATGAAATTTCATCGTCCTAACTCAAAATTTAAGGCCCAAAAAGCGGTGACATACGGACGGACGGACGGTCATCGCTCAATCGATTTCGTTATTGATGCTGATCACGAATATATATACTTTATAGGGTCTATCTCGATTATTTCTCTATGTTACAAACTATGTGTCAAACTTAATATACCCTATATATGCATACAGTCTGCATGTAGACTTGTGCATTTCACATGTATATTTGAACAATAAATACCGCAAGAATCTGCGAAGGTATATAGGGAAGTTCGCCTAATGATACAATTGACAGGATTGGCCTTTTCTCACCCGTTTGTGGTAGCCGAGATTTGTGATGAGTGCATCGTGGAAGTGGACTTCATGAAAGCGCTTGAAGTAGTCTTGGACATCGGGCTGCAAATGCTGAGGTATCGAAACGTGGAGGTCCGTATGGTGTATGGCGTACGGGAACGAGAACACTGCACATCACAGGACATTAAAAAGTAAGGACGCAGTCTGACCGCCTTTATCGAAGACTATAATTTGGACTAAACTGGAGGGTGATCCTGGGAGCCACCGATTCTATCTGTTCGAGCCAGATTCCGAGAGAGATTTCCAAAACTACATCGCTGGAAAAATTTTAGTGGAACCAGAGAACAATATGGTTCGAGCAAGAGTTATGAACGTGAAGAACTAGAGCGTCAAAATAAAGCAAGGGGAAGTGCTTGGTAAATGTGCACCGATTTCCGTAATCTCAACGATAACCAAGGGAAAATCCATGAAGCCTGTATCATCAGCTAGATTGGGTGAAATAAAAGAGGCTGTACTCAAAGATTGTGAGCTGGATCAGCAACAAAACTCAGCGGGAAACCTGATCGGTGAGTTTGCTGACATATTCGCTTCACATGATGGGCTGTATGGCCGCACACATCTAGAAAAACATCGAATAGACACTGGGGATGCCAGACCAATTCCTCAACGAAGTTCATTTTGCGTACCGACCATGTGGCTCTAAAATGTCTACTGCAGTTCAAATATCCCCAAGGAAAGGTTGCAAGATGGATTGAACGATTGCAGACGTGCGACTTCTAAATTTAACATCGCAAGCGGAAACTCCATTCTAACGCAGATGCACTATCCCGGAGACTATGCAAGATCGATTGTAAGCATTGTGTGCCACAAGAAGAAACGAACGTTATCTCCACATAGCGGATAAGAGCTGAACCAATCGCTGGCTGGAGTGCAGAGAAAATCTGGAAGGTCCAGAAGAAAGAGACCGATATCGAACCGATACTTGCTTGGAAGGACTACGTGGAAAAACCAAGCGGACACGACATCTCCGACAGATGTCCAACCCTTAAGGTCTTCTGGGCACAGTACAAGAAGGAATTTTGAAGAGGAAATGGGAACGACTAGAGGCGAAATCCTACATTATGCAGCTTATATTGCCATGTTCGAGAGTTAGGGGAATCGCAGCCGTCATCACAGGACCATTTCCAGACACCAAAAATGGCAATCGGTACATCCTAGTTGTCATGGACTATTTCAGCAAGTGGCCAGCAGCGTTTGGCGTCCCTAACAAGAAGCTAACACCATCGTGGAGCAGATTGTTAACAACCGAGTGTGCAGATTTGGTGTACCAATTGAACTGCACTCTGACCATATTCCAAGAATATACCAGCTACTCGGAATCAAGAAGACGGGAACAATTCTACTTCATCCACAATCGGACGGGATGGTAGAAGGTCGTAGGCGACCACCAACGTAATTGGGATCGGCATATTCCCTTGTTTTTGATGGCCTACTGAAATGCAGCAAACACTACTATCGAACATACTCCATCCGAAATTCTATTTGGTCGAACAGTCCGCCTGCCTAGTGAAGTGAAGTTTGGATCCCATCATCATAGCTAGTGACCGCATGAAAATCAGATACGACGACAGAGCGACATCGTCGGGTTTCGAAGAAGGAGATCTGGTATGGAGATACAACTCGCAACGACGAAAAGGACGATCGCATAAGCTCCAGCAGGACTGTAAGGGTTCGTACAGAGTGGTCACGTGTATCAACAACGTAGTCTATAGAATTTAACGGGTACCAAGAGGCAAGATGGGGAGAAGGAGAGAATTAATACTGATATTTTCATTTATGTGTCTAGAATATTCTATGACTAGAACCTTCTATTACCAGAACTTTCGGAGCCTTTCTGTGGGTAAATTGTAGGAAATCTGAATACCTAAATATTTGGACTTAACAAATTTTTTCGGTTTCATATAATTTAGTGAAGTTATTAAAAAGTAGGCGTGGCAGTGGGCGGATGTAAAAAAAATTTACACTTCTACTGTATCCTTTCGTCAGAAGCCCAGATATGAATTTTCCGCGTCCTAGTTAAAAATTTAAGGCCCAAAAATCGGTTTTATGATGAAAACGCCCCCAAAAAGTGGGCGTGGCCAAAACTTTTGTATGAGTGGATTGTAGGGAGTCTGAATGCCTAAATATTTGGTCTTATGCTGCTCACATAGGTTGATGTCGCTATATAACTCGTACACCCATGATTGTATCTTCACTCTCCGTCTATGCATACGGGACCAAAAATCACCCAAAGTATTTTTCTCTCATAACAACCAAGAGTTCATCCACTCTTGACATGGTCCATGCCTCTGCGCAGTAGAGCAGGATCGGGATGATCAGGGTCTTATATAGGGATACTTTAGTTGTTCGAGAGAAGGTTTGCTACACAGTTGCCTTCTTAGCCGAAAGAAGCAGAGATTGGCAAGAGTTAATTCTTTTTTGATTTCAGAGCTGGTGTTATTGTCTGAATTTATAGCGGATCCTAGGTAAACAAAGTCCTTAAGTACCTCAAAGTTATATCTGTCGACCGACGGTGACGTTCTGTCAGAGGCGTTGGTGTTGTGTGTCCTTTTCGTTGACAGGAATGGCAGGAATGCCAAAACTAGACATAGCTCTATATACATAGCTCTTCTCTATAAATACAGGCGGCCTTGAAATCGATAAAAAGGTGGTGAGTATCGATTTGAAATTCCTGGGTTTTTTCCAAGATCTGACGTAGTGTGAAAATTTGGTCGATGGTGGACTTTCCTGGTCTAAAACCACACTGATATGTACCAATCAGATTGATGAAAAAAGGTTTTAAGAGTTCACACAAAATAGCAGAAAAAATCTTGTAGGCGACGTTGAGAAGACTTATTACTCTATAGTTGACGCAGTTTAGTTCAGTTTTCTTAAGGATTGGGCAGACAATGCTGAGGTTCCATTCATCGGGCATGCTTTCATCCGACTATATTTTGCAAATCAGTTGGTGTATGCTTCTTACCAAGTCATCCCCTGGTGCTTTGAATAGCTCGGCAGTTCAGCTTAGATATCGCTATCTTAACTTCGTCCAGGTCGGGTGGACGAAAATATTGGTTCCTGCAATAGCATCTCTCTATTTCCTCAATCGCGCGCTTCTCATGCTCCTTCTTTTTTCTTCTGAGAAGCCGGTGCTCATCCCTTCTCTTCTGCTCGTAGAGCTCACGAGCAGCTCTGGTCCTTCTATGCAGAGCCACTTTGTATGTCATCTGTTTTTCTGCATTTGCTTGCCGACACTCTTCTTCGAACCAAGGGTTTCGTTACGGGGGTCGAAATGCGGCATCCTTGATGGCTTTTTGGCAATGTAGCCACTGGTCTTCAGTATTTGATGCTGGCGGCATAGGACACCTTAAGAGATTAAGTGACACTCTATCGGAAAAGGCTCTGGCGATCTATTGGGACTGTAACTTTCCGACATCAAACTTTCTCACAGTCTTTCCTTGTCTTCGCGATGTTTTGGATATCCGCGTCCGTACCTTGCTTACAACAAGGTAGTGGTCCGAGTCAATGTTCGCTCCTCGGAACGTTCGGACATCCATCATACTGGAAGAGTGCCTTGCGTCGATCGAAATGTGATCAATCTGGTTGACGGTTGACTGATCCGGAAATCTCCATGTTCCTTTGTGAATATTGAGATGTGGGAATCACGTGCTAGCTACTACAAGATTTTGTCCCACTGCAAAGTCGATTAGCCTGAAGCCGTTATCGGAGGTGGTGTCGTGCAGGCTATGCTTTCCAACAGTACAACCAAAGATGCCCTCTCTTCCTAGCTTTGCGTTAAAATCGCCCAGGACAATTTCAACATCATAGCTTGGACACTGCTCGTATATTTTGTCTAAGAGCTCGTAGAAGCTGTCTTTGGTATCGTCATCTTTCTCCTCTGTGGGGGCATGAGCGCATCTCAGGTTAATGTTAGGGAATGTAGCCTTGATGCGAATTGTTACGAGACGCCCGTTCTCATGACTTCTTGCCTAAGTTTGTCTCTAATAACAAACCCGCATCCAAATAGGCGCTGTTTCTGTTATCGGTATCAATTGCCGTAGTAGATATCGCAGTTTTTATACCCTATCCTAAGGGTTTTTTTTTTTTATAATTCGCGCGCGCTCAAGGGTTTAGTACTACCCTTTAAATGTTAATACACAGCGCGGGCGTTAGGGAAATCAGGAAGAGAAGATAGGAGATGAATGTTGGTTTTAAATGTTTGTCGATTCCACATTCGTGTTGTAAGGTTTATGAAAGAATCTCTATACTTGACGGTACGTCCGAAAATAGGCTTGAGGGTATACTGATGAGCATTCAAAGCCTGATGGGTATTGCGAGAAAATTGTTGAAGGGGCGGAATTCAACTGTCTATTTCACTGGAGCACAGTTGCTATGGAAAAAGCGATAGAATAAGGAAAGACAAGAAACATTTCTGCGATGTTGGAGCTAGTCAATAGACTCCGCTATACTTCTGTTCCCTAATAGTTTCAATGCTCGATTTTGAATTCTATCCAGCAGGTGCAAAGAGGTCTTAGGAGCACCAGACCAGACATGGGCATTGTACTCAAGCTTTGGGTGGACGTATGCCTTATATGTATATTGTAGCCATATCAGAGCGGTAAAGAACTTCTTGCACCGTTTGAGGAATCCTAGACATTTCGCAGCATTCTTGGCGGATTCGAATATGTGGGCATTCCAACGAAGATGGTGTTAACACACATACCGAGAATGGAAAGTTTTTCGGTTTTGACGATGCAAGTGCCATTCATTGATAATGGCAAAGGGTTAAGGTTACGCTTGAGCGACAGCTAACAGCATTGGGTTTTCGAAGCATTAAATTCCACTCTGTTGTTTATACCCCATTTAATTATACTGTCAAGATCGGAATTTAATGAGCTTAACATACGAGCAGGGACGTGAGTCTGGCAACGAATATGAGAAACTGAGGGTACTGCCGTCAGCGAAGGAATGTATTGCATTAGAAGTAGCAGACAAGAGATCATTTATGAATATAAGAAAGAGAGTCGGAGACAAAACGGATCCTTGGGTAACACCAGCATTTATATGGTGGATAGCAGACTTGAAACCTTTCAAAACCACTTGAATTGAACGTTCCGAAAGGTAGTTTTTAATCCATTGAAGAAGAGCTTCATCGATGCCAAAAGCAGGCATTTTCGACAAAAGAGCTTGATGCCAAACTCTGTCAAATGCCTTTGAAATATCAAGCGCAACAATCTTACATTCACCAGAATGATGCAGAGAGTGATTCCACTTTTCGGCGAGATATACCATCAAAGAGGACCTTTTGCTACGAAAACCATACTGACGGTCATTGAGGAGCTTTCGTGATTCAAGATATTTCATAAGCTGACGATTTATCAGCGTTTCCATGACCTTGGAAAGAAGGGACGTAAGTGCAATGGGTCGATAGTTGGAGGGAGAAGAAGATTCGCCTTTTTTAGGGCCGCGCTGGACAAATGCTGTTTTCCATCTACTCGGGAAGAGTCCAGAAGAGTAGGATAGATGAAAAAGCTTACGCAGTGGTTTTGCCAGCGTGGAAGAACACCTCTTCAGAATAATGGGTAAGATACCATCTGGACCAGCGGATTTATTTATGTTAAGATCTTTAAGTACTCTTGCTACTGTACGAGTGTGAAAGTGGATTTGTCCCATAGAATATTCGACGCGCTCAAGTACAGGGGAGTCAAAGCACAATCTGGGAGTGTGGAGTTTGCAGTGAAAAGGGCTGCAAGCAGATTGGCCTTGTCTAAAGAGCTGACAGCTGGAATGTCATTGTGAACAAGCGTTGGGATGCTAGATGAGGCACAATTTTTTATGTTTTTGACGAACGACCAAAAATGTCTACCTTTGGAACAATGTAGGATTTTTTACCTCAATTTTTGGTCAAAGGAGAACTTGACACGGCGAATGAGAGCATTGCAGTCGTTTAAATTTTTTTTCGATTTTCCTCAGAGGGGTCGGCCTTGTAAAAACTTAACCAAAAACTTAACTCCCTCAACCTGAGTCATACCATGCATTTTCCTTTCGCTTGATACTCTTTATTCGGTTAGGAATAAAGGATTTCACCCCAAGGTAAATGGTATTAGTGATCATATTGGTGGCGGCATCCATGTCGCTATCGAGGAAACATAGCGACAAGTTAAAACTCCTAAAGAAGCTGTTCAAGCCGTTCCAGTTTTTTCTTTAACTCTTTAACTGAGTGGTTGAGGTACGAGAAATTAGTCGATACGATACAGTGGTCTGACGAACCTACAGGCGACAAAATGTTTATAGTGTATTTATCAGGGTAGGAGCTGAGAAACAAGTCCAGAGTGTTGGCGGAATGACTATCAATGTCGGGTAGCCGTGTGGGCTCGTTCACAAGCTGGGTCAAATTATTTACCTCAGCAAAGATCTCAACATATCTTCCTTCGGGTGTTGTCTGTCCAGAATGTCGAAGCCAACCAGAATTGTGTATATTGAAATCGCCCGCAATAACGATTTCAGTATGAGGATAAATGAAAACAATTCTTGTGATGGAGTCAGACAGCGCATCAAACTCATTATAGTAGAATTGCTGTCTAAATTGGGGCTTCTATAAATGAAACAGTAGTGAATAATTTGCCTACGGACGCTGAATTTTAGCCACATGAAATTAAATTCCGGATTGGAGCATGAGCCGTACTGTGGTTGAATTTGGTAGGCAACATCACTGCGAACGTATATGGCGAGACCGCAGTGACAAAAGAATAAAGGCATTAGGTTATATCCAGGAAGGTTCAAATCTGAGGAATCAGAATTCTCCCCAACCAGAATTAACCCAGAATTATCAGAACCCAGTGCCAAAACAGCTGGCCTGTACATACAGACGTGGACGTACGCGGCAAACAGGTTTTTTCTCAACCCACGAATGTTGCTCACGCCCACTCTAAAATTACCTAACATTATAATAAACAAACACAAAACACAAACCCCAACGCTTTTAAGCAGGGCTGTGAAGTGAAAATCCTGCGTTAGCTTTCCAAAACAGATTGCCGTAGGTGTTATGCTCGTATGACAATATGTGTTGGTCCACCAACAAAATTTTCACTCACAACCCGCTATTCGTCTGGTGTTACTTTCCCACAAATATTGCAATAACCGCGTGAATAAAAAACATACAGAAAAGCTACAATCCGTCTGAAACGGATCGTCTGATACCCTATCCTCCTCTCTATAAAGTGGGCGTAGCCAAATTGCATTTCGTACTCAAATATGGCTATAACCTCGAACGTTTGAGGATGTTACATGTAAAATTTTTTCAAAATCGGTTTTTTAATGAAAACGCCCTCCAAAAAGTGAGCGTGACCAAAACTGTATCTGTATGGGTGAATTGTAAGGAATCTGAATACCTAAATATTTAGACTTAACAAAATTTTTCGGTTTCATATAATTTAGTGAAGTTATAAAAAGTAGGCGTGGCAGTGGGCGGATGTAAAAGAAATTTACACTTCTACTGTATCTTTTCGTCAGAAGCCCAGATATGAAATTTCAGCGTCCTAGTTAAAAATTTAAGGCCCAAAAATGGGTTTTATGATGAAAAAGTGGGCGTGGCCAAAACTTTTTTATAAGTGGATTTTAGGGTGTCTGAATGCCTAAATATTTGGTCTTAACAAAATTTTTCGGTTTCATATAAGTTAATGAAGTTAAAGTATCATACGATCCGTTCCAGACCGATTGTAGCTTTTGTATATGTTTGTTTTACTTTTGCACGTAGCTCGGATCAAAGATGGAAACTGAAGTTGGTGCTGGTGTCTTTGGACCCAACGCCAAGGTCTCAATACCTATGGGAATGTGTCCCACGGTTTTCCAGGCTGAACTTCATGCCATTGAGATCTGCACTAAGATAAACCTGGATACGGGTAGGAAAGGCGCTAGGATATATATTTTTTCAGATAGCCAGTCAGCGCTTAAAGCGCTGTCGTCCAACTTAATGGACTCTTTATCAGTTAAATGTTGCTACGATGCACTACAATATCTTGCCAGACACAACAGGGTGAAACTTGGTTGGGTCCCTGGTCATCAAGGAATTGCAGGCAACGAAGTTGCAGATGAACTAGCTGGGCTAGCTCAGAATCTGCGTTCATAGGACCTGAACCTTACTGTGGTGTCAACTGGGCTACTGCCACAGCGCTGATCAACACTTGTGAACATAAACTTCGTCTGGCTCACTGGGAAAATGTTCCGGGGCTGAGACAATCCGAGCGATTAATCAGGCCTTTTTTCTACAAGGAAATCCTTAATCTGGATAAGGAAAGCATTAGGAAGCTGGTGAGCTTTCTCACAGGCCATAGGCCAGCCTGCGTTACCACCTTAACAAAATCAATTTGTGCCCAGAAACTGAATGTAGGTTCTATTTAGAAGATGACGAATCGTCCGAGCACATTCTCTGTCAATGCCCAGCATTACATTGGTTAAGGAGGCGTATTTTCCATAAAGAAATATGTTCATCAGCAGAGATGAGGTACTCCGCTGCTAAGGACTATCCTTCATAAGGGAGGTGGAACGTAGCTTGGCTTAGTATTACCATTTGATACAATAGATCTTCTTGCGTCGCAGTGTCATATGGGCAAGGGTCTTTAAAAAAAAAAATCCTGACCCTTGTTCCAGTAACACATCAAGCAATGACCATCGAAAGAATTGACACGAACATGGGATATGCCGAAATAAAAGTTGATATAGCGGAAATAGTTAGCGAATATGATATAATTCTCCACATAATTGACCCGACAGAAATTTTTAATTTAATCAATGAGCTAGAAACCATTTGTATGTTATAAAACTTGATAATGATAAAGAAGTATTTCTTGACGAGATAAATACAGTTAAACATATGATAAAAAGTATGATGATACACAGAAGTCGTCGAGGTTTAATTAATATTCTATACAATGAATTTAAATGGTTGCTTGGAACTATGGGCGACGATGATAGACAAGATATCGAGAACCACTTATCAATAACAGATTCAAATAATCATGAAATCATTAAACATACAGAAAAGCTACAATCCTACAACCCTATAGTTATAGAAAAGTGGGCGTTGCAGTGGGCGAATTTCAAAAACGTTAACGCTTATACTGATTCTCCTTCTCAAAAGATATGTAGTTTCATCCTCCTAGCTCAAAATTTAAGGCCCAAAAAGTGGTGACATACGGACAGACGGACGGACAGTAGAACGGACGGACGGACATGGCTAAATCGTCTTCGCTATTGATAGTGATCACGAATATATGTATATACTTTATAGGGTCTATCTCGATTATTTCTCTATATTGCAAACTATGTATCAAACTTAATATACCCTTAGGATAGGGTATAAAAACATGAATAAACAAATAACAATAAACACCAGTTTTAACGAAATTGTTAAGATTTAGATATAGTTGTATATATTCATTCCCATCAAATTCTCAGAAAATAAAATAGCTGCAATCCATTTTTCCCATAGCATATTGTTCCCACTGCATCAACTTCCACCTTCCCGACACATTCCCAATATAATTTTCCCATTGATATCACTTAGCATAGCATAATTGACCTGATCCCATCCACACACTGTAACCATCAACTGTACTCACGGTCAGAATTTCCATTCACACACGTTGTATCATATTGCGTCTAGATGCAATAATATTAGAACAAAAAAAAACTAGGGCAAATGACCCGAACTGATCGTGAGAACAATTGATGACAACATTAACGTAAAGTTCTGTATATATAGTGGATGAGTTAGCGATAATAAATCACTTATATTTGATAAGCCAAACAAGGGTGTTTTATCTTTATTAAGTCACTTGCTACCCCCCACCATTTTTGTTTACTTAATTGCAGGTTGAAGTGGTAACAAGTGTCGCTTCAACACTAATATTTCGCCAAGGTTTATGTGCCTTGTCAACCATTAGGAATCTGAGAATCAAAAAAGGGTCTCCCAAACATTTGGTGACCCCGACGTGATTTTGCTTCCCCCCACCAGCGGTATTATTATTTGAGAATGGGGTATGTTGCACTGCGACCTGTTGGTCTATTGTGCCCCCAGCTAACACCTCGGGGAGGTACATGCCCTCATTAGAGTTCCCCTCGTTTTTGGATTCCTTACGGAATTATTTTGAGGGTAAAGCACTCTTACTACGCCTTGGCGGAAGAAGTATATCCTAGGGCTCTCTCTCTAATCCAGTTTCCTTTGAGTATCTAAGAATGAGAGTTGGATCTAGTGACGATATTTCTTCATCTGATAATTGGTACTTGCTCAAGTATTTTAGTCTTTTGTGGGTCACTGCCCCGCAAGAACCCAGCACATGTTCCGGGATTTCGCGGGACTCATTGCAGAATCTAGAGTCCTTCCTATGAGTATGATCCCGTATTCCGCAGAATGGTTCAAGACCTATGAAGGATTCTGATGCTCCTTTTCTTGCTAGGGAGTCGGCCATTTCATTACCCTCTATTCCCACATGACCAGGTATCCAACAGAGGGTCACTTTGTTTCTACTACCTAGTTCATTAAGTTTTTGCAGGCATTCCCACACAAGTTTCAATTTAATGATATAGGAGTCAAGTGCCATGATAGCAGCTAGGCTATCTAATATTATAGTTATATCACAGTTGTCATGGTTTCTATCAAGATTGATTTGGACACATCTATCAATGGCATAGATTTCAGCCTGAAAGATACTGGTGCTTTTGCCCTTGGATTCAGAGTATTTTGTTCTGGGCCCAAATACCCCTGCTCCAGTTCTTTCATCAGTTCTTGATCCATCTGTATACCACTTTGTTGTATGATTGCACAATTCGTAGGTAGTTAATACATTGCTCCAACTTTTTCTGTTACTGAGCAAAGTAACAAAGTTCTTTTGAAAGTTCAACCTTCTAATGATCCTAGTCATCCCTAGGAAAGGCTAGGAGTGATAGTTTTTTGAGCACTGCATCGAATTGCTTCGATGTAATGCACTTATCTCTTCCTATTCCTTCCTTAGCCATCTTTAGGATCGTTTTACTTGCACATTCCTCAACCACTAGGTGCAAAGGAGTCAATTCCAATAGTACTTCTACGGCCGCAGTTGGACAAGTTCTCATGGCCCCTGTGATACAGAGGCATGCCAGTCTTTGCACCTTGGTGAGTGTCTTCCTCGTGGTGACCAGATTGGTTCTTTTTGCCCATGCGAGAAATTAGTCGATACGATACAGTGGTCTGACGAACCTACAAGCGACAAAATGTTTATAGTGTATTTATCAGGGTAGGAGCTGAGAAACAAGTCCAGAGTGTTGGCGGAATGACTATCAATGTCGGGTAGCCGTGTGGGCTCGTTCACAAGCTGGGTCAAATTATTTACCTCAGCAAAGATCTCAACATATCTTCCTTCGGGTGTTGTCTGTTCAGAATGTCGAAGCCAACCAGAATTGTGTATATTGAAATCGCCCGCAATAACGATTTCAGTATGAGGATAAATGAAAACAATTCTTGTGATGGAGTCAGACAGCGCATCAAACTCATTATAGTAGAATTGCTGTCTAAATTGGGGCTTCTATAAATGAAACAGTAGTGAATAATTTGCCTACGGACGCTGAATTTTAGCCACATGAAATTAAATTCCGGATTGGAGCATGAGCCGTACTGTGGTTGAATTTGGTAGGCAACATCACTGCGAACGTATATGGCGAGACCGCAGTGACAAAAGAATAAAGGCATTAGGTTATATACAGGAAGGTTCAAATCTGAGGAATCAGAATTCTCCCCAACCAGAATTAATCCAGAATTATCAGAACCCAGTGCCAAAACAGCTGGCCTGTACATACAGACGTGGACGTACGCGGCAAACAGGTTTTTTCTCAACCCACGAATGTTGCTCACGCCCACTCTAAAATTACCTAACATTATAATAAACAAACACAAAACACAAACCCCGACGCTTTTAAGCAGGGCTGTGAAGTGAAAATCCTGCGTTAGCTTTCCAAAACAGATTGCCGTAGGTGTTATGCCCGTATGACAATATGTGTTGGTCCACCAACAAAATTTTCACTCACAACCCGCTATTCGTCTGGTGTTACTTTCCCACAATTATTGCAATAACCGCGCGAATAAAAAACATACAGAAAAGCTACAATCCGTCTGGAACGGATCGTATGATACCCTATCCTCCTCTCTATAAAGTGGGCGTGGCCAAATTGTATTTTGTACTCAAATATGGCTATAACCTCGAACGTTTGAGGATGTTACATGTAAAATTTTATCAAAATCGGTTTTTTGATGAAAACGCCCTCAAAAAGTGGGCGTGGCCAAAACTCTTCTATGGGTGAATTGTAGGGAATCTAAATACCCAAATATTTGGTCTTAACAAAATTTTTCGGTTTCATATAATTTAGTGAAGTTATAAAAAAGTAGGCGTGGCAGTGGGCGGAAGTAAAAATATTTTATAAGCCCAGATATGAAATTTAAGCGTCCTAGTTAAAAATTTAAGGCCCAAAAATCGGTTTTGTGATGAAAACGCCCCCAAAAAGTGGGCGTGGCCAAAACTTTTGTATGGGTGGATTGTAGGGAATCTGAATGCCTAAATATTTGGTCTTAACAAAATTTTTCAGTTTCATATAATTTAGTGAAGTTATGAAAAAGTGGGCGGATTTAAAAAATTTTTACACTTGTACTGTATCTTTTTCTCAGAAGCCCAGATATGAAATTTCATCGTCCTAGCTCAAAATTTAAGGCCCAAAAAGTGGTGACATACGGACGGACGGACGGACGGACGGTCATCGCTCAATCGATTTCGCTATTGATGCTGATCACGAATATATATACTTTATAGGGTCTATCTCGATTATTTCTCTATGTTACAAACTATGTGTCAAACTTAATATACCCTTAGGATAGGGTATAAACATAAAGAAAAGCTACAATCCGTCTGAAACGGATCATCTGATACCATATCCTCCTCCCTATAAAGTGGGCGTGGCCAAATTGCATTTCGTACTCAAATATGTCTATAACCCCGAACGTTTGAGGATGTTACATGTAAAATTTTTTCAAAATCGGTTTTTTGATGAAAACGCCAACAAAGAAGTGAGCGTGACCAAAACTGTATCTGTATGGGTGAATTGTAGGGAATCTAAATACCTAAATATTTGGTCTTAACAAAATTTTTAGGTTTCATATAATTTAGTGAAGTTATAAAAAAGTAGGCGTGGCAGTGGGCGGATGTAAAAGAAATTTACACTTCTACTGTATCTTTTCGTCAGAAGCCCAGATATGAAATTTCAGCGTCCTAGTTAAAAATTTAAGGCCCAAAAATGGGTTTTATGATGAAAAAGTGGGCGTGGCCAAAACTTTTTTATAAGTGGATTTTAGGGTGTCTGAATGCCTAAATATTTGATCTTAACAAAAATTTTCGGTTTCATATAAGTTAATGAAGTTAAAGTTGCCTTTATAGAGAGGAGGATAGGGTATCATACGATCCGTTCCAGACCGATTGTAGCTTTTGTATATGTTTGTTTTACTTTTGCACGTAGCTCGGATCAAAGATGGAAACTGGAGTTGGTGCTGGTGTCTTTGGACCCAACGCCAAGGTCTCAATACCTATGGGAATGTGTCCCACGGTTTTCCAGGCTGAACTTCATGCCATTGAGATCTGCACTAAGATAAACCTGGATACAGGTAGGAAAGGCGCTAGGATATATATCTTTTCAGATACCCAGTCAGCGCTTAAAGCGCTGTCGTCCAACTTAATGGACTCTTTATCAGTTAAATGTTGCTACGATGCACTACAATATCTTGCCAGACACAACAGGGTGAAACTTGGTTGGGTCCCTGGTCATCAAGGAATTGCAGGCAACGAAGTTGCAGATGAACTAGCTGGGCTAGCTCAGAATCTGCGTTCATAGGACCTGAACCTTACTGTGGTGTCAACTGGGCTACTGCCACAGCGCTGATCAACACTTGTGAACATAAACTTCGTCTGGCTCACTGGGAAAATGTTCCGGGGCTGAGACAATCCGAGCGATTAATCAGGCCTTTTTTCTCCAAGGAAATCCTTAATCTGGATAAGGAAAGCATTAGGAAGCTGGTGAGCTTTCTCACAGGCCATAGGCCAGCCTGCGTTACCACCTTAACAAAATCAATTTGTGCCCAGAAACTGAATGTAGGTTCTATTTAGAAGATGACGAATCGTCCGAGCACATTCTCTGTCAATGCCCAGCATTACATTGGTTAAGGAGGCGTATTTTCCATAAAGAAATATGTTCATCAGCAGAGATGAGGTACTCCGCTGCTAAGGACTATCCTTCATAAGGGAGGTGGAACGTAGCTTGGCTTAGTATTACCATTTGATACAATAGATCTTCTTGCGTCGCAGTGTCATATGGGCAAGGGTCTTTAAAAAAAAAAATCCTGACCCTTGTTCCAGTAACACATCAAGCAATGACCATCGAAAGAATTGACACGAACATGGGATATGCCGAAATAAAAGTTGATATAGCGGAAATAGTTAGCGAATATGATATAATTCTCCACATAATTGACCCGACAGAAATTTTTAATTTAATCAATGAGCTAGAAACCATTTGTATGTTATAAAACTTGATAATGATAAAGGAGTATTTCTTGACGAGATAAATACAGTTAAACATATGATAAGAAGTATGATGATACACAGAAGTCGTCGAGGTTTAATTAATATTCTATACAATGGATTTAAATGGTTGCTTGGAACTATGGGCGACGATGATAGACAAGATATCGAGAACCACTTATCAATAACAGATTCAAATAATCATGAAATCATTAAACATACAGAAAAGCTACAATCCGTTTGGAACGGATCGTATGATACCCTATCCTCCTTTCTATGTAGTCCCTATAAAGTGCGCGTGGCCATATTGCATTTTGTACTGAAAGACGATGATAACGTCGAACGTTTGAGGATGTTACATATAAAATTTCATCAAAATCGGTTTTTTGATGAAAACGCCCCCAAAAAGTGAGCGTGGCCAAAAGTATTGCATGGCTGAATTGTAGCGAATCTGAATGCTTAAATATTTGGTCTTAACAATATTTTTCGGTTTCATATAATTTAGTAAAGTTATAGAAAAGTGGGCGTGGCAGTGGGCGGATTTCAAAAACGTTTACACTTATACTGATTCTCCTTCTCAAAAGATATGTAGTTTCATCCTCCTAGCTCAAAATTTAAGGCCCAAAAAGTGGTGACATACGGACAGACGGACAGACAGTAGAACGGACGGACGGACATGGCTAAATCGTCTTCGCTATTGATAGTGATCACGAATATATGTATATACTTTATAGGGTCTATCTCGATTATTTCTCTATATTGCAAACTATGTATCAAACTTAATATACCCTTAGGATAGGGTATGAACATAACATAACATGAATAAACAAATAACAATAAACACCAGTTTTAACGAAATTGTTAAGATTTAGATATAGTTGTATATATTCATTCCCATCAAATTCTCAGAAAATAAAATGGCTGCAATCCATTTTTCCCATAGCATATTGTTCCCACTGCATCAACTTCCACCTTCCCGACACATTCCCAATATAATTTTCCCATTGATATCACTTAGCATAGTATAATTGACCTGATCCCATCCACACACTGTAACCATCAACTGTACTCACGGTCAGAATTTCCATTCACACACGTTGTATCATATTGCGTCTAGATGCAATAATATTAGAACAAAAAAAAACTAGGGCAAATGACCCGAACTGATCGTGAGAACAATTGATGACAACATTAACGTAAAGTTCTGTATATATAGTGGATGAGTTAGCGATAATAAATCACTTATATTTGATAAGCCAAACAAGGGTGTTTTATCTTTATTAAGTCACTTGCTACCCCCCACCAGTGGTAAGGTGGACTGTATCACAATTGACATGGTTTCTATAAAGATTGATTTGGACACATCTATCAATGGCATAGATTTCAGCCTGAACGATACTGGTGCTTTTGCCCTTGGATTCAGAGTATTTTGTTCTGGGCCCAAATACCCCTGCTCCAGTTCCTTCATCAGTTCTTGATCCATTTGTGTACCACTTTGTTGTATGATTGCTCAATTCGTAGGTAGTGGATACATTGCTCCAACTGTTTTTATACCCTATCCTAAGGGTATATTAAGTTTGACACATAGTTTGTAACATAGAGAAATAATCGAGATAGACCCTATAAAGTATATATATTCGTGATCAGCATCAATAGCGAAATCGATTGAGCGATGACCGTCCGTCCGTCCGTCCGTCCGTATGTCAACTCTTTTTGGGCCTCAAATTTTGAGCTAGGACGATGAAATTTCATATCTGGGCTTCCAGTACAGGGTAAAATTTTTTTACATCCGCCCACTGCCACGCCTACTTTTTTATAACTTCACTAAATTGTATGAAACCGAAAAATTTTGTTAAGACCAAATATTTGGGTATTTAGATTCCCTACAATTCACCCATAGAACAGTTTTGGCCACGCCCACTTTTTGGGGGCGTTATCATCAAAAAACCTATTTTGATAAAATTAACATGTAACATCCTCAAACGTTCGACATTATAGCTATATTTGAGTACAAAATGCAATTTGGCCACGCCCACTTTATAGAGAGGAGGATAGGGTATCATACGATCCGTTCCAGACGGACTGTAGCTTTTCTGTATGTTTGTTACTGAGCTTGGTAACAAAGTTCTTTTGAAAGTTCAATCTTCTAATGATGTCATCCCTGGGAAAGGCTAAAAGTGATAGTTTTTGAGCAGTGCATCGAATTGCTTCGATGTAATGCACTTGTCTCTTCCAATTCCTTCCTTAGCCATCTTTAGGATCGTTTTACTTGCACATTCCTCAACCACTAGGTGCAAAGGAGTCAATTCCAATAGTACTTCTATGGCCGCAGTTGGACAAGTTCTCATGGCCCCTGTGATACAGAGGCATGCCAGTCATTGCACCTTGGAGAGTGTCTTTCTCATGGTGACCAGATTGGTTCTTTTTGCCCATGCAATCGCTCCATATGTGATCATTGGTCTCACAATAGCGATATACATCCACCTAAGGATGGTAGGGCTACATCCCCAAGATTTGCCCGCCAGGCTTCGACAGATCATCAGAGCCCGCTTGGTTTTCCTGGTTATCTCTTCTGTATGTTTTTTCCAGATGAGTTTACTGTCTAGGCATAGTCCCAGATATTTAACTTCTTTGACTGGTGTTAGTATTGTACCCGACAGCCCTATTGGCCTCAGTCTTTCAAGTTTTATTTTCCTCGTGAAAGGTACTATTGTAGTTTTTGCCGGATTAAGGCTTAGCCCAGCCATTAAACACCATTCGTGAATTATATTACAAACCAGCGGTAAGGGGCAAATCACTCTCTCCCAAGTAAATTCAACAAACGCGTTATCAGGGCGTCAAACACTGATAATAACTTCCAGAAGTTTAACATAAGCGTTACCAGGGCTAGAACACTGGTACCATCATCCGAAGGCGAGGAGTAAAGTTTGCCGAACGAAATAGCTGAATCCATCCATGGAAGAAATAGAGGTGTTCCGGATCATCGCGAGGCAAAAGGCGGTAGCAGAGGAGCTACAGAAAATCCACATAAATGTTGGAAAAGATGGTCCCGTCAGGAAGACGGCCTCATATAGGGACAAAAGGCTGAACTTAATCGAAGACTTATGGCGAGAGTTTGTCGATAATAATGAGCGTGTAAAAACCTTCGTTAAGCCGATAGAAGTGGAAAGGTCGAGAAGCTGTATCTTGAGCTAAAGACCACACTTGAAGCAATTGCTCCCGACGAGAATCGGGATAGTGTAAGAGAAGAACCTGAAGTGTCTATAGCTGTAGGTTCATCGACGCAAAAGGAAACGGGCACTAAGCCCAAACCAGTTAAACGAATCGTACAAGAAGCGACAACCGATGTCCGCAAGGAGGAGGTACCAGTTGAAGAAATTAAACTTATGAGAAGGCAGAAAATAATAGCAGAATCATTGCAGCGGCCTATCTACAGTCTCGATAAAGCAGATGCATCGACCAAATCAAAATCCTTCTACGAGCTGAAGATTCAAGGCATCAACAAATATTGGACCCAATTAGAGGGGCTTCATCAAGACATAGGTGAGCTTACCTCAGATCCTGTTATGATAGGATACAATATGGTCGAATATATTGAATTGAAGAGAAGAGTCCAGCAGTTTCTAGTGGGATTGACAAATGAAATACAGACTACAAACGAAATCAATCAACATGCGCCGTTGTCACCATCGCCCCTGGTTCAACTGCAAAAAATTACGATACCGAGGTTCGACGGAGATTATTCGAAGTGGCGTCAATTCTCTAACTACCAAAAAATGTGGTATCTCAAGACCAATCTTATAGGAGAAGCCGAAAAACTACTCAGGCACTTCACATTATCCGATGACAATTACGATGCGGCAAGATGCTTCAAGACAGATATGAAAACAAGAGATTACTGGTCGCATCTCTTGTAAATAAGTTACTCAATCAACCATCTCATGTTTCTGATTTACCCTCAGCGGGTTTTATAAAGGCACTTCATGACACAACACAAGAATGCCCATTAGGCTTAAATAATCTAGGCGCGTTAACATCAGAGTGGGATGCAATTTTAATGAACATACTGTTAAAGAAGATTGATCGCAGCACTCACGCTCTTTACGAACAAGGCCTGACCTGCCCGAAGGAACTGCAACCAGTAAGTGAATTTCTAGCATTTTTGGAGGTCCGCTTTCAGTCTCTCGAATCTTTGAGTGGCAAGGGGAAGAGAGCTGGCAACAATAAAGTTACATCGCCATTAGCATCGACCGTCTTAAATCATCAACAACAAGTCATTACGAAGTGCGTGGGTTGTGGGAAGAGTCCCTTCCTGTACCAATGTCTTAACTTCTTACAAATGAAGCCAATAGCTCGCAGCAAACTGGTCTATCAAGAGAAGCTCTGCCAGAACTGTCTGAGAAGAGGGCATTACTCCTCGAGATGATCTCTTATGGGTTGTAAAACCTGCAGCCAAAAGCACCACACTCTATTACACATAGTCGACATGCAACCACAGAAACTAGGATCCAATACATCCGCCAGATCCCATAATCTTCCAGCGAATTCCAACATAACTACACTATTAAAATCAGCTTCAACAGATCTGTCCCTAGCACTCACAACAACATCAAATGAACTCAGTGGAAAATACACAATTCTGGGTACAGCAAGGGTACGACTTACAAGCAACAATGGAAGAGAGATCGAATGTCGAGTACTTCTGGATTCTGCCTCTCAAATCAATCTAATTAGCGAAAGAGCGGTCAAAAGACTTTCTATAACACCATCAGTTACAAATATGCGCATTCATGGCATTGGCCAAGGTGAACGAAAGACACAATGAAGGGTGAACGTATTGCACAATTCTACAATGAACGGATTTTCAACCACATTAGAAGAATTTGTATTAACCTTCATCTCATTCTCAAAAAAACTCACGTTGTCTACCCTCGTGTGTACATTTCTTTACATATGGAAGTTTAGTGCGTTTTCCATGAATTTGGTGCTTTTCTTAGTTAAAATGAACAAAAAACATACAGAAAAGCTACAATCCGTCTGGAACGGATCGTCTGATACCCCATCCTCCTCTCTATAAAGTGGTCGTGGCCAAATTGCATTTCGTACTCAAATATGGCTATAACCTCGAACGTTTGAGGATGTTACATGTAAAATTTTATCAAAATCGGTCTTTTGATGATAACGCCCCAAAAAGTGGGCGTGGCCAAAACTGTTCTATGGGTGAATTGTAGGGAATCTAAATACCCAAATATTTGGTCTTAACAAAATTTTTCGGTTTCATATAATTTAGTGAAGTTATAAAAAAGTAGGCGTGGCAGTGAGCGGATGTAAAAAAATTTTACACTTGTACTGTATCTTGTTCTTGGAAGCCCAGATATGAAATTTCTGCGTCCTAGTTAAAAATTTAAGGCCCATAAATCGGTTTTGTGATGAAAACGCCAAAAAAAGTGGGCGTGGCCAAAACTGTTCTATGGGTGAATTGTAGGGAATCTAAATACCTAAATATTTGGTATTAACAAAATTTTCCGGTTACATTTAATTTAGTGAAGTTATACAAAAGTAGGCGTGGCAGTGGGCGGATTTAAAAAAAACTTTTACACTTGTGCATCTCTTTGTCAGAAGCCCAGATATTAAATTTAAGCCTCCTAGCTCAAAATTTAAGGCCCGAAAAGTGGTGACGGACGGACGGACGGACAGACATGGCCCAATCGTTTTCGCTATTGATACCGATCATGAATATATATACTTTATAGGGTCTATCTCGATTATTTCTCTATGTTACAAACTATGTGTCAAGCTTAATATACCCTTAGGATAGGGTATAAACATACAGAAAAGCTACAATCCGTCTGAAACGGATCGTATGATACCCTATCCTCCATCCTATCGAGCCCCTATAAAGTGGGCGTGGCCGTATTGCATTTTCTTTACTGAACTTCGAACGTTTGAGGATGTTATATGCAAAATTTCATCAAAATTGGTTTTTTGATGAAAACGCCCCCAAAAAGTGAGCGTGGCCAAAACTGTTGTACGGGTGAATTGTAGGGAATCTAAATACCTAAATATTTGGTCTTAACAAAATTTTTCGGTTTCATATAATTTAGTGAAGTTATGAAAAAGTGGGCGTGGCAGTGGGCGGATTTAAACAAAATATATACTTCTACTGTATCTTTTCGTCAGAAGCCCAGATATGAAATTTCAGCGTGCTAGTTAAAAATTTAAGGCCCAAAAATCGGTTTTATGATGCAAACGCCCCCAAAAAATGGGCGTGGCCAAAACTTTTGTATGAGTGGATTGTAGGGGGTCTGAATGCCTAAATATTTGGAGCTTAACAACATTTTTCGGATTCATATAATTTAATGAAGTTATGAAACATACAGGAAAGATACAATCCGTCTGGAACGGATCGTCTGATACCCTATCCTCCTTTCTATAAAGTGGGCGTGGCCAAATTGCATTTTGTACTCAAATATAGCTATAAATGTCAAACGTTTGAGGATGTTCCATGTAAAATTTTATCAAAATAGGTTTTTTGATGATAACCGTCCGTCCGTCCGTCCGTCCGTATGTCACCGCCTTTTGGGCCTTAAATTTTGAGCTAGGACGATGAAATTTCATATCTGGGCTTCTGAGAAAAAGACATAGTACAAGTGTAAAAATTTTTGAAATCCGCCCACTGCCACGCCCATCATACGATCCGTTCCAGACGGATTGTAGCTTTGCTGTATGTTTTGTTATAAAAGTATCAATTGTAAATTTAGTCTGTTAGTCACTGTATCCCAAATGCATCGTACCATCGTGACCAAAGTCCATCATCCAACATCAGACCATCTGCAATACCAACCAACAAGAGTTCACCATCACGTCATTTTACACACACATTGTGCAGCCGTGGAGACTTTCACCTTTCTTTTGATTGCTTACACACACACACTTGAGTGCATGCGTGCGTGCGTTACGCACTAGGTGAGCGTCACACACTGCTCGTGGTGAATATTGCTGCTGAGGTAAAGGTTCGACTGCCGATGGTTGCTGATGGTCAACCACCGATGCTCTCGTCCACTTGGATTTCAGACTTAGGACAATCTACAGCTTGGCGATATACATACATTTTGATTATTATATTTATAATAAACCATATTTACATATGTATATTTAAATTGGTATCTTGTTCGCTGGGTCTGATCTCGAGTAACTCATTCTGGGTGCAAATTCTCTTCTTGTTGTTTTTCTTCGTTCTTAAACACTAAGGGTATATTAAGTTTGACACATAGTTTGTAATATAGAGAAATAATCGAGATAGACCCTATAAAGTATATATATTCGTGATCAGCATCAATAGCGAAATCGATTGAGCGATGACCGTCCGTCCGTCCGTCCGTATGTCACCGCTTTTTGGGCCTTAAATTTTGAGCTAGGACGTTGAAATTTTATATCTGGGCTTCTGAGAAAAAGATACGGTAGAAGTGTAAAAATTGTTTAAATCCGCCCACTGCCACGCCCACTTTTTCATAACTTCACTAAATTATATGAAACCGAAAAATTTTGCTAAGACCAAATATTTAGGCATTCAGACTCCCTATAATCCACTCATACAAAAGTTTTGGACACGCCCACTTTCTGGGGGCGTTTTCATCATAACACCGATTTTTGGGCCTTAAATTTTTAACTAGGACGCTGAAAATTCATATCTGGGCTTCTGACGAAAAGATACATTAGAAGTGTAAATTTTTTTTTACATCCGCCCACTGCTACGCCTACTTTTTTATAACTTCACTAAATTATATGAAACCGATAAAATTTTGTTAAGTCCAAATATTTAGGTATTCAGATTCCCTACAATTCACCCACGCCCACTTTTTGGGGGCGTTTTCATCAGAAAACCGATTTTGATAAGATTTTACATGTAACATCCTCAAACGTTCGATGTTATAGCCATATTTGAGTACGAAATGCAGTTTGGCCACGCCCACTTTATAGAGAGGATCAGACGATCCGTTCCAGACGGATTGTAGCTTTTCTGTATGTTTTTTTTTAAGTTAATATTTTTTTTTTTTTATAATGTGCTTGCGCTCAAGGGGTTATGACTACCCTTATAATGACGAAACACGCGCTAGCGGTTGATGTTGACTTACGCCTAAGAGTATACACTACTTTTTATGGCGTAAGTCGGAAAGAAGGAGAGAAAGATAGTATAGATTTTTGTGTAGTGGTTTTTGAAACTCAGGTGTTGTTAGGTCTCAGACTGTACTCCATGGGTGGTGTCCGTACTAAGCGGGGAGAACTATCGCATTCGGCTCTTAATTCGCAGTTCTTTATTCGAGCATGCATATTGCCTACTCTAGGTGGAGCTTGGGGGGTTATGATTAATTTTACAAATTGAATGGGTATGCTTGGGACTCGAGCACACAACCTTCCATTCAAGAGCCGAACGCATTACCACTACACCGTGGCCACCCACACACACCCATATAAATGTTAATAACAGAAATAAAGAATTACTGATTGTTATAACGCTAGTGGGTTTTATTCTCTATACGGATTTTACTTTTAGTTTAACATTTTTTCTGCAGAACTTCGCTAATAGAAGAAATATATAATCTTTCCATACTGAACATTTTGGTCCTTCCGAACCGGATAAAATAATCTTGATAGTGTACAATTTTATTTAATTATTTTTTGTTGCAATACATTAACTGCCAAACATTTTATGCATCGAGTGCAAATAACTTTTGTTGCAATACATTAAATGCAGAACACATATGCAGTACTACATATACAAGTACATATATACATTAAGTGCGACTTATTTTGTTACAAAACATTAATTGCATTAAGTGAGACATTTTTTGTTACAAAGCATTAATTGCACTAAGTGCGAATATTTTTGTTGCAATACATAAATTGTGCATCCACGTTGCTGTATCCAGATATCCAGAGTTGGAGGATTGAGCAGGAGAAGAAGAGCAGGAGAAGAAGAGCAGGAAAAGGAGCAATAGCAGTGGCGAGCCCGGAGTCTTGATAGTCTTATCTTGATAGCTGAAAAGAAAGCAGGAAATTAAAAGTGAGTACAAACTACTCTTTTTACATATACTTACATACATATATAACCTAATATACATATAAGAAACAATGAGCGTGCCGGCTCTCAATGTAAAAAAAGGCTTCCTGCTCAAGTCCTTAAAGACTACGATAACTTTGAGTCTAAGGATTCTCCCAAAAGATCCAAGAATTATTTGTCTACTCGGCTCAACGTATTAAATAAAAATTTCGAGTCCATCTCGGCGAATCGGGAAATAATCATTTGTTCTGATGACGAAAAGATAGGAAATGAGTGTGAGGTTATATACGAAAACATATTGGAAACTTACGTGGTATACAAGACGGAATTATTGGATGCACTTGATCAGCTTTCCACCCAAGATTCACAGACCAAGTCTGCACTGGAACAAAATGATGACGTTAAGGGTTCACACAGGCGTGATATCCAGCTACCAAAAACCACTCTTCCAACGTTTTCCGGCGCTTACGATAAATGGCGTTCCTTCCACGATCTATTTGTGTCTCTAGTGCATAATAATCCTTCTTTATCCGAGATTCAGAAATTACACTATCTAAAGTCCAGTGTAACAGGAGAGGCTGAAAGGTTATTGCAACATTTAAGTATCAACAATGGCAACTATGACCAAGCGTGGTCAATTTTAACGTCCCGCACAACTCAACTTGTTTTTCGACCAATCTGCAATTCAATTTGAGAGCTCGAACGCCATTAAGGGTTTACTCGACATAATATACATATTATTACAGAAACTTCCTACCTGCACGCAGCAATTGTGGGAGGAAAGGTTAGGAATGAGAAAAGAGCTTCCGAATTTCAAAGAATTTTCCGAATTTCTGGAAACACGATTTCGCACTTTAGAAGTCGTTGATCAGCAACGACTTAAGCCAAAAAGTAATTCTAACAAACTACCCTCAAGACCCTTTGTTTTCTTTGTCAAACCAACCCAAAGAGACGCGTTCATTTGCAAAGTTTGTCAAAAGGGTCAACATTCATTCCGCACGTGTAATGTGTTTTTAAAAATGGATGGATGGAAAACCCAGCAATGTCCCAGTGAAAGGCGGTGCTATTTCTGTCACCAGAAGCACCATTTCCTACTACATTTAAACACACCACACAACACACATTTTCAACACTCCAACATACAATCAGGCCCTCACAACCCAAATCTCAATCCAAATATAGCTCCACACACATACACACATTCTTAAAACAATACTAACACATATCAGATTGCTACAGTGAGCCCTGATGCCCCTGAATTCCAGCCATCAAATCATTGTCATCAAAACTCTCAAACGTCAGAAATATCTCAAGCCAATATCTATCACATCCAAACTGACACACAAATACTGCTGGCCACAGCATTGGTCAATGTGAAGACAGCGACAGGTTCTGAGGCTTCGTTTATCACGGAGTCAGCGTTACAACGCCTGAATTTGAAGGCTGAAAGGACTCTTATCGCAGTAAATGGGCTGGGGAAGGTCAACAGTGGAACATCGAATAAGGTGGTCGACCTAGAAATCAGTTCACTGACCTCTTCCTTCGTAGGTATAATGAAGGCATTGGTCTTTAAAACCCTGACTGGGCTTCTTCCGACCCAACATATACATTTCGATAAGTGGTCTCACCTGAAGGGCTTACCACTAGCAGATCCGACTTTTAATATGCCAGCAAAAATCGATTTACTTCTGGGAAGCGAGAAGTCACCCTCGGAGAAGTTGTCAAAGGCATTGACTCGGTAGGTCCCATCGCGCAAAGAACCCACTTAGGATGGATTTTGTTGGGAAAAATACCGCGAGAACCTACAAGAACTTTAAACAGCTTTGTGAGTCAGATGGATCTCGACACTGTCCTGCAGAAGTTCTGGGAAATTGAGGAGGAACCGTTCGAAAAATATGAGAAAGAGGAGGATAAACTATGCGAACATTATTTTCAAAGAACTACAAAACGCTTACCTGATGGTCGGTATAAAGTCTGCCTTCCGTTTAAAGGTGGATCCTATCCGCGTATGGGCCCGTCTCGCCAAGGTGCCATTAAGCGGTTTCTACAGTTGGAGAGAAGACTCCAAGCTAACCCAACACAACACAAAGAGTATGCGAAATGCATCTCGGAGTATCTTGAGCTCGGACATATGAGTCCCGTGGAGGAGACTTATGAGCCGCTTCATACTGCATTTCATTATTTTATACCGCATCACGCAGTCATCAAGGACTCCAGCACCACCACGAAGTTGCGAGTCGTTTTCGATGCAACATTTCAACCCCCTTTTGGCTCTTCGTTAAATGATAAGTTGATGGTTGGACCTAAAAATCAGAAGAACGTTATAGAGATCATTATGAGATGGAGGAAATACAGATTTACCTTCACATGCGATGTGGAAAAAATGTATCGTCAAATCCGAATTGATGCTCCAGATGCCGATTATCAAATGATCTTATGGAGAGATGACCCAAGCCAAGACATCAAAACATACCGTCTGGATACTGTAACGTTTGGAACAGCATCTGCACCGTATCTTGCCATCAGGGTGCTTTTAAAACTTGGGGATGATGAAGCAACACATAAACATACATCATACGTCGATGATGTAATTTCTGGGGCAGACTCCATTGAAGGTGCGCAACACAAATTGGAATCAGTTAGGGAGCTCTTGAGCTCGGCAGGTTTTCATCTGCGCAAACACGTCAGCAATTCGGAGGAAGTGTTGCGTCAAATTCCACCAGATCAACGGGGTTTAGACTTCTCCGTGCCTTTTGAACCGAACACTCACATTAAAACACTGGGGATTAAGTGGCTATCCATTTCCGATACCTTTTCGTTCCAAGTAGAGCCATTCAGCGATGAACCGGTTACGAAAAGATCCATTCTTTCAGTCATAGCAAGACTGTATGATCCTATGGGCTGGATCTCACCCTGCGTTATCAAAGCAAAAATGATTATACAACTACTGTGGTGGAGAGGTCTTGAATGGGACAAACCAATTCCTTCAGAAGTTAAGCAGGAATGGGTGCTGTTCCATGAAGATCTGGCATCTGTTGAAAACATCCAAATCCCTCGCTGGATAAACACCGAGGAGAACATAAAACATACAGAAAAGCTACAATCCGTCTGGAACGGATCGTATGATACCCTATCCTCCTCTCTATAAAGTGGGCGTGGCCAAATTGCATTTTGTACTCAAATATAGCTATAATGTCGAACGTTTGAGGATGTTACATGTTAATTTTATCAAAATAGGTTTTTTGATGATAACGCCCCCAAAAAGTGGGCGTGGCCAAAACTGTTCTATGGGTGAATTGTAGGGAATCTAAATACCCAAATATTTGGTCTTAACAAAATTTTTCGGTTTCATACAATTTAGTTAAGTTATAAAAAAGTAGGCGTGGCAGTGGGCGGATGTAAAAAAAATTTACACTTGTACTGTATCTTTTTCTTGGAAGCCCAGATATGAAATTTCAGGGTCCTAGTTAAAAATTTAAGGCCCAAAACTCGGTTTTGTGATGAAAACGCCCCCAAAAAGTGGGCGTGGCCAAAACTTTTGTAAGGGTGGATTGTAGGGAATCTGAATGCCTAAATATTTGGTCTTAACAAAATTTTTCGGTTTCATATAATTTAGTGAAGTTATAAAAAAGTGGGCGTGGCAGTGGGCGGATTTCAAAAATTTTTACACTTGTACTGTATCTTTTTCTCAGAAGCCCAGATATGAAATTTCAGCGTCCTAGTTAAAAATTTAAGGCCCAAAAATCGGTTTTGTGATGAAAACGCCCCCAAAAAGTGGGCGTGGCCAAAACTTTTGTATGGGTGGATTGTAGGGAATCTGAATGCCTAAATATTTGGTCTTAACAAAATTTTTCGGTTTCATATAATTTAATGAAGTTATGAAAAAGTGGGCGTGGCAGTGGGCGGATTTCAAAAATTTTTACACTTGTACTGTATCTTTTTCTCAGAAGCCCAGATATGAAATTTCATCGTCCTAGCTCAAAATTTAAGGCCCAAAAAGCGGTGACATACGGACGGACGGACGGACGGACGGACGGACGGACGGTCATCGCTCAATCGATTTCGCTATTGATGCTGATCACGAATATATATACTTTATAGGGTCTATCTCGATTATTTCTCTATGTTACAAACTATGTGTCGAACTTAATATACCCTTAGGATAGGGTATAAAAAGGTAGAAATTCACGGATTCAGCGATGCCTCAGAGAAAGCGTATGCCGCAGCGGTTTATTTGCGGGTTCTTGATAACTACGACACAGTTCATATGCACTTACTGGTCTCCAAGACTAAGGTAGCCCCATTGGAAACAATAACACTTCCGAGATTAGAGCTCTGTGGAGCAGCGCTGCTAGCGAAATTGTTGAAAGAAGTAACTCAACTCTTAAATTTAAAGACAGCCACAATTTTTGCCTGGACCGACTCTGTTATAACATTGTGCTAGATCAGAGCACCCCCATCCAAATGGAAAACGTTTATCTGCAACAGGGTGTCTCAAATCCAAAAGATGACTAGCTGCGCTATGTGAAGACACATTGCTTCCGAACTCAACCCTGCAGACTTAGCATCGCGCGGAATACTTCCAAAATTGATCGTCGACAATAAATTTTCTAAGGCATCATTGGGATACCCCTTTTCCAGAGCAGACACCCTGTTTGGAGACTTACCAGGAAACCCGCGCAACAAAGGTTCATCACTGCGAGGTAAAAGAAAAGAGTTTTGTTGAAGAGCTGTTAGGAAGATTTTCAACACTGGCGAAAGCAACGCGGGTAGTAGCTTACTGCTTACGAGTTCGAAGTAATAAGAAATTATCACCACACACCAAAGATTTTCTTACCCCACGAGAGTTAGATCAGGCCCTCATGCGAATTGTGTTTGCAGCGCAGCACGACATGTTCAACACGGACGAAGAGAAGGACAACACAAAGGGATACAAAGCACTCAATCCATTTCGAAACCCGAAGAGAATTTTAAGAGTTGGGGGGAGGCTCATCAATTCTGCCCTATCATATAGCCAAAAACACCCGATTCTAATAAAGGCAAATCATGTATTATCCAACCGGATAATAAAGGAGTCACATGAAAAGACACTTCACGGTGGAAATGCAAATGTCAGTGCTTACATACGCCAAAGGTATTGGATGTTCAAAATAAAAAATGCCGTAAAAAAATATATACATACCTGTACTATTTGCTACAAATTTAGAGCCAAACCGTTAGCACAACTCATGGGCAATCTCCCAGCGGCAAGAACAACGATTTCGAAACCCTTCACTTATAGTGGAGTGGACTATGCCGGACCATCGACATCAAAACCTGGAGAGGACGCAACGCCAAAACTCTTAAGGGCTATTTCGCAATATTTGTTTGCATGGCAACGAAGGCTGTACCACACAAGCATTCTTAGCAGCATTTAGAAGATTTGTTGCACGAAGAGGAGGTTGCCGTGAGATCTTTAGTGATTGTGGCCGAAACTTCTTTGGAGGAGATGGCGAGTTACAAAGACAACTACGGCAGGCGCAACTGGATTGGAGGAACGTAGCAGAATTATTAGCCAACGATGGAACCAAGTGGAATTTCATTCCCCCTGCTTCTCCACAGTTCGGTGGACTATGGGAAGCGGGTGTAAAGTCAGTGAAATTTCACCTTAAACGTGTGGCTGGCAATCAGATACTGACATTTGAGGAGCTCACCACGCTTCTAACTCAAGTAGAAGTGTGTCTGAATTCGAAACCTTTATGTCCGCAGTCAGATGATATTTGCGACTTTCGGCCACTAACTCCAGGCCACTTTCTAGTCGGTGAACCACTCGTCGCTCCACCACAACCGCACTACCAACTTGAAAAGATCGCGCACTTGGAGAGATGGAAACGGGTACAGATGCTTGCTCAATCGTTTTGGAAGCAGTGGAGCAACGAATATCTTGCGTGACTACAACAGCCACCAAAATGGACACAAATCAGCCAGTCTCAGATCAAAGAAGGCGATCTAGTTTTGATTAAGGACGAAAGACTGCCCCCTTTAAAATGGAGCCTAGCTCGCGTCACCATAATACAACCAGGACCAGACAAATTGGTAAGAGTAGTCTCACTAAAAACACAGTTTTCAGAGTTCAAAAGACCCATAACAAAAATATGTCCACTACCTTGCAATTCATCACACTTCCAACTCACTAAAACTTAAAGAAAATGCGTAATTGGAATAACATCAACGAAATTCAAATTTATTTCAAAATAAAATATACAACAAAGTATTTTACACCAACACATCCATCAATACACATCGTAAAAAAAAACAACACAACTAATATTTGATTTACAACGAATGAAAGTTATACAGCCCACAAAACACATAGAATTCAACACTACAAATTCAATCAAGTTAATCAACATAATAGATTAATAACATACTCCAATATATTCAACACAATTTTTATTAATCCTAAATATAAATTCAAATTAAACATCACACCATAAATATAAATAAATAATACTAACACTCTACACTTATTAATACACACTTCGAAAAAGCATAAACCGGCAACACTTGTCCGACAAGTAATTTCACACATACAAAGAAATGCACAGAAGTCGCATAAAACGTATGAATGAAATTCAATAACCAACCCGTATCGCTAAATGCCTAAAGCACCTTAAAATTAATAAAATTATAATATAAACAAACTCACCTGAATACAAACACAACACTCACCAAATAATATAACAAGTAAAAACATACAGAAAAGCTACAATCCATCTGGAACGGATCGTATGATACCCTATCCTCCTCTCTATAAAGTGGGCGTGGCCAAATTGCATTTTGTACTCAAATATAGCTATAATGTCGAACGTTTGACGATGTTGCATGTAAAATTTTATCAAAATCGGTTTTTTTATGAAAACGCCCCCAAAAAGTGGGCGTGACCAAAATTGTTCTATGGGTGAATTGTAGGGAATCTGTATACCTAAATATTTGGTCTTAACAAAATTTTTCGGTTTCATATAATTTAGTGAAGTTATAAAAAAGTAGGCGTGGCAGTGGGCGGATGTAAAAAAAATTTACACTTGTACTGTATCTTTTTCTTGGAAGCCCAGATATGAAATTTCAGCGTCCTAGTTAAAAATTTAAGGCCCAAAAATCGGTTTTGTGATGAAAACGCACCCAAAAAGTGGGCGTGGCCAAAACTTTTGTATGGGTGGATTGTAGGGAATCTGAATGCCTAAATATTTGGTCTTAACAAAATTTTTCGGTTTCATATAATTTAGTGAAGTTATGAAAAAGTGGGCGTGGCAGTGGGCGGATTTAAAAAATTTTTACACTTGTACTGTATCTTTTTCTCAGAAGCCCAGATATGAAATTTCATCGTCCTAGCTCAAAATTTAAGGCCCAAAAAGCGGTGACATACGGACGGACGGACGGACGGACGGACGGACGGACGGTCATCGCTCAATCGATTTCGCTATTGATGCTGATCACGAATATATATACTTTATAGGGTCTATCTCGATTATTTCTCTATGTTACAAACTATGTGTCAAACTTAATATACCCTTAGGATAGGGTATAATAAACAAAAGGGATATACATAAAGGGATACATAACTAAAAAAAAAAAAAAACATACAGAAAAGCTACAATCCGTCTGGAACGGATCGTATGATACCCTATCCTCCTCTCTATAAAGTGGGCGTGGCCAAATTGCATATTGTACTTAAATATAGCTATAATGTCGAACGTTTGAGGATTTTACATGTAAAATTTTATCAAAATAGGTTTTTTGATGATAACGCCCCCAAAAAGTGGGCGTGGCCAAAACTGTTCTATGGGTGAATTGTAGGGAATCTAAATACCGAATTATTTGGTCTTAACGAAATTTTTCGGTTTCATATAATTTAGTGAAGTTATAAAAAAGTAGGCGTGGCAGTGGGCGGATGTAAAAAAAATTTACACTTGTACTGTATCTTTTTCGTGGAAGCCCAGATATGAAATTTCAGCGTCCTAGTTAAAAATTGAAGGCCAAAAAATCGGTTTTGTGATGAAAACGCCCCCAAAAGGTGGGCGTGGCCAAAACTTTTGTATGGGTGGATTGTAGGGAATCTGAATGCCTAAATATTTGGTCTTAACAAATTTTTTCGGTTTCATATAATTTAGTGAAGTTATGAAAAAGTGGGCGTGGCAGTGGGCGGATTTAAAAAATTTTTACACTTGTACTGTATCTTTTTCTCAGAAGCCCAGATATGAAATTTCATCGTCCTAGCTCAAAATTTAAGGCCCAAAATGCGGTGACATACGGACGGACGGACGGACGGTCATCGCTCAATCGATTTCGCTATTGATGCTGATCACGAATATATATACTTTATAGGGTCTATCTCGATTATTTCTCTATGTTACAAACTATGTGTCAAACTTAATATACCCTTAGGATAGGGTATAAACATACAGAAAAGCTACAATTCGTCTGGAACGGATCGTATGATACCCTATCCTCCTTGCTATGTAGCCCTTATAAAGTGGGCGAGGTGATATTGCATTTTGTACTGAAAAACGACGTCGAACGTTGAGGATTAAACGTAAAATTTCGTGAAAATCAGTTTTTTATGAAAACGCCTCCAAAAAGGGGGCGTGGCTAAAAGCGCTACATGGATGAATTGTAGGAAATCTAAATGCCCAAATATTTGATCTTAACAAAATTTTTCGGTTTCATATAATTTAGTGAAGTTATAAAAAAGTAGGCGTGGCAGTGGGCGGATTAAAATAAATTTTACACTAGTATCGTATCTTTTTCTCGGAAGCCCAGATATCCTAAGGGTATATTAAGTTTGACACATAGTTTGTAACATAGAGAAATAATCGAGATAGACCCTATAAAGTATATATATTCGTGATCAGCATCAATAGCGAAATCGATTGAGCGATGACCGTCCGTCCGTCCGTCCGTATGTCACCGCTTTTTGGGCCTTAAATTTTGAGCTAGGACGATGAAATTTCATATCTGGGCTTCTGAGAAAAAGATACAGTACAAGTGTAAAAAATTTTTAAATCCGCCCACTGCCACGCCCACTTTTTCATAACTTCACTAAATTATATGAAACCGAAAAATTTTGTTAGGACCAAATATTTAGGCATTCAGATTCCCTACAATCCACTCATACAAAAGTTTTGGCCACGCCCACTTTTTGGGGGCGTTATCATCAAAAAATCTATTTTGATAAAATTTTACATGTAACATCCTCAAACGTTCGACATTATAGTTATATTTGAGTACAAAATGCAATTTGGCCACGCCTACTTTATAGAGAGGTGGATAGGGTATCATACCATCCGTTCCAGACGGATTGTAGATTTTCTGTATGTTTATGTTTCATATTTTAATGAATATCTTTATCGTTCCATGAGATGAAACACAGCCAGGGCCGGCAATGAGGCATTGAGAAAGGTGAATTCAGCCTGATCAAATTGCAACAATGAATGTACATATGTAAATGAATGATGACACCTGTAGAAATTCTTGCACTGGCGGGGGAGAATGTTCAACAAACGATGTTTCACGAGAAATAGCGAATTACTGCACATCTCTATCATTGTCAACATTTTAATTTCCCAATGTTTTGTTTACATCCATACATACATCACAAATGTAATTTTTTTTAAGTTTATATAAATGTTAATAACAGAAATAAAGAATTACTGATTGTTATAAAGTTCAACAGCAAGTTAGTGGGTTTTATTCTCTATACGGATTTTACTGTTAGTTTAACATTTTTTCTGCAGAACTTCGCTAATAGAAGAAATATATAATCTTTTCATACTGAACAATATGAAACCGAAAACTTTTGTTAAGACCAAATATTTAGGCATTCAGATTCCCTACAATTCACCCATAGGACAGTTTTGGTCACGCCCAATTTTAGGGGGGTGTTTTCATCAAAAAACCGATTTTGATAAAATTTTACATGTAATATCCTCAAACGTTCGAGGTTATAGCCATATTTGTGTACGAAATGCAATTTGGCCACGTCCACTTTATAGAGAGGAGGATAGGGTATCAGACGATCCGTTCCAGACGGATTGTAGTTTTTCTGTATGTTTTTTTGTTCATTATACCCTATCCTAACGGTATATTAAGTTTGACACATAGTTTGTAACATAGAGAAATAATCGAGATAATAAAGTATATATATTCGTGATCAGCATCAATAGCGAAATCGATTGAGCGATGACCGTCCGTCCGTCCGTCCGTCCGTATGTCGTCGCTTTTTGGGCCTTAAATTTTGAGCTATGATGATGAAATTTCATATCTGGGCTTCTGAGAAAAAGATACAGTACAAGTGTAAAAATTTTTGAAATCCGCCCACTGCCACGTCTACTTTTTTATACCCTATCCTAAGGGTATATTAAGTTTGACACATAGTTTGTAACATAGAGAAATAATCGAGATAGACCCTATAAAGTATATATATTCGTGATCAGCATCAATAGCGAAATCGATTGAGCGATGTCCGTCCGTCCGTCCGTATGTCACCGCTTTTTGGGCCTTAAATTTTGAGCTAGGACGATGAAATTTCATATCTGGGCTTCTGAGAAAAAGATACAGTACAAGTGTAAAAATTTTTGAAATCCGCCCACTTTTTCATAACTTCACTAAATTATATGAAACCGAAAAATTTTGTTAAGACCAAATATTTAGGCATTCAGATTCCCTACAATCCACCCATACAAAAGTTTTGGCCACGCCCACTTTTTGGGGGCGTTTTCATCACAAAACCGATTTTTGGGCCTTAAATTTTTAACTAGGACGCTAAAATTTCATATCAGGGCTTCTGACGAAAAGATACAGTAGAAGTGTAAATTTTTTTTACATCCGCCCACTGCCACGCCTACTTTTTTATAACTTCACTAAATTATATGAAACCGAAAATTTTTGTTAAGACCAAATATTTATTTGAGTACAAAATGCAATTTGGCCACGCCCACTGTTGATGCTTCACATCATTTACCTAACAATTTTTCTTGAATTTTTTTATACTTCACTATGTAAATAATTCTTTGATATTTAATACTTTTTTTAAATCATGAAAATGTTCTCGCTGTAAATGTTGACCAAACGTATCCTAATTAATGAATTTGCGATGTAATTTTGTGGAACATAGAAAATCTAAGCTTATAAAAAGCGAATTAAACATAGAATTATTCTCTTTTTTCCTAAAACCTTGTAAGGGTAAAATTCGTTTTCTTTCTCAAAAAATCGTCGTTGGAGTTCAAAAAACGCTTTGAACATTTTTTGGTGCCGAAACCCGGGAATATTAGTTGTAATTCCCCATCATAAAAATTAATTTAAAAGTTAAAGTTTTATAAAGCATATACTAGTGTACGTTTAATTATAAATAACAAGTAGATTCTACAATATCGAAAAAGCACCCAGTCTGTGGAACCACTTAAGAGCACACTCTCGTTGATCATCGTTGGAAACATCGCCACCACGGATGTTGGTAAAAATCGAATTTAAATTGCACTATAAAATTAATTATAATAATATACGTAAATATGCTATAAAACAAAAATACATATATTAATCATATATGTATGTATATTATATTTACACATAAGTATAATTTAAAAATATATATATAAGTACATACATATATAAGTGCTTGAAGTGCAAGGTACAAAGTACAAGACATTCTATATGTACAGTCATAGAAGTGTTAAATGCATCTTTTGTTCGCCGCTGAAAATTCAAGAGCTGAGGGATAAGTCGCAGAAAAAGAGAATTTGAATTTGGGTCATAATTCGCCTTCCTTTATTTTCCCCTTCTTCGTTGAGTTACGGACTCTCACTCCAACGTTATTTATTGAATTCGCTGCATATAATCGTTGTTCGATCTGCCGTAATAAAAGCTTGAAATCTCGTTGTTGCTTTTGGAGTCGTGTTGGATATAGGATTGGAACTGTTAAATTGAGTGATTTCATTGTCTTTGAGTTAAAGTTTCCACTTCTTCTGCTGCAATTCGCCGCGAATAAAGGCTTATCATTTCGTTGTTGCTGATACTCTCGCCGTTGGATTGATTCATTTGAATTGAATAATTAAAATTTTCCTCATTGACCTTGGAGGAGATCGTTGTTGGTGAAAGCTTATTCGAGTAGAATTTATAAGTTGTTGGTTTCTATTCCTTAGTTTTTGATTTCATTAAAATCAATTAAAATGTGGAATGAGAATGAGGGTGTCGAAGACGTAGGTGAACAGGAAATGGAGCAGGCGAGTGCAAAGGGGTCAGAGAGTCAGAAGCGTCAGCAGTTAGCTGAAATTAAAAATTCTGCGATCTACAACGAAAGGAAATATAAGTAGAATCAAAAAGCTGATTAGAGAAAAGGGTTCTTCAATTTCAATTACTGAGTTGGAATGTCGGTTAGGCATTCTCGAATCGTATTTTAAACAAAATTTAAATGTTCAACTGTCAATAGAGAAAATGAATATTGCTGGAGAGGAAAAAGCAAAAGCGAACAGTAGAGCGGAGGTTGAAGATTTGTATGTGGTTACCAAATCAGAAATTTTAATGTTGTTGGCCGAGAAGAAGCCGAGTGCTAGTGTTTGTGATAACCTAAATGCAACTATGATGCCCTGCAACATTCTACTAGATCATCAAAACTAGAGCGGATTAAGTTGCCGATTTTTTCTGGAAAGTTTTCGGAGTTCCCAAACTTTATAGGACTTTTTAGTAGCCTTGTGGATAAAGATGATTCCTTGGATAATCTAGGGTCGGCGTTGAGTGCGCTGAAGGAATTTGAATTAACCAGTGGAAACTACTCTAAGGCAATAGATCGTTTAAAAAAAAGATTTGACAGTAAGGCGATGATATTTCAAGAACACGTTAATGGAATTTTAGAAATTCCGAAAATTTCAAAGTGCTCTTCCGTTAATTTGCGGGATTTGGAGGATAGTTTTAACACCCATCTAGCTGCCATGCTTAATATTGGCGACTATAAGGATATTGCCGAATCAATTTTGATCTCTTTCGCATTAGACAGGGTTGATTCTGATACAAGAGCCAAGTGGGATGAGTTTTTTGACCATTCGAAGCTACCGTCATGGCTGGAGTTTTCTAAGTTGTTGGATCGTCGTTGTAAAACTCTAGAAGCAAGAGAATCCAAGATGAGTAAGGTGGAAACGAATGCCAACAATAATAATTTCCGTCCTCGTCCTCGGAACTCAAATAGGAACCAATCGTCAAATATTTCGCTCGTTGTTAATAAATCCAAATGTGAATTTTGCCAGTCGAGTACGCATGATATCGTGCGCTGTCCTGAGTTTAATCAATTGTCAGTAGCAAATCGGTTCCAAGAAGTTAAGAGACGCGTTCTGTGTATCAATTGTTTGGGGAAAGGTCATTCAGTAAGGAGATGCAGCTTATCGAAATGCGCTATTTGTTCATTACCACATCATCGCTTACTTCATAGATTCACGATGAACAATGTGGTGAAAGAAGTAGCTTTAGAGAATGATGCAATCCCAAATACTAGTACCAGTTGTACTACCACTATTATTTCGGAGATACTTGAACCTAGCCGTTCCAGTGTGATTTTGGCCACAGCTATTGTCTACATAAAAGATAGGTTTGGTAGATTTCAGCCAGTTAGAGCCTTACTAGATTCTGCATCGCAGTTGAACTTTATAACCGAAGATATGGTGCAAAAACTTAATTTAAATAAAGTCCCAACTCATGCATCTATCTCCGGAATTGGGAAAGCGAACTGTGTTGTAAATTACAAAACAGAAGCCAGTTGCAAATCAAGGATATCTGATTTTGAGCTAAGGTTGGATATGTTGATCTTAAGGGCTATCACCAATGTGCAACCTGAAAAGAAGATGGATATTTCCGGTTGGAATATACCCAATAATATCTCTCTAGCTGACCCTTATTTCAATCTTCCAAGCCGTATAGACCTGTTGATAGGCGCAGACCACTTTTTTCAACTCCTTTGTGTTGGACAGATCAAACTTGGCCCCCATTTACCTATTTTACAGAAGACGTTGTTAGGTTGGATAGCATCTGGAAGCTATGGACTATCCGATATTCCTCAAGCTGCCTGCATGTTAGTTGGTTGTTCGACGTTGGAAGAAGCATCGTTAAACGAGACGGTCAACAAGTTTTGGGAAATGGAAGAAGTAAACCACAAGCCAAGTCTTCAGTCTCCGGAAGAAGAAAAATGTGAAATAGCTTTTTTAAAAACCGTTCGACGGCAAGAGGATGGCCGATTCGTCGTACCCATTCTATTCGATGAGACGAAAGGACAATTGGGAGAGTCCTTGAACCAGGCGAGAAAAAGGTTTTTCAACTTGGAAAGGCGACTACAGAAGGTGGAGAAGGTACGAGAGCAATACATTCAATTTATGGAGGAATATGAGAGTCTTGGACATATGGAAGTTGTCCCAAAAGATGAAGTCCCTCTGATTCGCTATTTTGCTCCTCATCAGTTTGTTCTGAGACCTGATTCGCTGACCACGAAACTTAGGGTAGTTTTTGTCTCGTTAAATAACCTTCTCTTAAAAGGACCAGTGATTCAAGATGACCTGTACGACATTATACTTCGTCTTAGATCTTATAAATTCGTAATTACCGCAGATATTTCTAAAATGTATAGGCAGATATTAATGAGTAAGGAAGATCAAAATTTTCAAGGCATTTTATGGAGATCTAGCGAGCAGGAGGATTTACTAGCTTATAGGTTGAAGACAGTAGCCTACGGTACTACATCAGCTCCATACCTGGCTACTCGATGTCTGAAATTGCTAGCGGAGGAAAGTGTATTACTGTTTCCCATAGGTGCAAAGGTTATAAGCGAAGATTTCTACATGGATGATATGATCACTGGTGCTGATACGTTGGAAAGTATTTATCAAATCTATAGTGAAGTTAGATACATTCTTCAAACTGCAGGTTTTGAGTTGCGAAAGTGGTGCAGTAACGATGCCAGCGTCTTAAAGAAGATTTCTGGGGATGACAGTGAAAGTGATTCTTTGCGTATCAATGATAATGATGTCATAAAAACGTTAGGCATCGTATGGATTTCGGTGGAAGATAATTTTCAGTACGTTACCCCAAATATTGATTTTTTAAAGCCCATAACCAAAAGGACTGTACTATCAGAACTCGCCCAAATATTCGATCCTTTAGGATTAATAAATCCAATAGTTGTAAAGGGCAAAATAATAATGCAGGACCTCTGGATCTCCAAATGCAGTTGGGATGAGTCTGTGCCGATGGAGATACACTCACGGCGGGAAGAATTTCGCAAGGATATTTCGCGTTTAAACACAATCAAGGTAGATAGATACATTCACTGCTCCAACCTGTCTAACCATAGGGTTGAGTTGCATGGATTTGCGGATGCATCAATTCGTGCGTATGGTTGTGCGGTATATCTTCGTGTTGTAGATACTTTTGGAAATGTACAATGCAATTTGTTGAGCGCCAAGTCAAAAGTAGCTCCTATCAAAACCAAGTCGCTTCCGCGATTGGAATTGTGTGCTGCCGTTTTACTAGTCGATTTGGTGCAAAGGATTTTACCCAATCTCATCGAGGACGTTGAGGAGATATATCTTTGGTCGGATTCCGAGATTGTCCTACATTGGATTGGCGCATACCCCTCAGCGTGGGAAATATTCGTTGCCAATAGGGTATCAAAGATACAATCCGAACTACCAGCTGCTATTTGGAGACATGTCAATTCGAAGGCCAATCCGGCTGACATCGTATCTCGTGGTACATACACCACCGAGTTATTGGAGAGTATATGGTTTGCTGGGCCACAGTTTTTGTACAACCCCAAGGAAAATTGGCCAAAACAGAAAATAAACCCCTCTTTCATTAAAAAGGAAACAAGCAACTCGGTGGTCTTACTAGCTAAGGTAATTTCGGCTGAATTTGCCGACTATTTTGCGCGATTTAGCAGCTACCTAAAAGTTATCCGGATTTTCGGATACGTTGTCCGATTTATAAAATCCTTTAAGCGAAAATTGACCAATTCAAGTTCTAGCGCCCCCGTAAGCTCTAAGTCACCAGGATTGACAGTGGAAGAACTTGAAGAATCTCTTCAACGAATCATCTGGAATCTTCAGCAAACTCATTTCCAGGAGGAAATTGAAGATCTAAGGAAAAAACAGACGATAAGCCCAAAAAGTGTCATCAGTAACCTCAATCCTTTCCTAGATGATGATCACTGTATAGAGCTCTTGCGAGTTGGTGAGCGTTTGCAAAATGCAGACATCCCTTATAATGTCAAATGTCCTATTCTCCTACCCAAAAATTCCCCCTTTGTGTATAATCTTTTTGTCCATTTGCACGTTAGCAATTTTCACGCAGGTATCCAAGCTCTAGTTGCAATTGCGAGACAACGGTTCTGGGTGGTCAACGCTCGGAAGCTAGCGAAGAAGACTGTTCATTCCTGCTATCACTGCTTCCGATACAAGCCGAAACTTTTAAAGCAGATCATGGGTGATCTACCAGCCAGCAGAGTGACGATATCTAGGCCATTTGCGAAGTCAGGCGTTGATTTCTGTGGACCTTTTTATATCTCTCAAGGACGTCGAGGTTACTGCACGCATAAAGCATACGTGGCCGTGTTTATTTGCTTCGCTACGAAGGCTACTCACTTGGAGGTCTTGTCGGATTTGTCGACTCAAGGTGTCTTAGCTGCTTTAAAACGATTTGTTGCACGACGTGGCCTATGTGAGGAAATCCATTGCGACAATGGGACGAATTTCGTTGGAGCTCGTAATGAGCTCAAAGAGCTGTACATGGCGGTCTTGGAGCAACGGAAGGAGAACATTATCTCGTCATGGTGCGCAGTCCATCGTATAAGGTTCCTGCATATACCTCCCAGAGCTCCACACTTCGGTGGCTTGTGGGAAGCAGCTGTCAAGTCTGCTAAATCTCATCTCTACAGGACAGTGAAGCAGGCTTTTTTAACGTATGAAGAATTTTCCACGGTAATTGCCGAGATTGAAGCGATCATGAATTCTCGTCCACTTTGTGTACTAGGACCAGACCCAAACGATGAGCAAGTTTTAACCCCTGGTCATTTTTTAATCGGCGATGCTTTAAATTCTATTCCAGAGCCTACCATTCCAAGAGATATACCGGTCTTAAAACGATGGCGGAGACATACGCAGATAAAGCAGCACTTTTGGACGAGATGGTCTAAGGAGTATCAGCTGGATTTACAACGGCGAACGAAGTGGAAAGCAGCCTCCGAGAATGCAAAAGTTGGTACTGTAGTATTGATAAGTGACGATAACTTACCACCCCAACAATGGCTTCTGGGAAGAATCGAGCGACTTGTTGCTGCTGCCGATGGGAAGGTTAGAGTTGCAGACGTCAAGACCAAGGGAGTTGTACTAAGAAGACCGATTCATCGCCTGGCCCCACTACCAAATTGTTGAAGTGCCTCTTTTCCCGGTCGACCCTTCAAGGCGGGCAGTATGTTGATGCTTCACATCATTTACCTAACAATTTTTCTTGAATTTTTTTATACTTCACTATGTAAATAATTCTTTGATATTTAATACTTTTTTTAAATCATGAAAATGTTCTCGCTGTAAATGTTGACCAAACGTATCCTAATTAATGAATTTGCGATGTAATTTTGTGGAACATAGAAAATCTAAGCTTATAAAAAGCGAATTAAACATAGAATTATTCTCTTTTTTCCTAAAACCTTGTAAGGGTAAAATTCGTTTTCTTTCTCAAAAAATCGTCGTTGGAGTTCAAAAAACGCTTTGAACACCCACTTTATAGAGAGGAGGATAGGGTATCAGACGATCCGTTCAAGACGGATTGTAGCTTTTCTGTATGTTTTGTTTTGAGAAGCTTTTTCATGACAGTTTTATTCTCGGATGTTTGTCAGACGCTCGCGAGAGGTGGGGCCGTGAAAGAAATTTTAGGTGTTGTTTGGGGATTGAACCTGGAACCCCTCGCTCCGTAATCCAACGCACTAACCACTTGAGCCACGGCGCCCACTTATTAGTTAAATATGTAGATATTCATATTATCTACTATTCACCCATACATCATATAGGTACCTACATTATGTAGTCAGGCCCACTCTTTGGGTTAGTTTTCATTAAAAAACCGACTTTGATAATATTTTGCAACTAACATTTGCATATGCGTTCGATATTATTATTCCATCTCAATCCAAAAATGTAATACGCAACGCGTTTATGTTTTTATACCCTATCCTAAGGGTATATTTAGTTTGACACATAGTTTGTAACATAGAGAAATAATCGAGATAGACCCTATAAAGTATATATATTCGTGATCAGCATCAATAGCGAAATCGATTGAGCGATGACCGTCCGTCCGTCCGTCCAACCGTCCATCCGTCCGTCCGTATGTCACCGCTTTTTGGGCCTTAAATTTTGAGCTAGGACGATGAAATTTCATATCTGGGCTTCTGAGAAAAAGATACAGTACAAGTGTAAAAATTTTTTAAATCCGCCCACTGCCACGCCCACTTTTTCATAACTTCGCTAAATTATATGAAACCGAAAATTTTTGTTAAGACCAAATATTTAGGCATTCAGATTCCCTACAATCCACCCATACAAAAGTTTCACATGTAACATCCTCAAACGTTCGACGTTATAGCCATATTTGAGTACCAAATGCAATTTGGGCATGAGCACTTTATAGAAACGAGGATAGGGTATCATACGATCCGTTCCAAACGGATTGTAGCTTTTCTGTATGTTTATAACTAAAAATCGAAAGAATTTATTAAGACTAGGACGTATGGTCACTCTTTTAAGAGGACATGTTCTCTTTTTGTCTAAAAAAAAAATGTCCGGTATCTTTTTGAAAAAATATGCAATTTGTCCTCTTTTTGGGTTTTTTCAGTTAACTACATTTTTCGACATCACAAAACTACAACAAAACTTTGTTTCAACACGAATTCAGAAATGTTCTGCATCTTTCTGGTGCGTACGCGACTTAAAATATATTTGTACCTAAACTCATTCACTTCAATAATTTAATTAGAGCCATTATTATACCCTATCCTAAGGGTATATTAAGTTTGACACATAGTTTGTAACATAGGGAAATAATCGAGATAGACCCTATAAAGTATATATATTCGTGATCAGCATCAATAGCGAAATCGATTGAGCGATGACCGTCCGTCCGTCCGTCCAACCGTCCATCCGTCCGTCCGTATGTCACCGCTTTTTGGGCCTTAAATTTTGAGCTAGGACGATGAAATTTAATATCTGGGCTTCTGAGAAAAAGATACAGTACAAGTGTAAACATTTTTGAAATCCGCCCACTGCCACGCCCACTTTTTCATAACTCATTAACTTATATGAAACCGAGAAATTTTGTTAAGACCAAATATTTAGGCATTCAGACTCCCTACAATCCACCCATACAAAAGTTTTGGCCACGCCCATTTTTTGGGGGCGTTTTTATCCTAAAACCGATTTTTGGGCCTTAAATTTTTAACTAGGACGCTGAAATTTCATATCTGGGCTTCTGACGAAAAGATACAGTAGAAGTGTAAATTTTTTTTACATCCGCCCACTGCCACGCCTACTTTTTTATAACTTCACTAAATTATATGAAACCGAAAAATTTTGTTAAGTCCAAATATTTAGGTATTCAGATTTCCTACAATTCACCCATAGAACAGTTTTGGCCACGCCCACTTTTTGGGGGCGTTTTCATAAAAAAACCGATTTTGATAAAATTTTACATGTAACATCCTCAAACGTTCGACGTTATAGCCATATTTGAGTACCAAATGCAATTTGGGCATGAGCACTTTATAGAAACTAGGATAGGGTATCATACGATCCGTTCAAGACGGATTGTAGCTTTTCTGTATGTTTTTATTATACCCTATCCTAAGGGTATATTAAGTTTGACACATAGTTTGTAACATAGAGAAATAATCGAGATAGACCCTATAAAGTATATATATTCGTGATCAGCATCAATAGCGAAATCGATTGAGCGATGACCGTCCGTCCGTCCGTCCGTCCGTATGTCACCGCTTTTTGGGCCTTAAATTTTGAGCTAGGACGATGAAATTTCATATCTGGGCTTCTGAGAAAAAGATACAGTACAAGTGTAAAAATTTTTGAAATCCGCCCACTGCCACGCCCACTTTTTCATAACTTCACTAAATTATATGAAACCGAAAAATTTTGTTAAGACCAAATATTTAGGCATTCAGATTCCCTACAATCCACCCATACAAAAGTTTTGGCCACGCCCACTTTTTGGGGGCGTTTTCATCACAAAACCGAGTTTTGGGCCTTAAATTATTAACTAGGACGCTGAAATTTCATATCTGGGCTTCCAAGAAAAAGATACAATACAAGTGTAAATTTTTTTTACATCCGCCCACTGCCACACCTACTTTTTTATAACTTCACTAAATTATATGAAACCGAAAAATTTTGTTAGGACCAAATATTTAGGTATACAGATTCCCTACAATTCACCCATAGAACAGTTTTGGTCACGCCCACTTTTTGGGGGCGTTTTCATCAAAAAACCGATTTTGATAAAATTTTACATGTAACATCCTCAAACGTTCGAGGTTATAGCCATATTTGAGTACAAAATGCAATTTGGTCACGCGCACTTTATAGAGAGTAGGATAGGGTATCATACGATCCGTTCCAGACGGATTGTAGCTTTTCTGTATGTTTTTTATTTTGTATTTAAAGTTAGAATTGACTGAATTTGTTGAAATTGATGTTTTCTTTTTGTTTTGATGAATTAAAAAATATTATTTTTTTTATTTTGGTTGTTTTTTTTTTTTGTTCTTCAATTTTTCATTTGAGATTTTTGAAGGTGTCCTCTTTTTCGTGGGCATGGATCTGGTCACCCTAATTAAGACCAAATATTTATGTAGGTATTTAAAATATATATAATTTATTCTTAGATTATGACCACGCCCACTTATTTGGAGCAAACACAATTTTTCGATGATACTTTGCAACTGACATCTACATACATACATACATACGTAGGTTTGGAGTTATCATTGTAATTTAATAATATAATTGAGTTAGCCACGATCCAGTGAACGTGGTAGCTCTTTTCTGCCACCGGAGGACATACTTTCATATACATATGTGTATACTTATCTGTGTTTATTTTGTGTCGTCTATTTTCATTATTCCTCTATTACAACTACATATTATGTATATATACTTATGTCAAATTGATTATGCCTTACTTAAAAGATTTATTTAACAAAATATTACCTACTTTAATTTTGTATGACACTGTTATTTTGTTTTTACCTTCCACAAGAAATTCAGGAAAGCAATAGATTAACATAAAAGAACGCAACTTTGACGCAATAATTTTGTTTTCATTGTATTCGTTCTCAATGGAGTGTTAATAAAATATGGAATACACACGTTTAATACACTGCGCTTGTGAATTTTGAAGCTATGCGCCTTATCACATGTTACAATCGTCTTTCTCTTCTCCACACAAATATTTTCTTTCTAAACTTGGCGCAGGTCTATAAAGCAAAGAAACACGTTCGATCATATTTCAGTGCGATTTCAGTTTTAATGATTTGAGTTAGCAAACTTTACCTGATCTTTGCCGAAGTAAGACACACAGAAAGACATTATTCCGATCTTCTCGGGGATAATTATATTGAATTGTGATAATCAATACAATTTTTTTGAAGTAAATGAATCGGACCTGTTTGGCTTCAGTGTTTTTGAGTCTCTTTTTGTAGTAATCCAAAAATTCCAAAATACAGTTTATAAATAATGTATTAATACCTTTGTATGTACATATGTATTTTAATAACATTTATGTACAAATTGTGTAATCAACATTTTAATGTATGTACATATCTTTACTTTTTTAAAACCGTTCAATTTTATCGTTTCGTGGCAATCTCTTTTATACCTACATATGTGCTTAAAATTTAAAAACTCTAAATTTGTGTGGTCGTAGAAAGTGAAAAAAAAAAATTATTCGTAGATACATATATCCAAATACTGTTGGGCGGCTTTTCATACACAATTTAAATTGGTAAGTTTGGAAATATTGGCTGCGATCTTAACTACAATCACATATGTATGTACGTATTTCGCGCCTTATACCTATTTCTTCACAACTGCATACATATTTGTTAAAATGCATATACATATGTGCACGTATATACATATATACATGTTTACATACTTACATTTACATGTATGTATGCAGATTAGATCAGTTTATCAGCTCGGCTACTATAAAAACTCATTCGAACACCCATCTGGAGTTTAAAAGCAATATCGGATAATGTCATCAGCCATAATCAATCAGATTAATCAGATAGTAGCTATTAGCTACTCTAATAACGACAAAACATTAAATTATCGTAACCATATTTATTGTCCCGATAACATATTGAAAACCTACGTTAAATCTGTTCGTATTGCATACTGATGTTATCGACTGTTCATTTAACCAGCCGATAAGACCTGAATTATTTCCATTTATAACGCTTACAATAAATAACACTGAATTGGTTTATTTACAGCTACAGTCATATATTTTTTGCTAGTCTAGCCTTTAATATCGGTTAAAAATGTGCTTCTCCGTGGCATAAAATGTTTGCTCATAATCAGTATCTTAAATGACAGAATTTGTAGCGCCACTGCCAGTGAAAATTTTGATTACTATTCGTTTGCAAATTTGTGTACCTATATAATCAAAATGTTGCACTGGTTTTTCTTGCCTGGGTTATTTCCTTAGCGATTGTAACAATTATATTCTACGAATGATAAACAGATCGTATTTCAAATACGTGCATACATATGTGTATGTCTCTCATTTATGTTTATTGTTTTATTGTATAAGCAGAATTAATCTGAAACGCTTTTATTTTTCTTTTTATGCCCACATAAACACATACATACATACATATATATGCCATAAGACCAAATTGGATAATTTGACCTTAATGGTATAATACATAGCTTTGTAATTCTAACATTGATAAGCCGAATGTGACACAACATACAGACTTTATAAATGAAAACACAAATTGAATGCTAATTAATATCTCATTGTTACTTTCACGTGACGTTGGATCGTGTTTTAAATATTTTGTCAAACTATTGACAATACAAGTACCTACAGACAAATTTACCACCCCGTGACATTCTCTGTGATAATTTAATTACAAATACTTTGCGACATTTATCTCTTGTAAGTGCTGAAGCACAAGGTAGTTTGTATTTAGAATCAATTAATACTGTTCACTCATCAATTTGCACGCAATAATGTTAAATGAATTTGTTCCAATGTGAAAATTGTTCAAAAGCGAAAACATTTTATTTTTTTTTTCAACGAAGTTACAACAATGATCGAAAACGGTGGACCACCTACAGGCAACTTAGGCTCAGTCTCTGCAAATGTATCAGGGACAGAGGTATCATCCACCCCAATGCCAAATTATGCCGGAACAAATAATAAGAATAATATTATTTTAAACGAACCAAAGAGACGTGTTAGTATCGCATCTGATCCAATTTCGGAATCCAGGCACAGCTATGACAATCCTGCATTTGAATCAAACCCGAGAAGAAAAATTTCGCAGGTAAGACTTAATAGGATGGATTGCTTTTATTTTCGTTATGATTCAAAAGTTTATTTGTATTTTATTTCAGTTTCTTTTAATGTCTAAATGTTATGTACATATATAACATAAGTCATACAGTTGTTGGCAGTAGTTTAATTCTCATAGGAGAGACAAAAATTATAAACTTTCTTGTGTTTTTTTATTACACTGCTGACACGATCGCTGTCTTCCACATATGCAAAGGAAGCGTTCCAAAAAAACACCGCGTATGTATGTAGAATTCGCGTATTTCGAGACTAGAAAATGTATGCAAATGTAGGGATGCGTTCCAAAACAAGCAAATTTGATGATAAATATTTTATTTCAAGACTATCAGTGGCTGTATTGATTTTCAACAGCAATTTGTCTATTTTTTTGATGCTCAGTTCAGTTTTCCTTCTGAATTTTATTTATCTTCGTCCGATTCGTGCTGCCCTTCCAGGTCTATCAATTTCTTTACTGATACCTCATAACCGTGCTCTTTTATTTATCTTATTAATATCTCTTAGTTCCAGGTCTTAAAAGCCATCCATTCTAATCCGTTTTCCAAGTAAGGCAAGTTTTCTGCGCTGCATTCAATATTGGGACCCGCAATATTTTCTACACACTCAAGCCGTAGTGGTTAGCAAACTGCATTCATCGTCTTTTTTACTTGCACCTAAGGGCAAGTATTGGTTTCGTAAAAAATTTCGAACTGGAGATTTTAATCAAACTTGACATTACTATGATGGAGAAGTCCAAAAAAGTGGGTCCGGCAGTTCCGTCTGTCTGTCTGTCTGGATGTCTGTCTGTCTGTCTGTTTGTCTGTCCGTCTGTTTGTCTATTCGACTGCAGCCAAAACGGCTAAGCGGATTTGCTTCAAACTTCATATCTGGGGTCTGTGGGATAATCCCTAGAGGCGAAATTGGAATTTTCATTCTAACCTCAAAATTAAGGGTACTTTACCTAAGGCCGATTTCACTAAAAATAGATTTTCTCGGAAACGGTTCTAACGATTTTGATAAAATTTCATATGTGAGTTAGTTTGGGTATATGCTATTAGGTAGCATAACACGTTTTGCGCGAAAAATGCGTATAACGGTAATTTTAGAAATTGGCTGTTTCTCGGCTATTTCTTCAGCGATTGAGCTTGAAATTAATATCTGAGGTGAGTATAATAAAGGCCAATTTATAACGTACCAAGTTTTGGAACTGCCAGGCCCACTTTTCGAAAATTTACATTTTTTCAAAACTTTTACTAGAAATCGAAAAATTTGTTAAAACGAAATTAATAGCCCTTGAAGTTCTCTATAATTGACTTGAACATCATATAAGGCCATACCTACTTTTTGAGGGCATTTTTGCAAAAAAAAATGAATTTGCGAAATCTCCCAGATAGCATCAGAAAGAGAATCAGTTCAATGTTATCAATTCCATCAAAAATGCAGAATGCCACGCCCACGTTATTAAGCCTCATGTGTAAGAAAAAAAAAACTTGAATTTCAGTGCCTATAAGATTGTAAACTTATAGCATTAAGGTGCAAGTACGTACGACCCAGTCGTGCACTTTATTTTCTTATACCAGAATGGTTTGATGTTCTTTATTGGATCCGCTGTCTCCCGAAGAGTAAGCTTGTTAGGTTCATCTGTACCTCCTAATACCATGAGGAAAGTTTGACGTATTTAGATACCATTGGGAGCAAAAAAACGGATCTGCATAAGAACAGAAAAAGCTACAATCCGTCGGAAGTCCTACAACCCGCTGGATGGATTTCAAAATATTTTGAGTTTTGGGCGGTTGAATTGGTTTTATGACCGAAATTTGAGTCCTTTTATATATTATAAGGGTATATTAAGTTTAATACTTAGTTTGTAACATAGAGATATACAGACCCTATAAAGTATCACTCCTATCGTGGAGCCCGTCGGAAGGAATGATTCACTAAAAATGAAAAATTAACATTGTGCAATCCACTGAAATGAACGATTCACATGTCGATAATGTGAACGAAATTCACTGTATCGTGGAAACCGCACGGATCAAATCTCCTCATACATTTGACATTCGCAACTATTTCAATGCGGATTTGGTTGTTGTGTTGTAGTTATCTAAAGGATTAATCCAAAAAAACAAAGGATGATTTAAAAAAAACCGACGGTGGACAGTCGAGAATATAGAAAGAATCTACAAAAAAATATAATACGTTGTTTTTGTAGTTCTAGTAGGATTTATTGGTCTAAATAAATGGTCAGTTTAAAAATTCAATTTTACTACTTCACACTAGAACGCTGATTTTAAGCAGTTCACAGGATTTCAAATTCTACAGGTAAATTCTCAAAGAACATGAATTTGGACTGAAGAAAGCCGAAAGGAAATCATCCAGTGATCCCAGTTGTTGCAAAGTTGCACTTTATCTATCAATCAACACTAACAAAAAGTCTCATATCAGAGACGAAAATCGTTTAGATTATACGTAGATTCAAACTGCCTGATTAGATAATTCCTTTAGAATTAGAAGTCGAAACAGAAGTCCTCGGACATTCTTAACCCGCTAACAGCAACATATCTTTAAAGGAAATATGCATTTATCGGGTGTCTGCGTTTTCATTTGTTGAAGAGAACAGAGGAGTAATTTTGCCTTATCTATGTACATATTTAAACCAAAAAATTTTATTAAAACCAAATATTTAGACATTAAAATTTTCTACCTATATAATTCACCAATACATTGTCTTTAGCCATGCCCACATTTTGGGGGCGTTTTCATTAAAAAAAATTTTTATTATATTTCGAGAGGGTCGGATGAGCATTATGACTTTGCTCACCAAATACCCATCCTTTCTTTGTTTCGTTCCTATTCTTTTACCAACATCGAGTGTTTTCAGTACAAGTATGTCCACCAAATGTATGTTTTCACTTGTGCTGCTGGTTTGACGAAGAATTTACATTTTTATACTGGGAACACAATTGACTTATACCATGTTCCCACGAAACGAAATCGCGAGGTCAAATCTCTCCAAACCTCCGAGGTTTCGCCATACATTATCGGGTTTCGAAATCTCGTGATTTTGGCGAAATCTCTTTGAGTTCATTCGTCCGTGAAAGGTTGTCAAACCGAACAAACCTATAGCGTGAACTTTGATTTATTTTGGTGTTCATTTATATTGTCAGTTGTAGATGACACAATTTTCGATTTTATTTTCATTTTAGATCGGACAAAAAAAAAATATTTTTAAAAGAAATATTCTAATTACACATAAATAAATTTTTTCAGCAAACGGAAAATCACATTTTTCTATCACATTTTTATGGAAAGCTTTCAAATGCAATCTGGTTCCGTTGCACGATTGGGTTTAAATTCCATAACAGCATAACAAGAGTGCCCACCTTCAATATTATTTTGTGTGAAGGAACACCTGCGGGGTTGAAAGTATGCAAATATTACAACGGGTAATGCACCACTTCTTCGATATCTCCTACCTACTGTGTCTATAAAGTTGTATGTCATATCAAAGCAGCCAAATTAATTTCGATTTTCTTGGTATTAGCACTTCCATCTGTTGGTTATGTTCTTCAAATTCGGAGCGTCTATATGTCCCTCACGATTTGACACAAACTGTAAAAAATTTGTATTTTTCCCTTTTCTTCTTCCATATTTCCGTCGTTTATTTCTAGTTTCAAGCTGCACAAACTTTTCACCATCCACGTCCCAACCATGTCTTAAATGTATTCTTTTTATACCCTATTCAAAGCGTATATTAAGTTTGATACATAGTTTTGTAACATAGAGAACTAATTGAGATCGACAATATAAAGTATGTACCTATGTATATATGTATACTCGTGATCAGTATCAAGACAACCTGATCAGTAGCAAAAGACGATTGAGCCATGTTTGTCCGTTTGGCCGTCCGTCCGCTTGTCTGTGCGTCTGTATATTACCACTTTTTCGGCCTTAAATTTTAAGCTAGAAGGATGAAATTTCTTATCTGTATGCCACGCCCACTTTAGAAGGCTTGATGCAAGGGAAGTACGATAGGGTATTATACAACTGCTTCGCTTTTGGCCACAAGTAGGATGATTTCAGGCAGGCCCTTATGTCATCACCACAAAATCCTCTTGGAAAGACTGACAAAGTCTGTCTACTCCCTTGATTGCGACATTCTCTACTTATCCCAGATTATATCCTTACATAAAACTTTAATTATATACCTATGTATGTATAATGCAAAAGTGTTGCAGCTATTCCAGACGAAGCGATATCAATCCTCTTATACTAGCAAGCAACAGGCTAATGTGAAAAATGTTTTCCGTTCCGCCTGGAGCGTCCAAGAAAAAAATGTTATGATCTGTTGATTTGAAGCTTTAAATGATTTCATTATAAACTTTCTTCTGATTACAGTTGAGCAGCGGGTGGTGTTATAGATCGTCTATTACATATGACATTTCAATAGTGATTAAGCGGCTGACCTCCCACGTTAACTACTAAGTTCTTGAGCAGTATCAAGTATTTGCTGTAGACATTCCTAATATGTTGGTCTGGTCATACAGTCCCCGACATACTTTTTTCAACTTTTTATATCTTCACCCAAATTCTCAGAGACGTAGTGGATTCAACAACTGGCAAAAACCAGCATTATTGCATATTGGAGACCTCAATGAGATAATTCATAGACAGAAGCTTCCTTTATCTGGTTTCAATATTTTTCGTCTTCCAATAGTCTCTGGAAGTTGTAAGCAGCCACCGTCATTAAGTTTGAGAAGGATGTAGGCCCTCGGATTTCGTGGAGATGGAGGTAATAGCACTCGGCGTTGCTGGAATGAACAATATAAAGCCTACCGAGAATACGATCTGTTTTTTTATCCACAATGCACGGGTACGCCCTCTGCTTCATCTTACAAAATTATTATATCTCCAGACGTAATAAAATGACTTGCAGTACAAAGATGCATATATACTGGGAGAAGTGATCGACTTTGCTTCATTCGAAAAATGCCATTAATGTTCTTTGGAGGATGTTTTATTGTTTCCATAAGGTTATCGTCTGAAAAGTATGTATTTTCCAAGTGTATACTTAAATGTATAACAGATGGAAATCATTCATTTATTTCAATCGGCCTCTGAATTGCCGATCTCATATATTTAGTATTACCTCATCATGATTTTCTTCAAGTGTAAATTTTTTATATATTCCCTTATTAATATCCTATTTAATAAAACTACAAACGTGCTGAATGTTTACACTGATAAAGACTAGATAACGACTGAAATTCAAAATACATTATGATCATGTTATTGCGCGGGCACCCACACACACACACGCACACACACGATAGGGCAATGATAGCAACTGGCGCACGCGTGACTGTGGTCTCCACTGATGGAAAATTATTGGGCTATTGATTTGAATAATTGCTCTGAGCTTTGCTCAGCTTAAGTAGAAGGATGATTTATAGCTTAAATAAATCGGAGACGAATTTAATTCAAGGTTCTCAGTGACTGCTCACCTTCACTCTCAATTTTAAAATAGAGTTCGACCCCAGTATTTGCTGCATTTTTCTAAATTCCAAAAATATAGACCCGTAATAACTTTTTGGAAAGAAGATCAAGTTTCTCAAAAGCTGGTTACAAAACTATGTATCAAACTTAACATACTCTTAGAGTTAAGTTATTCCAAATTTTAAGTCAGTATTCTTATTAATATAGTTCGGTATTAAAGATATTACTTATTTATTAAACTCCCGACCTATGAAGAGTCTCTGCCTGTGATACTGCGACCCTCTATCCACTTCAGTCCCGGACACACTGCTGCCAATTCGTCACACCAAACATCCTGGAAACCCCAATTGATTGATCCTTAAAGGATCCGCTTCGTCGTCTCGATCCTGAGAGATGGAATTCGAAGACATGATTTATTGGCCACTTGCTTGATTTGGCCAAGTTTGATCAAAATCTAGAGTTAGATAATTTTCAGGAAACCAATATGTACATACATACAGACAAACTTATGTATGGATATACTACACCCTATAGATTAGGAGCAAGCAAAAATTGGAAACGCGCTGAGTGTGTTGAGATGTAATAGGGATTCTTGATACACATTTTAGGTAAAAAGATTGGAAACCCTTCAAGTTTTTTGGGCTCAGCTAAAGTATGGTTTATAAATGTAAAATCATAAATACAGTACTAAAACCCTTTTCCATGCCAACGCGATGCGTATGCTGAGGTTTTTAGCCACTACCACCTCTGCGATATCATCGGCGTATCCGATTATGTCCACTCCTTATACGTAGTACTATATCGTACGTCTCTTTCCACATTGCAGGACCTAGAACTGATCCCTGTCGACTTCCTCCTGTAATTTTATGCCTTTTTGGTCTTTCTTGGGCGCTGTGGCTCAAGTGGTTAAAACGTTGGACTACGGCGGAGCGAGTGCTGTGCTTTCAAGTACCACTCATATGTATGGCATCAACAGTCGGTCGCATTTTTCGGCAGCCAAATTGGTGTTCTGAAAAAAGTCCTTTCTCGTCAGCTACTACGAGTAATGTATTGTAAAATATCTTTCTGAGTATATTTCCCATGGTGTCCAGTATGCCGGCGATAGGACAACGGAGGAGGCTTCTTTAACTTTGGTGGCAAGACAAGATGCTGCATTTTCCATTTTTCAAGGCACTTCTGCATCGCCATAATGAGGAGGTTTGGGGTCGAATCACGTCCTCCGTTAACGAGTAACGTGTGAACGGAATGTGTGTATTTGGGATCATGACGTTCGTGAACGTATGCGAATTAACGTGATTTGGCATCACGACTTCCGTAAACGAGTACATGAACATGCTCGTTCAGTCGAATTGTTATTCGATTGCTTGCCACTGATCGTGTACATTTGTATATTGGGAGAATAATTAAGAAAATGTAAGTTAAATCATAAATAAAGAAGAATTGTAAGAATTATATATTATAAACATTTTTTTATAGCAAACGTGAATAAAATAAATTCTGCGCAAAAAATTATTAAGGTGGAGTACATGAATGAGCACCCAAATTTGGCAAAAAATTTGTTCCCAAACAGTTGCCAAGGGAAAGCCACATCCATAAAGTATCCTTTGCATCCGGCTGAATCAGCTGGCTTAAATAAGATATGAAGAGGGCATAATTTTTCTTCTATCTCCTCAAGCACGTAGGACGTTTGTTTTGAGTTACTGCTTTGACACATCCCAATTAGGTAGTGTTGATACCCTCCACTTGCTAAAAGCGAAAGTGTTGCTGCTAATTGCAACACAGGCGACACTGCCGTGGGCAATTGGGCACTGAATTGAAGCATTGAAAATACGTATTGGAAAGCAACACAGGAGACACTGCAGTGGGCAATTGGGCACTGAATTGAAGCATTGAAAATACGTATTGGAAAGCGTCCTTACTCAGACTGAACCTTTTAATAAATCTGTAAATAAAAATTATATTTACGCAATGAGTTTTGAAAAGTACTTCAAATTGTTCTTACACTTTATTTGATAAGGACAGTGGATTGCTAGTATCTCTTAGTTGTCTTCGAACTATTTTTTCATCGATTTCACTCTCATCTGATGAACTAAGGTAAAAGAATAGCACCGGATCCATTTTTCAAAGAAAATTATTTTATTTTGCCGAATTTCACTCTCAAATGACATGTATTTGAAGTTTAAACTATTACGATTCTTACTTTTAATCTGGTACAACCGGTATGACAAATTGAAAATTACGTTCCATTTGCTTTCGCAGGACGTAATCCCAATACGTTCATTCGTATGACGTGTGAGGGAATTTGTATTCGTACGATTACCGATCCGTTCACGGAGGACGCGATTCGACCCCTGGTCTATTTATTACAGTTGCCTTTATTGCCTTTTTCGGGATGCCGTCGGTTCTTGGCGCCTTGGTGTCGCCTGTCTTAAGCAGCTCCTCCAGAGATCTCATTCTTGATCGCTGGACTTTGCGTCAAGTTTTTAGGCATCTTGCCCGAAGTGTCCTTAATTCGTCTGTCTACCAGTAATACCGTGATGCCCTTCTGCCGTTTGTTCTCCTTGGCATTGGTGATGGTGGTTGTAAGGCGATGTGCGAGGTGCTCTGCTGTTCCGCTTAGGGTTAAATTGCCATTTAACATGTCCTCGAACGTATCCTTGTCGAAAGTTCTATAATTTTATTTTGGACCCGTAAATTTTGGGGGCAGCATTGGTATCTTTTCTTCTATTATCAGTATTATCACTTGGTTGTCGCTGCGTGTGTATTCCTCACTGATCTGTGTACTTTATATGTACACAGTTCCCAGAATGGAGTTCCTCACAGGAGTGATGTCGATGATAGAGCCTATTCCAGTCTTTCGACCGTTGCTAGCGATGCCTATCGATAGCGGGGCGACAGTTTCCAATAGAGCCTGTCCTTTGGTGTTGGTGAATCTGCTGCTCCATTTTGTGGCGCATGCATTAAAGTCACTTCCTATAACCACTGGGGTTCTCTGGAGCGCATCCGCGGTCAGATTGTCCAACATTAGTTGATATTCACTGGTCGTTAAGCTGGGTCGTGCGTAACAGCTATAGAAGTGGATGCCATTTATTTTCGCCCACACAAAACATTCTGTTTGGTCGTTAGTTTCTTGGAAGGCATATAAGAGATAGAGAGTCCCTCTGGATTTCTCCACAGTTCCTCCCTGGCTTTGATCCCTCGTGCCAACGCTAGCATCCGTTTAATAGAAATCTGGTTCACCCTCTGGGTTTCTATCCAGTGGCTCCCCAGGATCTCCCTTCTTCTGCTAGCTAACGCCGGACATTGACACAATATATGTATGTGCTGCCGTCCCGACTTCCTTCAGGCATAGTTCACAGGTGTCGTCCTCCAGAAGATCCATCTTCTTTAGGGGATACCCGAAATTCCCATGACCTGTAGATAACGCTACCACCCATTTCAGTGTTCTTCGCCCTAAGCTTAGAACCTCTCTGTGAGTGGTGCCACCCGGCATTTTAATAGCCATTTTCGCCTGTCTGCAACCTTCTACGGTTGACCACCTTCTCTGGTGTTCCGCCGCCGTCGCCCTGTTGCTAATCAGGTGTTCTACCACCGTAAAGATGATTATATCACCAATCTTCTTTTCCGGAAGTGTTCCATCTCCGCTTTCCTAATAAATAAGTCGAGCGGCAGGATACCTAGGATCACTTCCATTGCGCACGTCGGTCTCGTTCGTATTGCACCCACGATCCCTAAACATGCCAGTCGTTGGACCCTATCTAAGTGCTTCTTTACAGTTTTCTGGTTGGCTTTTTGCCACCATATAACTGATGCATATGTGATAATCGGTCTAACTATCATCGTGTACATCCAGTATGCTGACCTCGACGAGATTCCCCACCTTAGTCCACATACTCGTTTGCACTGATGAAGCACCCTTTTCGCCTTTCTAATCTTCTCTTCCACATGGAAGTTCCAAGTTAGTCCAGCATCTAGGTATACACCCAGATACTTAACCTTCCTGGTCCTTCACCTGCAGCTCCGATCCGAAAAGTGTCAAGGGCTGAAACTCCGCTGCACTACTCTGAGAGCATTTCTCATGGTATCTGCTGTGATGTTCATGAATTTACCTCTTGCCATTATTGCTATATCTTCGGCATATCCCACAGTGTGGATGCCAGTCTCTTCAAGTCTTCTCAGGAAAGAGTCCACAGTTATATTCCACAGAGTAGGTGATAAAACACCTCCCTGCGGGCAACCTCTGCTGACCCTTCCTCTAAGTCTTGAAGTTCCCGTCTGAATATTTATCACCCTATTTTTCAGCATATTGTCCACCCATCTCACCACCAATGGGATGGGTGCGTTCCTGCGTTTTTCTAAGGCTACTCTCAGACTTTCGAAGCATATCTTATCGAAGGCACCTTCAATGTCCATTATTATGGTCATTGCGATGCCTCCGGTATTCATCTCCTCTTCCGCAACGCGTACCACCTGGTGTAGCGCTGTTTCCGTAGACCTGCCAGCTCTGTATGCATGTTGTCTACTACTCAAAGGACACGCTCTCAGCGCCGTGCTGTCCATATGGTCCACCACAATTCTTTCCATTGTTTTCAACAGAAATGATGTTAGGCTGACCGGTCTGAAGGACTTCGCTTCGGTGTAGTCCTTTTTTCCCGGTTTTGGAAGAAACACCACATCTGTTTCCCTCCATGGTATGTAGCCTATTGCTAGGCATGTGACGTATATACCCCTAATCCTTGGTACAATGAGGTCTGCACCACATTGCATTAAAGCTGGGAAAATACCATCCGGTCCCGCGGTCTTGTAAGGAGAAAATGTTTTTATCGCCCCACTGACCGCTTCTGGTGTTACTATCCGTTCCGCTTCAGCCCTATCCATCCTGTTTGTTCCTTGTTTCCTCAGAGCCCAGGGCTGATCTGACTTAAGCCTTCCCGGAAAGTGTATTTCCATATTTAGGACCTCATTTGTGCGATCCAGTGTCTCAACCATCTCCTCCGTTCTATCACGAATGAGTCCGACTTTGGTAACTGGATCTCTCGAGACAATTTTCTGAAGTCTATTGACCTCAGCTGTGCTTCTCATATTCGAGCAAAATTCCCTCCAAGACTCCCTTTTACGTTGTCGAAGAGTTGCTTTTAGCTCTTTCTTCTTTGTCTTGTACTCATCCCATGATTCAGGATCATCCCTTCTCATGGCATGATTAAAGGTTTTTCTCACTTCCTTCGTTAGATTTTCAAGTTCCCTATACCACCAAGGCGTGGGGTACTTTTCATCTACCAAAGTAGGTGTACACGCCTCTTGGTAAGCTTTTTCAACAGCTGATTGTTAGTACTTCAGCTGCGACGCTACATCCCAAGTGGTTTTCGGTATTTTGGGTACCCTCCCATTCAGTTTATCCCCTAACACTTCCTGGTATTTTATTTTGTCCGTGTTCCTGGGAATCCTGAAATATTTCCGATCTTTTTTTCTTTTAGATCCATATCGAACATCAAATGAGATGGCTCTGTGGTCCGACATCATTGTCTGATCCCTTACCTTCCAATCTGATATTCTATCAAGCATTCTATTACTACACAGAGTCACATCAATCACTTCCCTTCGTCTCGCATCCACAAAGGTCGGTTCTGTTCCTCTGTTAGGAATAGTTAGCTCTTTGCACACTACAAATTCGAATAAAGCTTCTCCTCTGTAGTTATCGTTGGTGCTTCCCCACACTGTACTGTGTGCATTAGCATCGCAACCAATCACTAGATCTTCGCTCTTACCCCTGCAGACATTTACCAGATACTCGACCTCTTTTGTTGGAGGAGGCTCTGGGAAGTCATATGGCAGGTATGCCGATGCTATGACAAAGCCGCCCGCACCTGCTCCTACTCGCACAGCGACAAGGTCTGGGACACAAAGTTGCGGCAGCATAAGTATACAAGATCTAGCTCTTTCACCAGATCGCACATAGTGTAAAGTGGCAATACTTTACTCTAATACTCTAATCCTTCCTTTGAAAATACAAGGCTCCTGCAACAAGGCAATATCAATTGATTCCTTCACAAAACATCTGGTCAGCATTGCTGATGCAGCTTTGCTGTGGTGAAGGTTCAATTGAATCACCCTAAGTTTTTCCCGGTACTTGGAAGGCATACTTCCACGTACCCACATTGCCGTTAGTGTTGTCTTATCACAGATCCAATTATTGTTCTCGTTGGGATATTTATAGAGTTCATTAATCATAATAACGTCTACCCTTTCCTCTTTGGCCGTTTGGATGTCTTGAGCTATTCTACAGTGATTGAGATTTATCTGGTGGAATATCCGCTGGACTAACCTTCCTTACGATGGTGTACATAGTACATGGTTTTTGTGGAAAAAGATGCTCTACTATGGTTCGCAGCATTATTGGACATGTTATTAGAAGGGTCCTATAACCTTTCAGTTTGGTCATTACCATTCTGTATGCCGAGCCCCAGTGGTTAATGTTGTCTTCCTCACAGCGGCGTTTGAAACATATGGTTTTGCTCTCCTTAATTGCTCTATTTAAATTGTGTCTTGCCAGTTTAAAAGCGTCGAGCCAGTGTTGGAAATTTGGTCTCATTCTTGATCGCTGGACATTGCGCTGGGTTTGTTGGCATCTCGCCCGATGTGACCTTATTTCGTATGTCCACCAGTAACACGCTGATGCCTTCCTGCAGTTTGTTCTCCTAGGCATTGATGCATCGCATGCGGTGGTGATGCTAGTTGTAAGGCGATGTGCGAGGTCCTCCGCTGTTCCGCTTTGGGTTAAATCCAGCCTTCCAATAGGTATTTGCGATACCTATCGATAGGGGGCGAAAGTCTCCAGCCTGTCCTCTGGTGTTGGTGAGTCTGCTGCCCCATTCAGTGGCCCATGCATTAAAGTCACCTCCTATAACCACTGGGGCTCTCTGGAGCGCATCCACGGTTAGATTGTCTAACATTAGCTGGTAGTCACTGGTCATTAAGCTGGATCGTGGGTATCTAACAGCTGTAGAAGTGGATGCCATTTATTTTCGCTCGGACGAAACCTTCTCTTTGGTCGTTGGTTTCTTGGAAGGCATAGCGTCCACATATCCATATTGCCACTCGTTTTGCCTTATCACAGATCCAATTATTGTTCTCGTTGGGACATTTATAGCGTTCACCTTATCACACTTTGATAAGGCTACATTAGGCAAATTTTGCTTTATGTCACTTATGTGTATGCATAAACAGTGGAATATCTATGGGGGGGCATGCTGCTCCCCCTGCAACCCCCTGCTTGGGGTCACTGTTGGATTTGGGGTAGGTGCGAGGTTGGGTATATGCAAATTTTCTTTATATCCATATTTCGCATGGATCCTCAACCTCGCACTTACCCCAAATCCAACAGTGAAACCAACCAGGGGGGTTGCAGGGGGGCAGCATGCTCCCCCATAGATATTTCACTTTTGCATATACATAGGTGACATAAAGCAAAATTTGCCTAATGTAGCTTTGCCATTCACTTACTTGTTCCATGCGCTTCTGGGTATTTGAATTCTCTAAGCTTATTTAAAAACAAACATGTTAGGTGGGACATAAGATCCAACATTTTTTGATGGGACTTATGTCCCGATGCGGTGGGACATAAGTCCCTAATTCGAAAAAAAAGTTTAGGACTTATGTCCCTGCGCCATCGATTACATCGTCTATAGTCGTGACCTCGTCGATGTCTTTGACTTCGGGGATATCGCGTTGTGTAAGTCATCTTACGTTCGCTTGCTCCGCTAAAGCGTCACTGATGGCGCCTTTAAACTCGGTGGTCTTGATACCTGTCTCCTTGAGTTGTAGTAGGAGGTCGCCCTTCTGTGTCCTCCTGATTTTGGATACCGCCTTTTACACTGTTTCTAGTTTGTGGTCTGCCTTTACCTTTTGTAGTATCTCCGCGTATGAGAGGGTCCCCGTAGCTTTAATAACAAAAGCGTCAGATCTAGGTTGTTTGGCCTCTTGCTGGTTCTTTTTGTCCACCCCCTTTTTGGTGGTACTTGATCGTTTTTTTTTGCCTGTTGCCTGCTTCATGTTTGTGGATGAATTGCCTTGTTTATCTCTGGCGACAGTGGTCTCAACGCGAGTTGTTCCGTCCTTCTCTTTGGTGTTAACCAAATGTAGGTTTTTTTCGTTGCGCTTCAACTGTGGGCGTTTTTTGTCTGTAACATCGTTTTGCTTCCGCTTTAACTCCAGTGCATCATTCTCTGCAACACTCTTTGGTGTGTATTGTTGCTTCCGCTTTGGTTCCGGCGGTTCATCGTCTGCAACCTTCCTTATCTTGCGCTCTAATGTTCCCTTTTTGTTGAATTGTTTTGACGAATCACTTCCTTTGCTTTCTCGTCATGTAGCTGAATCGCCGAGAGTTCGTAGAGAGGTCTAATGCTTTCGATAGAATCTCGCATCGCTTGGTGGATCGAGCGTCTTTTGCCATCCTCAAGCATTCCTACCAGCTCTCTAATTTGCTCACCTAGCTTGTGAATATCAGATTGCTGTGTTGCGGGTGACTCGTGCCGCGTGTTACCTTGCGATGCTGGAATTTGGCCGATCGGTGATCTCAGCATCCTTGATCACCCCTTCGCTCTCCTCTACTATTCCTCCGGTGTTTTTATTTGTTTTGTTTGTAATCATTTCTTTTGGATCCCCACTCAAAGCCGCTATCAATGTTCGAATGTGCAGTCACCCAATGATCCCATGGTTGTCTATGCAAGCAGCGAGGCCATGCAAGGGTTGGCACAAGTCCTTATGGGGCTTCGTGTCAGAGCCTGATCGGTACTAAACAGGAATGTTACATCTGGACCTACAGCAAAAACTTAATGGTGATGAAACATTGAACGTACTTTGAGGCCTGGCAAGGTTTTAACGGGACGGGGCGCTTGCAGCATTAGCCTGAAGGCCATTTCCGCAAGATTTCACTCTTGCTTACTAAGGTAATAGAATACTACAAACGTCAGCCCTAATAGCTGTCATTCTAATTCGTTTTCCAGTATGCCATATTTAAGACCTTACTGGGCTCGGTTTTAATGTTTATACCCTATCCTAAGGGTATATTAAGTTTGACACATAGTTTGTAACATAGAGAAATAATCGAGATAGACCCTATAAAGTATATATGTTCGTGATCAGCATCAATAGCGAAATCGATTGAGCGATGACCGTCCGTCCGTCCGTCCGTCCGTCCGTATGTCACCGCTTTTTGGGCCTTAAATTGTGAGCTAGGACGATGAAATTTCATATCTGGGCTTCTGAGGAAAAGATACAGTACAAGTGTAAAAATTTTTGAAATCCGCCCACTGCCACGCCCACTTTTTCATAACTTCACTAAATTATATGAAACCGAAAAATTTTGTTAAGACCAAATATTTAGGCATTCAGATTCCCTACAATCCACAAACACAAAAGTTTTGGCCACGCCCACTTTTTGGGGGCGTTATCATCAAAAAACCTATTTTGATAAAATTTTACATGTAACATCCTCAAACGTTCGACATTATAGCTATATTTAAGTACAAAATGCAATTTGGCCACGCCCATTTTATAGAGGGGAGGATAGGGTATCATATGATCCGTTCCAGACGGATTGTAGTTTTTCTGTATGTTTTTTTATAATATTGATGACGAAGTCTATTATTATAGCATTATACTATAATAATAAATTCTACTGTATGTACGTACATACATACGTATCTACATGTATGTATGTACATCTATGTATATATGTATGTGCAGCGTTCCTTCCGATCTTCCGGATCTCGCCATTTGCTCTTAACTGTTTCTTTCGTAGTCACCTTCTGAGATGGGAAGCACATACATATATGGAAGACGGTGTTTACTCGCCTTGTCATAGGGGTTCCTCTGCCCTATTTAGCCACGCCCTCTTTCTCTGCCACTCTTGGTCGGGGACTGTTTATTGGGTATTCGCAGCTAACCTCCATTTCTGCAGGCCGTCCACTACCCGCCAGCTGTGAACCCCACAGTCGCCTGAGCTTAGCCTCATCAGCCCGTCCGACTTGGTGCTTGTGCGTCCTTTTATTATACCCTATCCTAAGGGTATATTAAGTTTGACACATAGTTTGTAACATAGAGAAATAATCGAGATAGACCCTATAAAGTATATATATTCGTGATCAGCATCAATAGCGAAATCGATTGAGCGATGACCGTCCGTCCGTCCGTCCGTAAGTCACCGCTTTTTGGGCCTTAAATTTTGAGCTAGGACGATGAAATTTCATATCTGGGCTTCTGAGGAAAAGATACAGTACAAGTGTAAAAATTTTTGAAATCCGCCCACTGCCACGCCCACTTTTTCATAACTTCACTAAATTATATGAAACCGAAAAATTTTGTTAAGACCAAATATTTAGGCATTCAGATTCCCTACAATCCACCCATACAAAATTTTTGGCCACGCCCACTTTTGGGGGCGTTTTCATCATAAAACCGATTTTTGGGACTTACATTTTTAACTAGGACGCTGAAATTTCATATCTGGGCTTCTGACGAAAAGATACAGTAGAATTGTAAATTTTTTTTACATCCGCCCACTGCCACGCCTACTTTTTTATAACTTCACTAAATTATATGAAACCGAAAAATGTTGTTAAGACCAAATATTTGGGTATTTAGATTCCCTACAATTCACCCGTAAAGTAGTTTTGGCCACGCCCATTTTTTGGGGCGTTATCATCAAACCACCTATTTTGATAAAATTTTACATGTAACATCCTCAAACGTTCGACATTATAGCTATATTTGAGTACAAAATGCAATTTGGCCACGCCCACTTTATAGAGAGGAGGATAGGGTATCATACGATCCGTTCCAGACGGATTGTAGCTTTTTTTTATGTTTTTTTTTCTGGTTGCGCCAGGGAGGTGGGGAATCTTCTAAAGATGCCAATAGCCCGCGCTAGTGGCATGCACGATTCATATACCTGGTCCTGACATAAGTCAGCCGATACACGGCTACCTACTAAACCTCACCCCCATACACAGACTTCAACCATTCCCTCCGCGGGACTGCCGTTAGGTATTACTTCGCGGGGTTGGTTAGCAAATTAAGCTATTCGTCTTATGTCACCTGCTTCTGAGGCTTCTGCTGCTTCTGTTACTTTTCTTAGCCTCTCTATTCTCCGCAGCTCATTTTGGAGCGTTGTTATGAAGCAACATACTGCCATCCAGTTTTCCTCCGACTGCAACATGTGATCGATGAGTAACGACGGGCGGGGCAGAGTAATTCTCCATGTCGTGAAACGTGTGCAGTAAAATACTGCATGCTCCGTATCTTCGTCTTCGTCTGGACATTCCGGGCAGGATGGAGAGCTGTCATGTCCGAATCTGGAGATACTTGCGATAACCGCCGTGACCGACAGGAACTGCGTAAGATGGTAGTTGCAGTCCCCATGCTTTCGACTTATCCAGTTTTTGATTGTCGGTATCAGTTTGTATGTCCATCTGCCTTTGGTTGGATTGGACCAGCGAGCCTGCCACATATCTGCTGATGCTGCCTTTTCTTCCATGTTAATCACTTTGATGCCCCTGACGTCGTGGTGGCTCAGCGTTCTTCTATTGTATATCGTCAGCATCTAGGGCTAGGGCGATGAAATTTCATATCTGGGCTTCTGAGAAAAAGATACAGTACAAGTGTAAAATTTTTTAAATCCGCCCACTGCCACGCCCACTTTTTCATAACTTCACTAAATTATATGAAACCGAAACATTTTGTTAAGACCAAATATTTAGGCATTCAGATTCCCTACAATCCACGCATAGAAAAGTTTTGGCCACGCCCACTTTTTTGGGGCGTTTTCATCACAAAACCGAGTTTTAGGCCTTAAATTTTTAACTAGGACGCTGAAATTTCATATTTGGGCTTCCAAGAAAAAGATACAGTACAAGTGTAAATTTTTTTTACATCCGCCCACTGCCACGCCTACTTTTTTATAACTTCACTAAATTATATGAAACCGAAAAATGTTGTTAAGACCAAATATTTGGGTATTTAGATTCCGTACAATTCACCCATAGAACAGTTTTGGCCACGCCCACAATTTGGGGGCGTTATCATAAAAAAACCTATTTTGATAAAATTTTACATGTAACATCCTCAAACGTTCGACATTATAGCTATATTTGAGTACAAAATGCAATTTGGCCACGCCCACTTTATAGAGAGAAGGATAGTGTATCATACGATCCGTTCCAAACGGATTGTAGCTTTTCTGTATGTTTTGTTTGTTGTTTGTGATCATTTCTAGTAGGTCCCCACTCAAAGCCGCTATCAATGCTCGAATCTGTAGTCATCCTAGGATGCGTGTGTGTGTGCGTGCGTGTGTGTGTATGTGTGTGTGTCTTTCGTTTTATGGTAGCATGCCGGGCTACCAGCATGCACGATTCACAGACCCGAATTACTCGATGCCAGGAATGCGCCTACGTACTAATCCACACCCAGCACTCTTCTACCACTCTCCCCGCGGGACTGCCGTTAGGTACAACTTCGCGGGGCTGGTTCGCTTTATGCTATGCTCTCTGTTTCTGCTGTTACAGCTCGCCTTATTTTCTCTATTCTTTTGAGCTCGATTTGAACGTTCGTTACGAACCCAGAAATTTCCATCCAGTCATCCTCTGAGCGCAGCATTCGCTCTATAAGGCACTGTGGGGTTGGTTGGAAGACTGTTTCTCCATTCTACGAGGCGTCTGCAATCGAATACAGCATGCTCTGTGTCCTCTTCCTGGTCTGGGCAGTAGGGGCAAAAGGGTGAGCTATCGTGTCGAAATCGATGTACATATTTCCGATAGCCACCGTGGCCGGACAAGAACTGCGTAAGATGGTAGTTGCAGTCACCCTGGACTCGTTTTATCCTGGACGCGATAGTCGTGATCAACTTGTAGGCCCATCTGCCTTTAGTAGTGTTGTCCCACCTAGCTTGCCACGCAGTCATTGAGACTGATTTTTCCTCTTCGTTGATGCTCTTAATTGTTGATGGTTCCAACTGCCTCGAGGTTCTCCTGTTGAAGATCCTTAGCATCTCGTCTGCGAAGATGTCAATAGGGATCATTCCGGCTATGACGAAAGCAGCTTCGTCCGAAATCATTCGAAAGCAGTGGATTGTCCTCTTAATGCGCAGAGTCTGTAGACTGACGATAATTTTCTTCTCGTTTCCTTCATGTTGCTAGTGCCCTTGCCCATACGAGGCAGCGAATAATAGGACTGAGCTGACTACTCTGGATATCAAGATCCTTCTAGGATACCGAGGTCCTCCAATGTTTGGCAGATTTCGGGCAAGTGCTGCTTGCATTAGTGACGCCTTTTTACTCGTCATCATTACTCCTAGGTATTTTATTGCTTCCTTCGATCTTGTACTTTGGTTTCAAACCCTTATATTCGCATATTCTACAGTTTTCCGACTGGTTATTAAGACGGCTTCTGTTTTGTGGTTCGCTAATTCAAGGCCATCGGTTTCCAACCAGTCTTTGATTTTAGCCTTTGCTTCGTTGGTGGCCGTCTATATTTCGTGAATATGTTTTGCCACTGTAACAAGTGCAATATCGTCAGCAAAACCAAATATTTTAACTCCTTGTGGCAACTTTAGTCGTAGGACTCCATCATATATGATGTTCCATAGTAGAGGTCCCAGTACCGATTATTGTGGGACCCCCGCCGAGACATTATAGTACTCTATTTCGTCATTTGTCTCGTACCTCAGCCTCCTGTTACTGAGGTAGCTTGATATTATTCTCCGCAGGTAGTATGGTGTGTCCATTCTGGTGAGTTAAAGGCGTTTTTTATGTCCAGCGTCACTACTGCACAGTATTCCTTTGTCCCCCATCACCATCTCTCTCCACTTATTGCTTCCGTTGCTCTGTCAACTACCGCTTTTACAGCGTAGCCTTTATGCATGCTACAGAGAATTCATTCCAAGAGATTGTTGGATTGTTGTCCTCTGTGTTGGTCTCTCTTATTATGTCACACATAGTAGATGGACATTGTGGGAATAAATGTTCAACTATGGACTTCAGCATTATGGGAAATGATATTTGTTGGCACCTGGAGCCCTTCAGTTTAGTCATTACTATCCTGTATGCCGTGCCCACGGATTTATGTCAGCTTCGTCGCATAGACGTTTGAAGCATATTCTTTTACTATCATTGATTGCCCTTTTTAAGTCCCGCCTTGCTAACTGGAATGTGTCTAGACATTCTTGGAAATCGGGTCTCCTTCTGGATCGTTGAGCTCTGCGTCGGGCTTGTAGGCATCTTGCCCTAAGTACTTTTATTTCTTCATTCCACCAGTAACAAGGTGCACCCATTTTTGCCGGCTGATCTTCGAGGCATTGCTGCATTACACGCTGTGGTAATAGCGCGGGTAAGTTGGTGCGATAGGGTCTCAGCTGTCCCGGGGGTAGACATCATTACCTCGAACATGTGCTTGTCGAAGAGTTTGTCTTTTCATTTCGGACCTATTTTGAGACGCGGCATGCTTTTCTTTTCATCGATAACGAATATTACTGTGCGTGGATTCCTCGCTGACGCGCCATTTTATGTTGCGTAGGAGGGAGTTGCTCGCGAAGGTAATGTCGATGATTGCTCCTCTTCCTGCTTTACGGTACGTGTTTACCCGTCCAGTGTTTGCAATGCTAATATTAAGGTGTGTGAATGTTTCCAGCAGAATGCGACCTCTGAAATTAGTGCGTCTGCTGCCCCATTGTGTTGCCCATGGTACTTGTGTGTTTTTTTTCTGGTGGCGCCAGGAAGGTGGGGAATCTTCTAAAGATGCCCGCGCTAGTGGCTTGCACGATTCATATACCTGGTCCTGACATAGAGTGTCCCGATATATGCCTACGTACTAAACCTCACCCCGCACACAGACTTCAACAATTCCCCCCGCGGGACTGCCGTTAGGTATTACTTCGCGGGGTTGGTTAGCAAATTAAGCTATTCGTCTTATGTCACCTGCTTCTGAGGCTTCTGCTGCTTCTGTTACTTTTCTTAGCCTCTCTATTCTCCGCAGCTCATTTTGGAGCGTTGTTATGAAGCAACATACTGCCATCCAGTTTTCCTCCGACTGCAACATGTGATCGATGAGTAACGACGGGCGGGGCAGAGTAATTCTCCATGTCGTGAAACGTGTGCAGTAAAATACTGCATGCTCCGTATCTTCGTCTTCGTCTGGACATTCCGGGCAGGATGGAGAGCTGTCATGTCCGAATCTGGAGATACTTGCGATAACCGCCGTGACCGACAGGAACTGCGTAAGATGGTAGTTGCAGTCCCCATGCTTTCGACTTATCCAGTTTTTGATTGTCGGTATCAGTTTGTATGTCCATCTGCCTTTGGTTGGATTGGACCAGCGAGCCTGCCACATATCTGCTGATGCTGCCTTTTCTTCCATGTTAATCACTTTGATGCCCCTGACGTCGTGGTGGCTCAGCGTTCTTCTATTGTATATCGTCAGCATCTCATCTGCAAGGATATCGATGGGGATCATTCCAGCTATAACAAAGGCGGCCTCGTCTGAGATGGTTCGAAAGCCGCTGATTGTCCGTAGCGCACAGAGTCTGTATGTTGACGATAGTCTCCTTTTGGTCTTCTTCGTCCTTAGTGCTTGCGCCCAGACTGGGGCGGCATATAACAAAACTGAGGTGATAACTCTTGAGAGTAAAATCCTTCTGGCATATCCCGGTCCACCGACATTAGGCAGTATGCGCGCGAGGGCTCCCTGTATTTGCGATGCTTTTTTGGCTAAATAATCAACATGCATTTTGAATTGCAGTTTGTTGTCCAGCATTACTCCTAGGTATTTAACAGCTTCTTTGGACTTTATGGTTTGGTTACCAACCTGAAAATTAGCGAATTCAACTGTTTTCCGACTGGTTATAAGGACAGCTTCTGTTTTTTGGTCGGCCAGTTCCAGTCCAGCGGATACCAGCCAGTCTTTAATCCGGGCAATTGCTTCATTTTTAGCTGACTCTACTGCGCTGATCTGTTTAGCTACTGTTACGACGGCAATGTCATCAGCGAATCCAATTATCGTTACTCCGCCAGGTAGCGCTAATCGTAGCACTCCGTCGTACATGATGTTCCACAGTAGCGGCCCTAAAACCGATCCCTGTGGGACCCCCGCCGTCACGTTGCAGTATTTTACTCCTTCATCGGTATTATACCTCAGCTTCCTGTTGTTGAAGTAGTTGGTCACTATACGCAGCAAGTGATATGGCGTATCCATCCTAGCAAGTGATCTCCTAATAAACGACCAGTTCGCAGAGTTAAATGCGTTTTTAATATCCAGCGTTACTACTGCACAGTACTCCTTTGTGCCGTAGAGCCATCTTTCTCCTTCGATAGCGCCTTTTGCAATATCGACTACTGCTCTTTCTGCCAAATTGATGATCTGAGAGGGCTCCTTTCTCTTCTGCCACTGCGAGTAAACTATTGTAGATTATCCTCTCGAAAATCTTTCCCATTGTGTCCAGTAGGCATATTGGGCGATAGGACGATGGGTCTCCTGCAGGCTTCTTTCCTTTTGGTAGCAGGACCAAATGCTGCATTTTCCATTTTTCGGGAAAGGTTCCTTCTTCGTCATTATGAAGAGATCTGGTCTCGTTTTTACGGCCGCCTTTACTGCCTTATTCGGGATGCCGTCGGGTCCGGGTGCCTTGGTGTCGCCTATCTTGCTGCATGCCTTAAGCAGCTCCTCCAAAGAAATTTGTGGAATATCCGCTGGACTGACCTCTCTTATGATGCTGCACATAGTAGATGGTATTTGGGGAAAGAGGTGCTCTACTAGTTTGGTCATTACTATTCTGTATGCTGAGCCCCAGGGGTTAATGTCGGCTTCCTCACAGAGACGCTTGAAACATGCGATTTTGCTCCCCTTGATTGCTCTATTTAAATTGCGTCTTGCCAATTTAAAAGTTTCCAGACATTGTTGGAAATCTGGTCTCCTTCTTGATCGCTGGACTTTGCGCCGGGATTGTAGACATTTTGCCCGAAGTGTTTTATTTCCTCGGTCCACCAGTAACACGGTGACGCCTTCCTGCTGTTCGTCCTTCTAGGCATTGATGCATCGCACGCGGTGGTGATGGTAGTTGTGAGGCGATGTGCGGTGTCCTCCGCTGGTCCACTAAGGGTTAAATCGCCGTTCAACATGTCTTCGAACATATCCTTATCGAAGGTTCTGTCATTCCACTTTGGACCCGTAAGTTTTGGGGGCAGGGCTGGTTTCTTTTCTTTTATTTCCAGTATTATCACTTGGTGGCCACTGTGTGAGTATACCTCACTGACCCTCCACTTTATGGTTTGCAGGATGGAATTGCCCACAAAGGTGATATCGATGATGGAACCTGTTCCAGCCTTCCGATAAGTGTTTGCGCGACCCTTGTTAGCGATGCCTATCGATAGGAGGGCGAATGTTTCCAGTACGGCCTGTCCTTTGGTGTTGGTTAGTTTGCTGCCCCACTCTGTTGCCCACGCATTAAAATCGCCTGCAATGAGCACTGGGGCTCTCTGAAGCGCATCCGCGGTTAGATTGTCCAGCATTAGTTGGTATTAATGGATCCCATTTATTTTCGCTCGCACGAAGCCTTCTGTTTGGTTGCTTGTTTCTTTGAAAGCATGGCGCCCACATATCCATATTGCCGCTTGTTTTGCTTTGTCGTAGATCCAGTTACTGTTCTGGTCATGGTGCCTGTGCGTCCGACTTGGTGTGTGTGTGTGTGTATGTGTGCGTGCGTGTGTGTGTGTGTATTTTTTTTTTTTTTTGGTTGCGCCAATGGATGTGGTAATCTTCTAAAGATACTAATAGCCCGGGCTAATAGCATGCACGATTCGCAAGCCTGAATACTCGATGCCAGGAATGCGCCTACGTACTAATCCACACCCTACACTCTTCGACCACTCAATTTCAATTCATTATTACGCTGGTCACATATGCATTCATTTGGTGCCAGTTCTCTTCCGACTGAATGATGTCTCCAATTATCTGTCTGGGGTCCGCAAAGTTTGTACTTCTTGGTATAAAGCGCGGACAGTGGAACATCACGTGTTCTGCGTCTTCTTCGTGCATATCGCAGAATGGACAAAAAGGCGAGCTGTCGTGCCCAAATCTGTGCAGATACTTTCGGTATCCACCATGACCAGTTAGGAACTGAGTGATAGCATAGTTCACCTCTCCCACTTTTCTTTTCACCCAAGTTTCTATGTTGGGGATGAGTTTGTGTGTCCATCTTCCTGTTGTAGCGTCATCCCATCGGTTTTGCCATCTTGCCATTGAGATCGCCCTTTCTTCTGCTTTAATAGCTCTTCCATTCTGTCGATTCGTGAGTTTTCTGGTATATACCCGTTTCATCTCGTCGACCAGGATATCGATGGGCACCATGCCAGCTACGACATATGCCGCTTCCTCCGAGACTGTTCTATAATCGCAAATTGTCCTTAGAGCGCTAAGTCTATAGACAGTCGAAAGCTTCCGTCTGGACTCTCTTGTCGCCATAGCATCAGCGATGCGATGCGTATAGTAGTGCTGAGCTAACTACTCTGGACAGTAGGACTCTACGACTATATCTGGGTCCACCAACGTTTGGCAGTATCTTCACTAACGATGTTTGCAGCACCGACGCCCTTTTCCCTGCATACTCTAGGTGTGGCTTGAAGCTCAGCCTATTGTCTATCATTACACCTAGGTATTTGATTACCTGTTTGGATCTAATCACTTGGGCTCCTATGTGCACATTCATATATTCTACTGCCTTGCGGCTTGAGATTAGGACTGCTTCCGTCTTCTGCTCTGCTAAATCCAGGCCTGCTGTTTCCAACCAGGTTTTAATTTTTGAGATCGCTTCGTTTGTTGCTGATTCTATCTCATGAAAATGTTTCGCAACGGTTACAACAGCGATGCCGTCCGCAAAGCCTATAACTGTTGTTCTTGGCGGCATTGGCAACCTGAGCACATCGTCATCAGGGTTCGGACTTCTGATATAAAATTTCGAAGTATGTACAGAAAAAAAGCGAAGTAAAATCAAAATTTGCGAAGTAAATACAGGAAGATTGTTTTAATTTTTTTTATTTGCTATTTTTAAAAAAAAATTCATTTTTAACACATTTTATTATTTAAAAATATGATTGGTAACAAAAAAAAAAAAAACTGAACATATGTAAATATATTGCATCAATTGAAAATTCAGTCTTCAGTCTTAAATATTTTCATAATTTAGAGATCTAAATTGAACATTTACGATTAACTTTTTTATTTTTGAATGTATTTGCCATCAACAAATTTATATTGTTTAATATACTTTATCATATTATTTTGTGGTTCAAGATTATTTATAAGTGATCGTGAAAACATTAAGTTAATTCGTTTTTTATCAAATTCATTTCTGAATTTTCTTTCCGCTGCTGCGCTGCTGTGGGGTAAAACAGCCAACCCAAAAGAAAACAGAAAAAAAAAACATACACAAAAGCTACAATCCGTCTGGAACGGATCGTATGATACCCTATCCTCCTTGCTATGTAGCCCTTATAAAGTGGGCGAGGTGATATTGCATTTTGTACTGAAATACGACGTCGAACGTTGAGTATTAAACGTAAAATTTCATGAAAATCAGTTTTTTATGAAAACGCCCCCAAAAAGGGGACGTGGCTAAAAGTGCTAAATAAATGAATTGTAGGAAATCTAAATGCCCAAATATTTCGTCTTAACAAAATTTTTCGGTTTCATATAATTTAGTGAAGTTATGAAAAAGTGGGCGTGGCAGTGGGCGGATTTCAAAAATTTTTACATTTGTACTGTATCTTTTTCTCAGAAGCCCAGATATGAAATCGTCCTAGCTCATAATTTAAGGCCCAAAAAGCGGTGACATACGGACGGACGATTTCGCTATTGATGCTGATCACGAATATATGTATATACTTTATAGGGTCTATCTCGATTATTTCTCTATATTACAAACTATGTGTCAAACTTAATATACCCTTAGGATAGGGTATAAAAAGAAACTAAGTCACCTTAAAGTTTTTTTACTTGCACCTATACCTATAGGGCAAGTATTGGTTTCGTGAAAAATTTCGAACTCGAGATTTTAATCAAACTTGACATTACTATGATGGAGAAGTCCAAAAAAGTGGGTCCGCCAGTTCCGTCTGTCTGGATGTCTGTCTGTCTGTCGGTCTGTCTGTCTATTCGACTGCAGCCAAAACGGCTAAGCGGATTTGCTTCAAACTTCATATCTGGGGTCTGTGGGATAATCCCTAGAGGCGAAATTGGAATTTTCATTCTAACCTCAGAAATAAGGGCCGATTTCACTAAAAATGGATTTTCTCGGAAACGTTTCTAACGATTTTGATAAAATTTCATATGTGAGTTAGTTTGGGTATATGCTATAAGGTGGCATACCACGTTTTGCGCGAAAAATGCGTATAACGGTAATTTTAGAAATTGGCTGTTTCTCGGCTATTTCTTCAGCGATTGAGCTTAAAATTAATATCTGAGGTGGGTATGACAAAGGCAAAGCTATGACAAGTTTTGGAACTGCCACGCCCACTTTTTAAAAATGTAGCTTTTTTCAAAACTTTTACTAGAAATCGAAAAAATTGGTAAAATTAAATTAATAGTCCTTGACGTTTTCTATAATTTAGTTGAACACCATACATAAACTTTGAATTTCAGTGCCTATAAAATAAGGTGCAAGTACGTACGACCCAGTCGTGCACTTTATTTTTTTTTTGCAGTAAGAATAACGAACGTAGCAATAGCAACGTAGGTGACAGGAGCGAGACAGTGTTGACGCTTTGAGTTTTATCAGTTCAGTGTTGTCATCGTTATTTGGTTAAAACATACAGAAAAGCTACAATCCGTCTGGAACGGATCGTATGATACCCTATCCTCCTCTCTATAAAGTGGGCGTGGTCAAATTGCATTTTGTACTCAAATATAGCTATAATGTCGAAGTTTGAGGATGTTACATGTAAAATTTTATCAAAATAGGTTTTTTGATGATAACGCCCCCAAAAAGTGGGCGTGGCCAAAACTGTTCTATGGGTGAATTGTAGGGAATCTAAATACCCAAATATTTGGTCTTAACAAACTTTTTCGGTTTCATGTAATTTAGTGAAGTTATAAAAAAGTAGGCGTGGCAGTGGGCGGATGTAAAAAAATTTTACACTTGTACTGTATCTTTTTCTTGGAAACCCAGATATGAAATTTCAGCGCCCTAGTTAAAAATTTAAACCCCAAAAATCGGTTTTGTGATGAAAACGCCCCCAAAAAGTGGGCGTGGCCAAAACTTTTGTATGGGTGGATTGAAGGGAATCTGAATGCCTAAATATTTGGTCTTAACAAAATTTTTCGGTTTCACATAATTTAGTGAAGTTATGAAAAAGTGGGCGTGGCAGTGGGCGGATTTCAAAAATTTTTACACTTGTACTGTATCTTTTTCTCAGAAGCCCAGATATGAAATTTCATCGTACTAGCTCAAAATTGAAGGCCCAAAAAGCGGTGACATACGGACGGACGGACGGACGGTCATCGCTCAATCGATTTCGCTATTGATGCTGATCACGAATATATATACTTTATAGGGTCTATCTCGATTATTTCTCTATGTTACAAACTATGTGTCAAACTTAATATACCCTTAGGATAGCGCATAAAAATGACTGTTAACGAAAAATAGAAGTAGATCTTGGGCAAAGCGAAGTATGGGAGTAGATTTTTTTTATTTCTTAAAATCGAAGTAGATATACTTCGATCGAAGTAAAGTCCGAACGCTGATCGTCATACATGATGTTCCACAGAAGGGGACCTAACACCGATCCTTGCGGGACGCCTGCAGACACATTGTAGTACTTGCTACCTTCATCGCTTTCGGACCTTAACTTCCTATTCTTAAAGTAGCTCCATATTACCCTAAGAATATAGTTTGGCGTATTCATTCTTATAAGTGAGTTCATTATACACGACCAACTTGCTGAATTGAAAGCATTTTTGATGTCAAGCGTAACTATGGCGCAGTACTCCTTTGTTCCCCACCGCCATCTACTTCCTTCTATGGCAGCGATGTCTACCACCATTTTTATTGCGTCTACTGTTGACCGGGTTTTTCGGAAGCCAAACTGGCAGTCTGAGAGAGCGCCTCTTTCCTCGGCTATTAGAAGCAGCCTATTGTATACGATTTTCTCCAATATTTTCCCCATCGTACTCAGTAGGCAAATGGGGCGATATGAAGAGGGAGCTCCGGGGGGTTTATTTCCCTTGGGGAGCAGCACCAGATGCTGTAATTTCCAGTGATGTGGGAATATCCCTTTTCTAAGGCAGTTCTGCATGACTTCTATAAAGGCATGAGCTCTTGCTTTTATAGCTGCTTTCAGGGCTTTATTCGGAATTCCGTCCGGGCCTGGTGCTTTGTTGTCCCCGATTTTTGTGCACGCTAGATGCAGTTCTTCTGGTGTTACCAATGGAATTTCATCGTTGAACATTGCACTTTCTATGTGGAAAGTAGTCGCTGGTCGTTGTCGAAACAGTGTTGCGATGATGTTCTCGAGCATAGTGGGACATGTAAGTTGTGGTGCTCTGTGTCCTTTGAGCTTCATCATAGCGATCCTATAGGCAGTTCCCCACGGGTTTATGTCGGCTTCATCAAGTAGTTGTTTGAAGCATCTTTTTTTGCTGACTCTAATAGCAATTTTTAAGGCCTTCCTGGCATTTTTAAATGTCGCTAGCTTCTGGTTGAAATCCGGTCTGCCTCTCGAGCGCTGAACTCTGCGTCTTGCTTGCAGGCAGTTTGCCCTGAGAGATTTGATTTCGTCGTTCCACCAGTAACAGGGCGATCCACTTTTACTGGGTCTTCTTCTTGGCATGGACGCATCGCACGCGGAGGTCACTATATTCGTCAGCTGCAGCGCTAGTTCTTGAGCTGACCCGGGTCTGAGGCTTTGAGTGCTGATCACTTCCTCAAACACTTCTATGTCGAATGCAGTGTCCTTCCATTTCGGTCCTGTTAGCTTCGGGAATTGCTGCCGCTTTTTGTTCTTTATCTCTATCATTATAGCTTGGTAGTCGCTATGAGTATAGTCCTCGCTGACCCACCAGTTCGTGCTTTGGACTAAAGAGCTACTCACTAACGTAATGTCTATAATGGATCCTTTACCTGCCTTACGTATTTTTTACACCATTGTTCACTAGGCTTATATCTAGTGATGCAAAAGCTTCGAGAAGAGCTCTTGCGTCTGTGGATCTGCTGCCCCATTCTGATGCCCATGCTTTAAAGTCACCAGCAATAACTACTTTAGCTTTTCCTCTCGCGTCGGCTACCATGTCATCCAGCAACTTTTGGAACTCCCTAGGTGTCAAACTAGGGGGTGCATAGCAGCTATAAAAGTGGATACCATTTATCTTGGCAGTTGTGAAGCCATCTCCCGGTTCGTGGGTATTCTGAAAGGCGTGGTTACCGCAAGTCCAAATCGTAGCCTTGTTTGTTCTGTCGCTTATCCAGGTGGTCCCGTTTAGAGCTTTGTATTGTTCACTTATTAAGGCAATGTCGATTTGTTTTTTCCTCGTGATTTGTATCAGCAAGTCTTGTGCTGCCTCGCAATGGTTAAGGTTTATTTGGGCCATCTTCATCGCCTTATGCTAGTCAGAGCTTTCTTAAACACCGGGCATTTGGTACTGCGAGCCACATGTCTGGCGTTCTCCAGTTTGTCCCCTTTACATAAGAAGCAAAGCGGATCCTTCGTGCAGTCCTTGGCTATGTGGCCTTCATCGCCGCATCTCCTGCACTTCTGAACTCACTCTTGCACTGACGTGCCGTGTGACCAAATTCTAGGCACCTAAAACATTTGGCAGTTCACCCAGCCAATTTTAATTCTACCCGACTCTAGTAGTTTCTTGGCGCTATCTGCTGGTAGGCTAATAGTCGCAGTTTGAGTGCCCCCGTAGGCCTTTCTTAAGTTCAGAATATCCGTTTCGGTTACTCCGTTTAGGTTGTACTGTGACTTAACGGCCTCGTAGATGTCCTCTTTAGATGTGACTTCATCAATGTCCTTCACTTCCAACAGGATGCGATGTGTCAGCGTCCGAACCTCCACCTCGGTGCCGAGAGTTTCGCCAATTAAACCCCTAAACTCTTGGGTATTCTCTCCTGTCCCTTTTAGTTGGCACAGTAGGTCGCCCTTCTGGGTCCGTCTGATTCTGGTTACGGTATTGCCCAGGTTGCCCAGTTTGGGATCCGCCTTAACTTTGCGGAGTATGTAGGCATAGAAAAGCTCTCCCTTAGCTGCTAACACAATTGCGTCAGGCCGTGTTTTCCCCTTGATCGGCCTTTTTGCTTCTCAGACTCGTTATTTTTCTTCTTGCCGACTACTCTTGCCCAAGTGTCTTTGTCGTCATTTTCTGGTTGCTTGGCCTTGAGGTTTGTACTTACTGACTCTTCCTTCGACTTCGGACTCTGCTTTGTTCCGTGGAGTTTCTTTGCCTTCTCTTGATGACTTCTGCGGTTGAGCCTTGTTGCCATGGTGAGGTTTGGGAGGCATTGTGCTTCCTGATGACTTCTTTCGCTCTGTCCTCGTGCGCCTCAATTGCAGCCAGCTCGTACAACGCCTTAATACTTTCAATAGCATCTCTCATAGGCTGGTGTATGGAGCGCCTTTTTCCGTCCTCCATCATATCTACTAGACTTTTTATTTGCTCGCCTAGCTTGTGGAAAACCGATGGTTGGGGGGCCGATTCTTCTGTCGGTTTGTTTCCAGTTGGAGACACGTATCCGTCGGAGCTCCTCCTTGGTTCTGACGATTGGTCAACTGGCGACCTCGGCACTCTAGAACTCCTCAGAAAAGGGTTCTCTTCCTTGTTGTTTAATACGTCGGTTTTTATACAATATCCTAAGGGTATATTAAGTTTGACACATAGTTTGTAACATAGAGAAATAATCGAGATAGACCCTATAAAGTATATATATTCGTGATCAGCGAAATCGATTGATCGATGACCGTCCGTCCGTCCGTCCGTATGTCACCGCTTTTTGGGCCTTAAATTTTGAGCTAGGGCGATGAAATTTCATATCTGGGCTTCTGAGAAAAAGATACAGTACAAGTGTAAAATTTTTTAAATCCGCCCACTGCCACGCCCACTTTTTCATAACTTCACTAAATTATATGAAACCGAAACATTTTGTTAAGACCAAATATTTAGGCATTCAGATTCCCTACAATCCACGCATAGAAAAGTTTTGGCCACGCCCACTTTTTTGGGGCGTTTTCATCACAAAACCGAGTTTTAGGCCTTAAATTTTTAACTAGGACGCTGAAATTTCATATTTGGGCTTCCAAGAAAAAGATACAGTACAAGTGTAAATTTTTTTTACATCCGCCCACTGCCACGCCTACTTTTTTATAACTTCACTAAATTATATGAAACCGAAAAATGTTGTTAAGACCAAATATTTGGGTATTTAGATTCCGTACAATTCACCCATAGAACAGTTTTGGCCACGCCCACAATTTGGGGGCGTTATCATAAAAAAACCTATTTTGATAAAATTTTACATGTAACATCCTCAAACGTTCGACATTATAGCTATATTTGAGTACAAAATGCAATTTGGCCACGCCCACTTTATAGAGAGAAGGATAGTGTATCATACGATCCGTTCCAAACGGATTGTAGCTTTTCTGTATGTTTTGTTTGTTGTTTGTGATCATTTCTAGTAGGTCCCCACTCAAAGCCGCTATCAATGCTCGAATCTGTAGTCATCCTAGGATGCGTGTGTGTGTGCGTGCGTGTGTGTGTATGTGTGTGTGTCTTTCGTTTTATGGTAGCATGCCGGGCTACCAGCATGCACGATTCACAGACCCGAATTACTCGATGCCAGGAATGCGCCTACGTACTAATCCACACCCAGCACTCTTCTACCACTCTCCCCGCGGGACTGCCGTTAGGTACAACTTCGCGGGGCTGGTTCGCTTTATGCTATGCTCTCTGTTTCTGCTGTTACAGCTCGCCTTATTTTCTCTATTCTTTTGAGCTCGATTTGAACGTTCGTTACGAACCCAGAAATTTCCATCCAGTCATCCTCTGAGCGCAGCATTCGCTCTATAAGGCACTGTGGGGTTGGTTGGAAGACTGTTTCTCCATTCTACGAGGCGTCTGCAATCGAATACAGCATGCTCTGTGTCCTCTTCCTGGTCTGGGCAGTAGGGGCAAAAGGGTGAGCTATCGTGTCGAAATCGATGTACATATTTCCGATAGCCACCGTGGCCGGACAAGAACTGCGTAAGATGGTAGTTGCAGTCACCCTGGACTCGTTTTATCCTGGACGCGATAGTCGTGATCAACTTGTAGGCCCATCTGCCTTTAGTAGTGTTGTCCCACCTAGCTTGCCACGCAGTCATTGAGACTGATTTTTCCTCTTCGTTGATGCTCTTAATTGTTGATGGTTCCAACTGCCTCGAGGTTCTCCTGTTGAAGATCCTTAGCATCTCGTCTGCGAAGATGTCAATAGGGATCATTCCGGCTATGACGAAAGCAGCTTCGTCCGAAATCATTCGAAAGCAGTGGATTGTCCTCTTAATGCGCAGAGTCTGTAGACTGACGATAATTTTCTTCTCGTTTCCTTCATGTTGCTAGTGCCCTTGCCCATACGAGGCAGCGAATAATAGGACTGAGCTGACTACTCTGGATATCAAGATCCTTCTAGGATACCGAGGTCCTCCAATGTTTGGCAGATTTCGGGCAAGTGCTGCTTGCATTAGTGACGCCTTTTTACTCGTCATCATTACTCCTAGGTATTTTATTGCTTCCTTCGATCTTGTACTTTGGTTTCAAACCCTTATATTCGCATATTCTACAGTTTTCCGACTGGTTATTAAGACGGCTTCTGTTTTGTGGTTCGCTAATTCAAGGCCATCGGTTTCCAACCAGTCTTTGATTTTAGCCTTTGCTTCGTTGGTGGCCGTCTATATTTCGTGAATATGTTTTGCCACTGTAACAAGTGCAATATCGTCAGCAAAACCAAATATTTTAACTCCTTGTGGCAACTTTAGTCGTAGGACTCCATCATATATGATGTTCCATAGTAGAGGTCCCAGTACCGATTATTGTGGGACCCCCGCCGAGACATTATAGTACTCTATTTCGTCATTTGTCTCGTACCTCAGCCTCCTGTTACTGAGGTAGCTTGATATTATTCTCCGCAGGTAGTATGGTGTGTCCATTCTGGTGAGTTAAAGGCGTTTTTTATGTCCAGCGTCACTACTGCACAGTATTCCTTTGTCCCCCATCACCATCTCTCTCCACTTATTGCTTCCGTTGCTCTGTCAACTACCGCTTTTACAGCGTAGCCTTTATGCATGCTACAGAGAATTCATTCCAAGAGATTGTTGGATTGTTGTCCTCTGTGTTGGTCTCTCTTATTATGTCACACATAGTAGATGGACATTGTGGGAATAAATGTTCAACTATGGACTTCAGCATTATGGGAAATGATATTTGTTGGCACCTGGAGCCCTTCAGTTTAGTCATTACTATCCTGTATGCCGTGCCCACGGATTTATGTCAGCTTCGTCGCATAGACGTTTGAAGCATATTCTTTTACTATCATTGATTGCCCTTTTTAAGTCCCGCCTTGCTAACTGGAATGTGTCTAGACATTCTTGGAAATCGGGTCTCCTTCTGGATCGTTGAGCTCTGCGTCGGGCTTGTAGGCATCTTGCCCTAAGTACTTTTATTTCTTCATTCCACCAGTAACAAGGTGCACCCATTTTTGCCGGCTGATCTTCGAGGCATTGCTGCATTACACGCTGTGGTAATAGCGCGGGTAAGTTGGTGCGATAGGGTCTCAGCTGTCCCGGGGGTAGACATCATTACCTCGAACATGTGCTTGTCGAAGAGTTTGTCTGCTGCCCCATTGTGTTGCCCATGGTACTTGTGTGTTTTTTTTCTGGTGGCGCCAGGAAGGTGGGGAATCTTCTAAAGATGCCCGCGCTAGTGGCTTGCACGATTCATATACCTGGTCCTGACATAGAGTGTCCCGATATATGCCTACGTACTAAACCTCACCCCGCACACAGACTTCAACAATTCCCCCCGCGGGACTGCCGTTAGGTATTACTTCGCGGGGTTGGTTAGCATATCAAGCTATTCGTCTTGTGTCACCTTCTTCTGAGGCTTCTGCTGCTTCTGCTACTTCTGTTGCTTCTGCTATTTCTGTTGCTTCTGCTACTTTTGCTGCTTCTGCTGCTTCTGCTATTTCTGCTGCTTCTGCTACCTCTGCTGCTTTTCTTAGACTCTCTATTCTCAGTAACTCATTTTGCAAAGTTGTTATGAAACCACATGTTACCGTCCAATTCGCTTCCGACTGTAGCATGTGGTCCAGGTTTAACGGCGGACTGGACAGAGTAATTCTCCATGACGTGAAGCGTCTGCAATAGAACACTGCATGCTCTGTATCTTATTCTTTATTTGGGCATTCGGGGCACGATGGTGAGTTGTCATGTCCAAATCTGTACAGATACTTGCGGTAACCACCGTGGCCAGAAAAGAACTGCGTGAGGTTGTAGTTGCAGTCTCCATGTTTGCGACTTATCCAAGTTTGGATTGTCGGTATAAGTTTGTATGTCCATCTGCCTTTCGTTGTATTATCCCAACGAGCTTGCCACCTAGCTGCTGACACTGCCTTTTCTTCAATTTTAATCCTCTTGATAATATTTGCGTCGTTTTGGCTCCAGGCTCTTCTGTTATAGATCCACAACATTTCATCTACGAGGATGTCGATCGGGATCATTCCAGCTATAACAAAGGCGGCCTCGTCTCAGATGGTTCGAAAGCCGCTGATTGTTCGTAATGCACAGAGTCTGTTGACGACAGTTTCCTTTTGGTTTCTTTCGTTCTTAATGCATGCGCCCATACTGTGGCGGCATATAGCAGAACTGATGTGATAACTCTCGACAGTAAGATCCGTTTAGCGTATCCAGGTCCACCGATATTAGGCAGTATGCGCGAAAGGGCTCCCTGCATTTGCGAAGCTTTCTTGGTTACGTGGTCTACATGTGTTTATACCATATCCTAAGGGTATATTAAGTTTGACACATAGTTTGTAACATAGAGAAATAATCGAGATAGACCCTATAAAGTATATATATTCGTGATCAGCATCAATAGCGAAATCGATTGAGCGATGACCGTCCGTCCGTCCGTCCGTCCGTCCGTCCGTATGTCACCGCTTTTTGGGCCTTAAATTTTGAGCTAGGACGATGAAATTTCATATCTGGGCTTCTGAGAAAAAGATACAGTACAAGTGTAAAAAATTTTGAAATCCGCCCACTGCCACGCCCACTTTTTCATAACTTCACTAAATTATATGAAACCGAAAAATTTTGTTAAAACCACATATTTAGGCATTCAGATTCCCTACAATCCACCCATACAAAAGTTTTGGCCACGCCCACTTTTTGGGGGCGTTTTCATTACAAAACCGAGTTTTGGGCCTTAAATTTTTAACTAGGACGCTGAAATTTCATATCTGGGCTTCCAAGAAAAAGATACAATACAAGTGTAAATTTTTTTTACATCCGCCCACTGCCACGCCTACTTTTTTATAACTTCACTAAATTATATGAAACCGAAAAATTTTGTTAAGACCAAATATTTGGGTATTTAGATTCCCTACAATTCAGCCATAGAACAGTTTTGGCCACGCCCACTTTTTGGGGGCGTTATAATAAAAAAACCTATTTTGATAAAATTTTACATGTAACATCCTCAAATGTTCGACATTATAGCTATATTTGAGTACAAAATACAATTTGGCCATGCCCACTTTATAGAGAGGAGGATAGGGTATCATACGATCCGTTCCAGACGGATTGTAGCTTTTCTGTATGTTTTAAACTGAAGTTTATTGTCCAGCATCACTCCAAGGTATTTAACCCCTTCTTTGGACCTGATTGTTTGATTACCAACCTGGAAGTTGGCAAACTCTACAGTTTTGCGGCTGGTTATGAGGACAGCTTCTGTTTTATGGTCCGCTAGTTCCAGTCCAGCGGCTGTTAGCCAATCTTTTATCCTGGCAATTGCTTCGTTTGTAGCTGATTCAACTGCACGAATCTGTTTGGCTACTGTTACGACGGCAATGTCATCGGCGAATCCAATTATAGTTACTCCCCCGGGTAATGCTAATCGTAGAACTCCATCGTACATGATGTTCCCTGTGGAACTCCTGCAGTGAAGTTGTAATACTTATCCCCTTCATCTGTGTTGTATGTCCCGATGAGGTGGGACATAAGTCCCTAATGCAATTTGGGTCTTATGTCCCAGTTAAGTGGGACATAATTCTCAAAAGAAAAAAATGGGACGTATATCCCGGGGACTTATGTCCCTGCGCCCGCGTCGCCTGGGTGATCTTTTTTGCAGAATATGCAGGAAGGTTCCTTATTGCAGTTCTTTGCTATGTGGCCTTCTACTCCGCATCTCCTACATAGCTTGGAGCGGTTTTTCTCGCTTTTGCATTGCCAGGCTAGGTGACCAAACTTTAAACATTTGAAGCACTTTTTAAGCATTGGCCTTTCGCGCATGCGACAATTAAACCAGCCAATTTTGATCCTTCTGGTTTCTAGCAGTTTTCCCATGTCTTCTGCTGAAAGGGTGATCGTATCTGTTTGGGTTCCTCCGTACCCTTTTCGTAAGGACAAGAAGTCTCCCGTCGAAACTTTTATTTCGAACTGTGCTTTGATGGCATCGATTACATCGTCTATTGTCGTGACCTCGTCAATGACTTTGACTTGGAGGATAGCGCGTTGTGCAAGTGATCTTACGTTCGCTTGCTCCGCTAATGCTTCACTGATGGCGCCTTTAAACTCGGTGGTCTTGATACATGTCTCTTTGAGTTGTAGTAGGCAGTCGCCCTTCTGTGTCCTCCTGATTTTTGATACCTCCTTTCCCACCGTTTCCAGTTTGTGGTCTGCCTTTACTTTTCATAGTATCTCCGCGTATGAGAGGGTTCCCGTAGCTTTAATAACAAAAGCAGGTCTAGGTTTTTTGGCCTCTTGCTGTTTCTTTTTGTCGACCCCCTATTTGGTGGTACTTGATCGTTTTTTTTTTGCCTGTTGCCTGCTTCATGTTTGTGGTTACCTTGTTTATATCTGGCCAAAGGGGTCTCAACGGCGCTTGTTCCATCCTTCTCCTTGGTGTTAACCAAAGGTGGGTTTTTATACCCTTTCCTAAGGGTATATTAGGTTTGATACATAATTTGTAACATAGAGAAATAATCGAGATAGACCTTATAAAGTATATATATTCATGATCAGTATCAATAGCGAAAACGATTGAGCCATGTCCGTCCGTCGGTCCGTCACCACTTTTTGGGCCTTAAATTTTGAGCTAGGAGGATGAAATTTAATATCTGCGCTTCTGAGAAATAAATGCAGTACACGGGTAAAAATTTTTGAAATCCGCCCACTGCCACGCCACTTTTTCATAACTTCACTAAATTATATGAAACCGAAAAATTTTGTTAAGTATAAATATTTAGGTATTCAGATTCCCTACAATTCACCCATAGAACAGTTTTGGCCACGCCCACATTTTGGGGGCGTTTTCATCAAAAAACCGTTTTTGATAAAATAAATTTTACATGTAACTTCTTCAAACGTTCGAGGATATAGCCATATTTGAGTACGAAATGCAATTTGGCCACTCCCACTTTATAGAGAGGAGAATAGGGTATCAGACGATCCGTTCCAGACGGATTGTAGCTTTTCTGTATGTTTATACCCTATCCTAAGGGTATACTAAGTTTGACACATAGTTTGTAACATAGAGAAATAATCGAGATAGACCCTATAAAGTATATATATTCGAGATCAGCATCAATAGCGAAATCAATTGAGCGATGACCGTCCGTCCGTCCGTCTCTCCGTATGTCACCTCTTTCTGGGCCTTAAATTTTGAGCTAGGACGATGAAATTTCATATCTGGGCTTCTGAGAAAAAAATACAGTACAAGTAAAAAAATTTTAGAAATCCGCCCACTGCCACGCCCCTTTTTTCATAACTTCACTAAATTATATGAAACCGAAAAATTTTGTTTAGACGAAATATTTAGGCATTTAGATTCTCTGGAATTCACCTGTACAAAAGTTTAGGTGAAGCTAGGACGATGAAATTTCATATCTGGGCTTCTGAGAAAAGGATACTGTTCAAGTGTAAATTTTTTTAAATCCGCCCACTGCCGTGCCTACTTTTTTATAACTTCACTAAATTATATGAAACCGAAAAATTTTGTTAAGACCAAATTATTAGGTATTCAGATTCCCTGCAATTCACCCGTACAATAGTTTTGGCCACGCCCACTTTTTGGATGTGTTTTCATCAAAAAACGGATTTTGATAAAATTTTACATGTAACATCCTCAAACGTTCGAGGTTATAGCCATATTTGAGTACGAAATGCAATTTGGCCACTCCCACTTTATAGAGAGGAGGATAGGGCATCAGACGATCCGTTCCAGATGGATTGTAGCTTTTCTGTATGTTTTTCGTTGCGCTTCACCTGTGGGCGTTTTTTGCCTGTAACATCGTTTAATGCTATTTTTATACCCTATCTTAAGGGTATATTAAGCTTGACACATAGTTTGTAACATAGAGAAATAATCGAGAAAGACCCTATAAAGTGTATATATTCGTGATAGCATCAATAGCGAAATCGATTGAGCGATGACCGTACGTCCGTCCGTCCGTTCGTATGTCACCGCTTTTTGGGCCTTAAATTTTGAGCTACTACGATGAAAGTTCTTATCTGGGCTTTTGAGAAAAAGATACAGTGCAAGTGAAAAAATTTTAGATATCCGCCCACTGCCACGCCCCTTTTTTCATAGCTTCACTAAATTATATGAAACCGAAAAATTTTGTTTAGACGAAATATTTAGGCATTTAGATTCTCTGGAATTCATCTGTACCAAAGTTTTGCCCACGCCTACTTTTTGGGGTCGTTTTCATCAAAAAACTATTTTTGGGCCTTAAAGTTTTAACTAGGACGCTCAAATTTCATGTCTGGGCTTCTGAGAAAAAGATACTGTTCATGTGTAAATTTTTTTAAATCCTCCCACTGCCGCGCCTACTTTTTTATAACTTCACTAAATTATATGAAACCGAAAAATTTTGTTAAAACCAACTATTTAGGTATTCAGATTCCCTGCAATTCACCCGTACAATAGTTTTGGCCACTCCCACTTTTTGGGTGTGTTTTCATCAAAAAACGGATTTTGATAAAATTTTGCATGTAACATCCTCAAACGTTCGAGGTTATAGTAATTGCTTTGTACATACATACATATGTATATTCGTCATCAGTATCAATAGCGAAATCAATATAGCCATGCATATGTTACTAATTGTTGGGTATTATGTTTTGAGCTAGGAGGTTAAAATTTCATATATTTGCGCTTATGAAAAAGTGGGAGTGGGCGGAATTCAAAAATGTTTACACTTGTCCTTCTCAAAAGCCCAGATATGAAATTGCATTCTCCTAGCTCAAAATTTAAGTCCCAAAAAGTGGTGACGGATTTCTTATATTTATACCCTATCCTAAGGGTATGTATATTAAGTTTGATACATAGTCTGTAACATAGAGAAATAATCGAGATAGACCCTATAAAGTATATATATATATTCATTATCAGTATCAATAGCGAAAACGATTGAGCCATGTCCGTCTGTCCGTCCGTCCGTCACCAATTTTTCTGCCTTAAATTTTGAGGTAGAAGGATGAAATAATATCTGGGCTTCTGAGAAAAAGATGAAGTACAAGTGTAAAATTTTTTGAAATCCGCCCACTGCCACGCCACTTTTTCATAACTTCACTAAATTATATGAAACCGAAAAATTTTGTTAACACCAAATATTTAGGTATACAGATTCCCTACAATTTACTCATACAACAGTTTTGGCCATGCCCACTCTTTGGGGGCGTTTTCATCAAAAAACCAATTTTGATGAAATTGATTTTACATGTGTCATTCTCTAACGTTCGAAGTTATCATCGTAATTCAGTAAATAAAATGTAATACGGCCACGTCCACTTTATAGGGGCTCGATAGGATCCGTTCCAGACGGATTGTAGCTTTTCTGTATGTTTTTTTCGGATTATTTTTCTTTTTTCTTGCGGTACCTATGTTAAATGCAGCGATTGGACAGTATCATTGGTCGATTGATTTTAAATCCTATCGTGAACCTTGATGTTGAATTCAAAATGGTGATTAAAGTAAATCAATGCTATAGAAAACTGAAATATTCTAGTCCAAAGCCTTAAAACCAACCAAAATACTAAACATACAGAAAAGCTTTAATCCATCTGGAATGGATCGTTTAATACTCTATCATCCGCCCTAATAAAGTGGGCTTGACGCACTCCTTTTTTTCTCGAATCAAAAATGGTTATTTGATTGAAATGCCCATAAAATGCGGGCGTGGCAGCACATAATGTATAGTCTATTCAGAATGACTGGTGACTAGTTTTGAAGGTTATAAATTAAGTCGATTGACTGCTTAACTGCAGTCTCCAAAGTGTTTAGCTGATAACACTGGATAATGTGATTTGGACTACTTCGCCACCAAATCAGTTGGTATTTTCTGTCTTCGGGTCTTACGTACATTTGCCTGTACATCTATTACATGTCGGAAATGAACACAAATCGAGGTAGACGAAATTGAGTAAATATACTGAATAAATGTTCCTGTAATATAGGCCCAGTGTGTAGAATGTTGTTTAATGCTATTGTAATATTTAAGCTAGAGTTTGTAAGATAATACCGTTCCATATATAATTAATCTTCTTCATCCTTCCCGAGTAATCAAACAAGTGCAAATTGTTGTAGGACTGCTCAGTTCCCTGTGCATCACGAGCAAGCTCAACTGCATTATTTCCATGGTAACGATGTAGATGGCCCAGAAGTACAATTTTGTATCTATCTTTTCAATGTGTGTAAATAAAATACTTTATTAAATAGTCTTGTCCTTTGGTACAACTTGAATTTTATAGACCATGTCGTTGATACGCGTGGCCACCCTGTAGATACCCTTCAAGACCTGTTGCAGCTTTGGCGTTCGCCCTTTTTCTAGTTCTGTGGGGCCATAGCAGATCTCCTGTATGGACTGTTCGACCAAAAAGAATTTCGAATGGAGCATATCCGGTAGTACTGTGTGCCGCAATTGGGTAGGTGATCAAAAACAAGGGAATATGCCGATTCCGATCACGTTGGTAGTTGCCTACGACCTTAGAAAGACCTACCATCGTATTCGATTATGGATGAAGCGGATGGATGAGCTGTTCTCGTCTTCTTAATTCTGAGTAGTTATCAAACTTATGTATCTCTTTCCGGCTGACGGCAAATGCATTCAACTATTGTGAATTTTTTTTGTATCTCTTGTATCCAACAATTGTCGATTTTTAAATGGTGAATACTTTTGTCCATATTGGTCCATGTTTGGTACATAGTTTATAGCATGTAGAAGTAATTGAGATATGTAGACCTTACAAACAATACAAATTCGTGATCAGTGTCAATAGCGAAATCGATTAAACCATGTCCGTTCCGAATGTCATCGCTTTTTAGACCTTAAGTTTTGAGATAGAAGAATGAAATTTCATTATTCTCCATACCTACTCATAAAATCAATTTTAACTTCTAATGAAGGGACTAGACTCCTAATGTCGGTATCGCTATTAATAAGATCACCACTATCATTAAAGAAGAAAGCTCCCAAGTGAACTTTTCTTTTCTGAGAGAGAGCAGAGCCGGTGCACAGATGTCTGAGAATAGTTTTCTCCCCTCTTCATCTTTGCAGCTTCTGCTAAAATAATTTCAATGGACACTAAGCTTAGTTGCGTGGTTTCCTATTAGACAGTGTTTAGTGATGACACCTATTATAGTGCTAATGTGGAGTCTATTAAGAGAAAGAGTCTTAGAGCTTTCAGATCCAGCTTTAGGTATTTTTTTTTTGCCACTTGACACGTTATGCCACTTGTCCACATGAAGTTTGCTCTCTCGAATGCATCCAACTTTAAATTAATTTTCCATATAACGATTGGTATACCTAAGATAACTTTACCTGGTAAAATAGGTATAGTTGTTCCATGTCTGGGGAGGTTATCGGCCCACAATTCCTTGGAATATTCCTAAGCCCAAGCATACAACAAAAGTTATTCTCTGCTTATCTCTAAGAGAGACGAAAGGGAGTCTAGCGCAATTTTCGATTTATTAGAGAAAGATTCCAAGGATTTGATAGCAACATACTTGACTGACGTGGATATCACGTTTTCTTGAGACAAGATAAAATATATTTAATCGCCATATAGCTGCATATATACATAGATATTTTTAAAATCTGCCCACTGTCCGTCCCCAAATAATGCACTGGTTATATACAGCAGTAGTTAGACAAATACTCTTGTATGGAATACTAGTCTGTTGAACAGTACTAAATGAAACTAGCTACATGTCTGTCTGTTATGAGTAAGATTCAGAGAACGGCTATTAGCCCTCCGGATAACTCCCACGGCGGCGCTGGAAATGATGCTGCATATCATTCCTCTGGATAATTATGGCAAAGAGGTTGCAACGAAATCGGCGCTGCGTCTGAGGGAGTCATCGCAATGGGACGCCTCTATCTTTAACATAATATACATAAATACAGAAGAAAGGTCGGACTATTGACAGGTCATTGTGCGGCCAACGAGTTCTGCGGCAACTGTATGGATGAAGAATAGGAAGAATCACCATTTCACCTTCTCTGCAACTGCCCTGCATTATCCTCATCAAGAAACCAGAGTCTGGGAGAATACTTCTTTGAGGAACTTAAAGATTTTGCCAATTCGGATATCAATAAAATCTCGAAGCTCGTCCAGAAATTAAAATGATTCAAGGTTTGGTTATATTCGTGATCAGTATTAACAGGCAAATCGACGGAATCAGGTCCGTCCGTGTATGAAATTTCATATCTGCGTTTAAGCGTTTAAGAAGCAGTAAATGTGTGAAAATTATTTACATGCAATCGAAAAAAGTATTAATATCAAATATAAATAATAAATATAATATAATAAATAAATACATTTCACCCCTACATTCTGAATAACTATGCACAGTTTTTAAGGGCGTTGTTATTAAAAACCCGATCCCGAACATCCTCAAACGTTCGAAATCACCATTGTAGTTCCAGAAAAAAAGTAGTCTGCCACGCCCATCTAATTCGGGCTGCATAGGAAGGAGGAAAGGGATATGGTGCATTATTAAGAATTTGCTAACTTTTTCAGCCGAAACAGAGGTATAAATACCGCTGGCACGGAAGAAACACAGCCACTGAATGAATATGAATTCGAACAGAGAAGTTATGTATCTTTCAAACATTAATAAAACAAAAGATAGATAAGATTGGCTCGCTAGGCATATTACTAACTGTGTTTCTTAGAAATCGTAATGTGTTTAAGATTTTTAAATTTTTGTCCTAAGTTAGTTGTTATCAGACAGCAATCTTAGAGACTATGCATGTCATGTTATCTGAATAATTTCAAAACCAGTTTTTCTTAAATACTCTCTGATCAATTCGATGTTTTGTACAAGCAATTTATGGCTTGGAACTGAATAATACGCAATAGTGAGTAATTTTACGTATCTATATACATACATACGACTACGTACAATTAAAAGCAATAAAAGCAATAATACTATCGAGATAAAAGTGTTGCTAGCCCACAGTAGTTAAAGTGTGCAGTTCAGCTTGTATAGTTGATATCCGCGGTGCATACAAAGTTTGATACATACATATGTAGTTAGCAACTTAACTACATTTTGAAATTTTGAAAATAGACACCACGACCTTTTTTTATATCTTATCCTAAGGCTAAATTAAGTTTGAAACATAGTTTGTAACACAGAGAAATAATTCAGATAGACCCTGTAAAGTGTAGACCCTGTAAGTGTTTTCACGGAGATCAAAATTAGTTCGAGTTAAGGGGATTTATGGAAAAATTGGGGTTAGAGGGAAGAATTAATACGTGTTTATACCCTATCCTAAGGAAAGATTAAGTCTGACATTAATTGCGAAGACGATTTGGCCATGACCGTCCGTCCGTCCCACCGTCCATGTGTTACCACTTTTTAGGCTTCAAATTTTGAGCTAGGAGGTTGAAATTTCATATGAGGGCTTTTCAGAAGAAGACAAGTATAAGTAGAAGACTGTAAGTATAAGAAATCCGCTCTTTACACTTTCACTTTTTCACATCTTCACTATTTAACTTGAAATCGAAAAACTTTATTAAGATGAAATATTTATGTGCACAAATGTATCTACAATTAACCTGTACATTCCCTACAGCCACGCCCACTTTCAGGGGATGTTTTCATTTAAAACCCGATTATCTAATAGGGTCTTAATAAAATTTTTCGATGTCATGTAAAATAGTGAAGTTATGAAAAATTGGGCGTGGCCATTTGCAGAGTGAGAGTTGGTGCAAAATAACAAAAACTCTCTATCACCATGCGAAATAGCTTAGGAAAAACGCTACTGAATAAAATTCACCACACTCCCACTGCCAATGCTCGAAACTCTCAAATATACAATTGTCAAACAGTCACTGTGGCCCGTTAGAACATCAGAAGCTTCTGCCGCTAATAATTCGGAGGTCAATGACGCTAGTGCTGTTGCTTTTGAATTAGCCACTGACGTTGATGATGTGCATGCTGTTGGTAACATTTCTGTTACATCAGATGCCGCTGCTGAGAGAGAGGCAAATGAAAATGATGTTATCACCGTTTTCCCTGCGAAACAAACTGTGTCTGTCGTGCCCCCTGATGCTGTCACTTAAGATCAATCATATGCTGATGTTGACAAAAATAAAAATGTAAACAAGAGCAATAATGATTGGAGTCTTGTGAAGCGCAGTAAAACAAGCCAAAATCGACGGCGTGTAACCGTTGAAAGCGACCACAACATACTTCTAAATGCGATTTTCTTATCCAAATGGTATCTAAATTTCGTACTTATACGGAACCAGGAGATATGTATAATTAATCACATCTCAAGTAGAACCTATATTCCTGTTGGTCAATTCAAATGCTTTAAATTGACTAAAAAGGGAATTGCTGTACTGTTTTACTTTATAGGCAGATTAAGTTGAAGTCAAATTCTAGACATTAATCATCTGTTAGTTTGCCTAATGCTAGATGAAAACATACAGAAAAGCTACAATCCGTCTGGAACGGATCGTATGATACCCTATTCTCCTTTCTATAAAGCGGGCGTCGCCAAATTGCATTTTGTACTCCAATACGGCTATAACGTCGAACGTTTGAGAATGATACATGTAATATTTTATCCAAATCGGGTTTTTGATGAAAACGCCCCCAAAAAGTGGGCGTGACCAAAACTGTTCTATGGGTGAATTGTAGGGAATCTGAATACCTAAATATTTGGTCTTAACAAAATTTTTCGGTTTCATATAATGTAGTGAAGTTATAAAAAAGTCGGCGTGGCAGTGGGCGGATTTAAAAAAAAATTACTTTTTAACTGTATCTTTTTCTCAGAAGCCCAGATATGAAATTTTATGGTACTAGCTCAAAATTTAAGGCCCAAAAAGCGGTGACATACGGGCGGGCGGACGGACGGACGGTCATCGCTGACTCGATTTCGCGATTGATGCTGATCATGAATATGTATATCTTATAGGGTCTATCTCGATTATTTCTCTATGTTACAAACTATGTGTCAAACTTAATATACCCTTAGGATAGGGTATACAGAAAAGCTACAATCCGTCTAGAACGGATCGTATGATACCCTATTCTCCTTTCTATAAAGTGAGCGTGGCCACATTGCATTTTGTACTCAAATATGGCTATAACGTCGAACGTTTGAGGATGTTACATGTAAAATTTCATCGAAATCGTTTTTGATGAAAACGCCCCCAAAAAGTGGGCGTGACCAAAACTTTTGTACAGGTGAATTGTAGGGACTCTAAATGCCTAAATATTTTGTCTTAACAACATTTTTCGGTTTCATATAATTTAGTGAAGTTAAGAAAAAGTGGACGTGGCAGTGGGCGGATTTCAAAAATGTTTACACTTGTACTGTATCTTTTTCTCAGAAGCCTAGATATGAAATTTAATCCTCCTAGCTCAAAATTTAAGGCCCAAAAAACGGGGACATACGGACGGACGGACGGACGGACGGACGGTTATCGCTCAATCGATTTCTCTATTGATGCTGATCACGAATATATATACTTTATAGGGTCTATCTTGATTATTTTTCTATTTTACAAACTATGTGTCAATGTTAATATACCCTTAGGATAGGGTATAAAAACTAAAATGTTTATTATGGCTAGCTACATTCCGCCAAAGAGTTCTCTCGATTTATATAAATTACATTTATATAATTTTTAGTCTGTGAATAGTTACTCAAATGATTTTAATCATATACTCGATCTTATTTTTGTTGACAAAGAAGTGATTGCATCTATTGAAAAATCAAATGTTCCTATGTTGAAATGGAATAGATAAATTTGTTCCCAAGAAGAGGTTGAAGGGCAATTGTAATCCTATTTGGTTTAATAAGAGGCTTTCTAACCTAAAAAATCAAAAAAATAAAGCGTATAAATTATATAAGAACAATAGAAAGATCCCGATACTACGCGCTTGTTACTTCAACAAGCAGCGTGAATTTCATTCCCTTAATAAATTATTGTATCGCGAACACATTTTGTTATCTGAATCTAGACTTAAAAGTGATATGTGATAAGGCGAGGTCTTCCTCTGTTGCGTTGTCCCTCCGGGTTTGATTCGAAGACTCTTCGGGCTGGAGCACTGGTATCCATTCGCTCTACATGTCCTAGCCATCTCAAACGACTAATGCGCAGTTTTTTGACTAGGTCGATGTCGCTGTACAACTCTCCTCCAAAGCCCGTCAACGCAAACGGGAGGGAATATTTTACGAAGAATTTTTCTCTCGAAACGACCGAGGATATCTTCATCCGCTTTTGATAAAGACTGGGATGATCAAGGTCTTATATAGAGCCTCCTTAGTTGTTCGGGATAGGGCCTTACTACTCAATTGTCTTCGCAGCCCAAAGAAACAGCGATTGGCAAGAGTTATTCTTCGTTTTATTTCTGCCGAGATGTTATTGTCAGAATTGATAGCAGAGCCGAGGTAAACAGTCCCTTAGTACCTCAAAGTTATAGCTGTCGATTGTGACGTTCTGTCCAATTCGTCGATGTAGCGTGTCCCTTCTGGTTGACAGCATATACTTGGTTTTGCCCTCGTTTACCGCTAAACCCATTTTGGCAACTTCTGTTTCAATACTTTCGCACAATTCTTTCAAGAACGATGTTAAAAAAATCACATGACAGCGCGTCACCTTGTCTAAATCCTTTTTTGACATCAAAGGTCTCGGTGAGATCGTTACCGACCTTGATGGAGCAGTGAGAATTATTCTATGTATGTCCCTTGCTGGAGGAATTTTTTTGGATGAGTGGATAATTTTAATCCTCTCACCAGTTTTCAAATCTGGATCTACACAGGACGTAACTAATTATAGGCCTATTTGTAAATTATCTGCAATCCCTATAACTATTTGAAAAAATAGTATATAAGAAATTGTTCTTCTTTGTTAAAGAACATATATCCGTTTTCCAACATGGATTTGTGTCACGAAAATCAACGACGATGAACCTATCCATTATTACAAATTATATAGTTATGAATTTTGTAAACAATTCTCAAACAGATATTATATTTGCGGACTTTGCGAAAGCTTTCGATAGGGTAAGTCATACGATATTATTACATAAGCTTTCACGCTTAGGATTTTATTCCAATTATTTTCAATGGATTGAATCGTATTTAACATGCCGAATCGAAATTGTTAAAATAGATAATAATTTATCTGAATATATTTATGTTCCATCTGGTGTTCCTTAGTCATTTGGGCTCGTTATTGTTTCTTTTATTTATCAACGATATCCCATAAATTTTTAATAATTCGCATTGCGTACCTTACGCTGTTTCAGATATTACGCACCAATAAATTTCAGATATTAATGATATTTATATAGAAAGGGTAAGTTGTAAAATTGACCTAGGGGTTATTCTAGACACCAAACTTACGTTTCTATCCCATATACCTATGTATTCTATGCTTGGATTTGTGAAACGGAACAGTAAAAAGTTTACGGATCCATAAGCATTAAAATCCCTTTATATTTTACTAGTACGATCTATCCTAGTAATACAGTTTGGAATCCATTTTACATTAACTCATCCGCAAGAATTGAGAGAGTTCAAAGAAAATTAAATTGGGACATTGAAATACCTTCTTTGGAAATAAGATGTTTGCTAATTGGGATACAATCGCTTGAAAAATGACGAAAATATTTTTCCATTATGTTTGTAAGGGACATACTAACATATTATATCAAATGTCCTTTACTTCTCACTTTGCTAAATTTGCATTTTCCATTAAGAAATCTACTTGGGCTATATATTTCATCGCACAAACTATGCTCGCGATGAACTGATTTCGCTTTGCATTAGAGAAGCTAACTTAGTTTACAATAATATAGATTGTTTTGTTATTTGTCCAAGACATACATTTATGACTAATATCTTAACCTTATTAGCTAGTCAAAATAACTTAACTTTTAACTTTTTAAATATTATAAAATTACATATGTAAGTACTGTTTGTTATCGTAGTCTGTAAGAAATAAATGATAAATGTAATGAAAAACATACAGAAAAGCTACAATCCGTCTGGAACGGATCGTCTGATACCCTATCCTCCTCTCTATAAAGTGGGCGTGGCCAAATTACATTTCGTACTCAAATATGGCTATAACCTCGAACGTTCGAGGATGCTACATGTAAAATTTTATCAAAATCGGTTTTTTGATGAAAACGCCCCCAAAAAGTGGGCGTGGCCAAAACTGTTCTATGGGTGAATTGTAGGGAATTTGAATACCTAAATATTTGGACTTAACAAAATTTTTCGGTTTCATATAATTTAGTGAAGTTATAAAAAAGTAGGCGTGGCAGTGGGCCGATGTAAAAATTTTTTACACTTGTACTGTATCTCTTTCCTGGAAGCCCAGATATGAAATTTCAGCGTCCTAGTTAAAAATTTAAGGCCCACAAATCGGTTTTATGATGCAAACGGCCCCTAAAAAGTGGGCGTGGCAAAAACTTTTGTATGAGTGGATTGTAGGGATTCTGAATACCTAAATATTTGGTCTTAACAAAATTTTTCGGTTTCACATAATTTAGTGAAATTATAAAAAAGTAGGCGTGGCAGTGGGCGGATTTAAAAAATTTTTACACTTGTACTGTATCTTTTTCTCAAAAGCCCAGATATGAAATTTAATCGTCCTAGCTCAAAATTTAAGGCCCAAAAAGCGGTGACATACGGACGGACGGACGGACGGACGGACGGTCATCGCTCAATCGATTTCGCTATTGATGCTGATTACGAATATATATACTTTATAGGGTCTATCTCGATTATTTATCTATGTTACAAACTATGTGTCAAACTTAATATACCCTTAGGATAGGGTATAATAAAGAACATACAGAAAAGCTACAATCCGTCTGGAACGAATCGTCTGATACCCTATCCTCCTCTCTATAAAGTGGGCGTGGCCAAATTGCATTTTGTACTCAAATATGGCTATAACCTCGAACGTTTGAGGATGTTACATGTAAAATTTTATCAAAATCGGTTTTTTGATGATAACGAACCCAAAAAGTGGGCGTGGCCAAAACTGTTCTACGGGTGAATTGTAGGGAATCTGAATACCTAAGTATTTGGACTTAACAAAATTTGTCGGTTTCATATAATTTAGTGAAGTTATAAAAAAGTAGGCGTGGCAGTGGGCGGATTTAAAACAAATTTACACCTCTACTGTATCTTTTCGTCAGAAGCCCAAAAATCGGTTTTATGATGAAAACGCCCCCAAAAAGTGGGCGTGGCGAAAACTTTTGTATGAGTGGATTGTAGGGAGTCTGAATGCCTAAATATTTGGTCTTAACAAAATTTTTCGGTTTCATATAATTTAATGAAGTTAAGAAAAAGTGGGCGTGGCAGAGGGCGGATTTCAAAAATTTTTACACTTGTACTGTATCTTTTTCTCAGAAGCCCAGATATGAAATTTCATCGTCCTAGCTCAAAATTTAAAGCCCAAAAAGCGGTGACATACGGACGGACGGTCATCGCTCAATCGATTTCGCTATTGATGCTGATCAGGAATATATATACTTTATAGGGTCTATCTCGATTATTTCTCTATGTTACAAACTATGTGTCAAACTAAATATACCCTTAGGATAGGGTATAAACATACAACAACAAAAGCTACAATCCGTCTGGAACGGATCGTATGATACCCTATCCTCCATCCTATCGAGCCCCTATAAAGTGGGCGTGGCCGTATTGCATTTTTATACCCTATCCTAAGGGTATATTAAGTTTGACACATAGTTTGTAACATAGAGAAATAATCGAGATAGACCCTATAAAGTATATATATTCGTGATCAGCATCAATAGCGAAATCGATTGAGCGATGACCGTCCGTCCGTCCGTCCGTCCGGGCCTTAAATTTTGAGCTAGGACGATGAAATTTCATATCTGGGCTTCTGAGAAAAAGATACAGTACAAGTGTAAAAATTTTTTAAATCCGCCCACTGCCACGCCCACTTTTTCATAACTTCACTAAATTATATGAAACCGAAAAATTTTGTTAAGACCAAATATTTAGGCATTCAGATTCCCTACAATCCACCCATACAAAAGTTTTGGCCACGCCCACTTTTTGGGGGCGTTTTCATCACAAAACCGATTTTTTGGCCTTCAATTTTTAACTAGGACGCTGAAATTTCATATCTGGGCTTCCACGAGAAAGATACAGTACAAGTGTAAATTTTTTTTACATCCGCCCACTGCCACGCCTACTTTTTTATAACTTCACTAAATTATATGAAACCGAAAAATTTCGTTAAGACCAAATATTTCGGTATTTAGATTCCCTACAATTCACCCATAGAACAGTTTTGGCCACGCCCACTTTTTGGGGGCGTTATCATCAAAAAACCTATTTTGATAAAATTTTACATGTAAAATCCTCAAACGTTCGACATTATAGCTATATTTGAGTACAATATGCAATTTGGCCACGCCCACTTTATAGAGAGGAGGATAGGGTATCATACGATCCGTTCCAGACGGATTGTAGCTTTTCTGTATGTTCTTTACTGAATTACGATGATACCTTCGAACGTTTGAGGATGTTACATGTAAAATTTCATCAAATTTTTTGTCTTATCAAAATTTTTCCTTTTCATATAATTTAGTGAAGTTATGAAAAAGTGCGCGTGGCAATGGGCAGATTTCAAAAATTTTTACACTTGTACTGTATCTATTTCTCTGAAGCCCAGATATGAAATTTAATCCTCCTAGCTCAATATTTAAGGCCTAAAAAGTGGTGACATACAGACGGACGGACATGGATAAATCGTCTTCGCTATTGATGCTGATCACAAATATATATACTTCTCTATGTTACAAACTATGTGTCAAACTTAATATACCTTTAGGATAGGGTATAAAAATCCTGCACGTGCCCTACTTTTTTTTCGCAATCTCACATTCGACACATTGTTTGCAAAATAGAGATATAATCGAGAAGTATTTGAAGTATATATGTAGGTATACTCGTATGTATATTCGTGATCAATTGTGAAATCGATTGAGCAGTGACCGTCCGTCCGTATGGCAGCGCTTTTTGGGCGGTAAATTTTGAGGTAGAAGGATTAAATTGCATATGTATCTGGGATTTCAAGAAAAAGATACAGTACATGTGGAAACATTTTTGAAACTCGCCCATTGCCACGTCTATTTTTCATAACGTCACTAAATTATGTGAAACCGAAAAATATTTGAAGGCTAAATATATGATAGTCAGATTGTCTATTGTTCCCCATAAATCAGTTTGGGCGACGCCCGCTTTTTGGGGGCGTTCTCACAAAAAAAAAACTGTTTTTAATAGCATAGGAAGGAGGATAGGGTATCATACGGTCCGTTGCAGATGGATTGTAGCCTTTCTGTATGTTTTTAGGGGTGATGGGCTTCAAGAAACACTACAAAATACTGTCCTGTTTTGCCTACTAGCTGAGTTTGTCTACCTCATGATTGAATTAGAATTGTTTGACCTGAGGAGGAGGTATCGTCAGAAGGCGAGGTAAAGCCTTTTTGGAAGTATTTGGCCCTAGCCCGTCAGAATCTTAGAGTTGCATTTGGTCATTGGTCATCTTTTTTGTTCTTTTTTGGGAAATTGATAAATTTTTTGGCATGTCTTAAGCCAGTTGGTAAATTCCAGTAAGAGAGCTGAAAACAACCTGAAACCACTTGAGTTTTTTTCTGATACACTCTCTGGCATAGAGCTCGATAGCAATAACTGCGATTTAGGATGATAGCTTTGAAGGGACGATAGAGATTGATTCCTTTTGGCATTTTTGGACTTCTTTCAAGCGCCTTCGTATATCTAGGTTGTTGGTTTTGTTATTGCATAAGAAGGGAAGCTTTAGAACGGTTGGAGCCGCAGTCCTCATAAAACTTATATGTAGGGATGGAGGGTCTAGAAGATCTTCTAGCGTAACAATTGAACAGGTACGAATTTCACCCGTAAAACCTGCACGTTCTCGTCTTTCCAACTTTGAATGGCGGAGTAGGCTTGATTACAATTTTACCACCATTCGAGTGATGCGTAGGTTTATTATAGGTATATTATTATGGTGATGATTTTAAGGTAAGTTCTTTGGTTTTGATTCCCATTTTTCTCTAAATGTTTAGAGCAGACCCAGAAGGCTTTAGTCGCCTTTTCTGTGATTCTGACTATATTGTCAGTATATTGTATATTATGATCTAAAGTTACCCCGAGACATTTTGTTTCTTTTGAAAAATCGAGTTGTGTACTATTTAGTGTTAGTGCCTGGAGGTCTATATTTCTGCTCTTGGTGAATGGCATGATGACCATTTTAGTTCGGTTCATTTTTAGTAAATCTGATTGAGTTCAGCCATTAAATTTTGATAAGTGCATTTTTCCAGCAATAGTGGATGCTTCTTTGCCCCTTAGCCTTGTGTTTGAAATCTGGAATTGTTTAGGTTGTTAAGAAGTGTATTTACTACGATGTAGGACGGATAGGACTCCACCTTGAGGACAGCCTTCAGTAGTCTTAACGAAAGTGGAGAATTGTCTAAGCTTGGCAGAAATAATGCTGCTTCTAAACTTCACCTTCTCTGTGAGCAGCAGTTTTGATGAATTGAAAAGAAATTTAAATAAAATGTCCGGAAAGGCACAGATTTCTTTCTTTGACAGAGACTTTTCTATTAACAAGATGATGCAAGGCTGTTACTATCGATTTTCCTGATTGATGTGCGAATTCAAGGTGGTTGAAGCCCCTTAAACTGTTAGGTACATTGTTAAAATAAGACTTAAACTAAGCGATTCTATATATGTATACTGTTCTATCAATGAAGTATTTTGATGTGAAGATCGATAGTTGTTTCATTACCTAAGTACCACTGAAGTGAGACTGATAGACCTAAAAGTGTGCAGGGAAATAACTCCACGGGAATTTACTCCATCTGGGAATTTATTCAACACATAATGGGAAATAAGTCCACTTTTTATACCCTATCCTAAGGGCATATTAAGTTTGATACATAGTTTGTAACATAGAGAAATAATCGAGATGGACCCTATAAAGTATATATATTCAGTATTAATAGCGAAAACGATTGATCCATGTCCATCCGTCCGTCACCACCAAAAACGTTTACACCAAAAAACCGATTTTGATGTAATTTTATATGTAACATCCTCAAACGTTCGACGTTATCGTCGTATTTCAGTACAAAATGCAATGTGTGGTCATAACAACACCCACTTTATAAGGGCTGCATAGAAAAGAGGATAGGGTATCATACGATCCGTTCCAGACGGATTGTGGTTTTTTGTATGGTTTTATTTTACTTTCGACTATTAAATAATTCTGAATAAGTGAATGAATGAATCTTAAGGTTTTTGTAGTGTTAAAACGTACTTAATAATCGATTTAAATGAAAAGATATTCCATTTTTATATAAGATTATGTTTCTCGGCAAATATATTCCACTTGAGCTTAAATATATTCCCATTTGGAATATTATATTCCACTCTGGTCACTCTGACGCTGTCGCGAAAAATTATCCATGTCAGTTCTTTGATTTCCCAATGGTGTAATTGTAGGTCGTTAGAAATACATATCATACTCTCTCCAAGATACGAAAAAAGCGAAAAATGAGCAATCGGTTTACAATGCCATTCAGCGAATCGGTAACCGGTTTATATGGTAGTTATCACATATTAAAGAATAGAGTTCAATCTGCAATGTGATCGATAAATGTTTGAAAATTGATAAAATTAGTCAAATTAAACAATGATTTTCATGTAATATTTTCAATATTTTCAAACTAAATTTTCGGTGAAATGGTAAAGGGACATATGACTCCACTTTAAGACAAATTCCATTTTTAGCGGGTACAATTCAGTTTTTCATTCAAATTTTTGTCGCTAAAGCGTTTATTTCAGAAAAATATTAGTTTCGATTTCGAAAATTTGTTAGGGTTTAGTTGATTGTGCAAAATATGAGTACGGTGTCGGTGTGCCATGATGTGAATGTATTTGAGGTTCCAATACTTCGTTGTTTGTTGCAAGAGTATGTATTATGTGTCTAAATGTATTCATTAAAAATTATTTTTGAACTCTTAAAGAAATGTGTTTTTATACCCTATCCTAAGGGTATATTAAGTTTGACACATAGTTTGTAACATAGAGAAATAATCGAGATAGACCCTATAAAGTATATATATTCGTGATCAGCATCAATAGCGAAATCGATTGAGCGATGACCGTCCGTCCGTCCGTATGTCACCGCTTTTTGGGCCTTAAATTTTGAGCTAGGACGATGAAATTTCATATCTGGGCTTCTGAGAAAAAGATACAGTACAAGTGTAAACATTTTTGAAATCCGCCCACTGCCACGCCCACTTTTTCATAACTTCACTAAATTATATGAAACCGAAAAATTTTGTTAAGACCAAATATTTAGGCATTCAGATTCCCTACAATCCACCCATACAAAAGTTTTGGCCACGCCCACTTTTTGGGGGCGTTTTCATCACAAAACCGATTTTTTGGCCTTCAATTTTTAACTAGGACGCTGAAATTTCATATCTGGGCTTCCACGAAAAAGATACAGTACAAGTGTAAATTTTTTTTACATCCGCCCACTGCCACGCCTACTTTTTTATAACTTCACTAAATTATATGAAACCGAAAAATTTCGTTAAGACCAAATATTTCGGTATTTAGATTCCCTACAATTCACCCATAGAACAGTTTTGGCCACGCCCACTTTTGGGGGGCGTTATCATCAAAAAACCTATTTTGATAAAATTTTACATGTAAAATCCTCAAACGTTCGACATTATAGCTATATTTGAGTACAATATGCAATTTGGCCACGCCCACTTTATAGAGAGGAGGATAGGGTATCATACGATCCGTTCCAGACGGATTGTAGCTTTTCTGTATGTTTTCATATGAATATTGGATATAAATTTGATACAATATTTCTAATGAATTGATTGCAATATAAAAGTGACTTAATGTATTTATCCTTCTTTGCGAGAGTTGACAAAGTTAAAGTTAACTTGGTGAGAAGTGTGTTTCCTCTAAAGTGGACATAATCAGAAACGCAATACCTAATAAAGACATTGAATTCTGATATTCTAAATATTAGTTACTATATATATGTACGTAGATTGCAAATCAGTACTAAACCCTTTCAAATAGTCTTGGCATTCTATCTGTACTGTAAGTACCTAACTCCGAAACTGGTGATTTCCTTGGACCTTCGAAACAAATACTGTGTTACATATGGACTGTATAGAGGCCCAGATAACATACATATGTAACATAAGCTACAGCGGACCTTCAACATAAATGGAGTCCGATTTGCTTCTTGAGGGTTTCAAAATGATTGTTAAAGAAAATGGACTTTTGTACCTGACAATGCTGGATATAGCAGCTCTTACCAAAAATGGTTAAAAACATACAGAAAAGCTATAATCCGTCTGGAACGGATCGTCTGATACCCTATCCTCCTCCCTATAAAGTGGGCGTGGCCAAATTGCATTTTGTACTCAAATATGGCTATAACCTCGAACGTTTGAGGATGTTACATGTAAAATTTTATCAAAATCGGTTTTTTGACGAAAACGCGCCCAAAAAGTAGGCGTGGCCAAAACTCTTCTACGGGTGAATTGTAAGGATTATGATTACCTAAATATTTGGACTTAACAAAATTTTTTGGTTTCATATAATTTAGTGAAGTTATGAAAAAGTGGGCGTGGCAGTGGGCGGATTTCAAAAATTTTTACACTTGTACTGTATCTTTTCGTCAGAAGCCCAGATATGAAATTTCAGCGTCCTAGCTAAACATTTTAGGTCAAAAATCGGTTTCATGATGAAAACGCCCCCAAAAAGTGGGCGTGGCCAAAAATTTTGTATGGATGGATTGTAAGGAATCTGAATGCCTAAATATTTGGTCTTAACAAAATTTTTCGGTTTCATATAATTTAGTGAAGTTATGAAAAAGTGGGCGTGGCAGTGGGCGGATTTCAAAAATTTTTACACTTGTACTGTATCTTTTCCTCAGAAGCCCAGGTATGAAATTTCATCGTCCTAGCTCAAAATTTAAGGCCCAAAAAGCGGTGACATACGGACGGACGGACGGACGGTCATCGCTCAATCGATTTCGCTATTGATGCTGATCACGAATATATATACTTTATAGGGTCTATCTCGATTATTTCTCTATGTTACAAACTATGTGTCAAACTTAATATACCCTTAGGATAGGGTATAAACATACAGAAAAGCTACAATCCGTCTGGAACGGATCGTATGATACCCTAACATCCTCTCTATAAAATGGGCGTGGCCAAATTGCATTTTGTACTCAAATATAGCTATAATGTTGAACGTTTGAGGATGTTAAATGTAAAATTTTATCAAAATAGGTTTTTTGATGAAAACGCCCCCAAAAAGTGGGCGTGGCCAAAACTCTTCTATGGGTGAATTGTAGGGAATCTGAATGCTGAAATATTTGGTCTTAACAAAATTTTTCGGTTTCATATAATTTAGTGAAGTTATGAAAAAGTGGGCGTGGCAGTGGGCGGATTTCAAAAATTTTTACACTTGTACTGTATCTTTTTCTCAGCAGCCCAGATATGAAATTTCGTCGTCCTAGCTCAAAATTTAAGGCCCAAAAAGCGGTGACATACGGACGGACGGACGGGCGGTCATCGCTCAATCGATTTCGCTATTGATGCTGATCATGAATATATATACTGTATAGGGTCTATCTCGATTATTTCTCTATGTTACAAACTATGTGTCAAACTTAATATACCCTTAGGATAGGGTATAAAAACATACAGAAAAGCTACAATCCGTCTGGAACGGATCGTATGATACCCTATCCTCCTCTCTATAAAGTGGGCGTGGCCAAATTGCATATTGTACTCAAATATAGCTATAATGTCGAACGTTTGAGGATGTTACATGTAAAATTTTATCAAAATCGGTTTTTTGATGATAACGCCCCCCAAAAGTGGGCGTGGCCAAAACTGTTCTATGGGTGAATTGTGTGGAATCTAAATACCCAAATATTTGGTCTTAACAAAATTTTTCGGTTTCATATAATTTAGTGAAGTTATAAAAAAGTAGGCGTGGCAGTGGGCGGATGTAAAAAAATTTTACACTTGTACTGTATCTTTTTCTTGGAAGCCCAGATATGAAATTTCAGCGTCCTAGCTAAAAATTTAAGGCCCAAAAATCGGTTTTGTGATGAAAACGCCCCCAAAACGTGGGCGTGGCCAAAACTTTTGTATGGGTGGATTGTAAGGAATCTGAATGCCTAAATATTTGGTCTTAACAAAATTTTTCGGTTTCATATAATTTAGTGAAGTTATGAAAAAGTGGGCGTGGCAGTGGGCGGATTTCAAAAATTTTTACACTTGCCCAAAAAGCGGTGACATACGGACGGACGGACGGACGGACGGACGGTCATCGCTCAATCGATTTCGCTATTGATGCTGATCACGAATATATATACTTTATAGGGTCTATCTCGATTATTTCTCTATGTTACAAACTATGTGTCAAACTTAATATACCCTTAGGATAGGGTATAAAAACTGACATGGTAGACAAATTAAGAGAAAATCAGTAAAATCGGTAAATTATAGAAAGATCGACTGTAGGACAGTCAAACAACAGAAAGTGGATGGAAATTCGCAAAAATATGTTGACAGCATCTATTTTTGGCCTAGTGTGCAAATGTAAAAAGTTTGGGAGGCATGTGAAAAGGCTAGCGTAGCTCATCGGACTGAAATTTTTTCGAACGCGGAATTCGCGGAAAGATGAACGCTGATGTTACAAGAGTGCAGCTTCAAGATCAGCTAGGCAAAACTATTTCAAGTTGTGGTATCTTCATAGATAAGAACAGTTTACTTATTTTTTGAGAGTATCTCCGGATGGTCTTATTAATAATATTGTTATCGAAATACTTTACTAAAGTAGGCGTGGCATACTGCAGTTCTTTTTAATTCTGACGATAATGTCGAAAGTTTGAGGATGTTACATGCAACTTTTCATTAAAATCAATTTTAGATGAAAACGCCAAAAAAAAGCCACAAGTAATGTATGGGTGAATTGGAGACAATTCAAATATCTAAATAGTTTGCTTTAATAAAATTTTCAAGTAGAATAGTGAAGGTTTGAAAAAATGTGTGGGAATGGATGGATTTCAAAAATTGATACACTTATTCTGCTTTATAGACTTATATGTATGTATGTATTTATTGTTTACTTTTTTAACACATTTCAGAAAATTACTATATTAATATTACCTATATAAAGGTAATTTGATGTAAGAATAAAAAGCAAAACCAAACTAATTCAATGCATGAGTCTATTTTGATAACAGCGGATCAACTGAATTAAAAGAATGTTAAGGCTTATTACTTATATTTCTTACTTGTTTGAAGAACAAAAAATACGTTACAAACAGAATACGTTACTACTGTAGTATGCTATAGTTGTTTACCGGTGGAAATAAATAACCAAAATATAAAATTATTCATAAAATACGAAAATTAAATTGTTCATGTTTTCCTGTGAGGCAAAATTAAAATCCCATACACAATTAAAACTCGCCCTAATCCTAGCAAGGAAAGATATCCATACATTCCTACAATACTACTTCATTCATACTGTTGCCCAGCAACGCAAATATAAACAAAAATTAAAGTTAGAACTACACCCTCCTATAACCAGTCAGTTTGCCACCAAGGCAAATACTGAAAAATATATTTGAATAGAATATTTTGAAAGATTTTAATTTCGAAAAAAAATTGTCTAGTTTATATACTAACCCACTGGTTGTTCTCTAAACTACGTGTATGTTCGACTCTGAGTTCGAACTTTTGGGTGGAGGCCTCTTAAATAGCTTCCAAACTTTTTATACCCTATCCTATTATTATTATTATTATTTGAGAATGGGGTATGTTGCACTGCGACTTGTTGGTCTATTGTGCCCCCAGCTAACACCTCGGGGAGGTACATGCCCTCATTAGAGTTCCCCTCGTTTTTGGATTCCTTACGGAATTATTTCGAGGGTAAAGCACCCTTACTACGCCTTGGCGGAAGAAGTATATCCTAGAGCTCTCTCTCTAATCCAGTTTCCTTTAAGAATCTAAGAATGAGAGGATCTAGTGACGGTATTTCTTCATCTGATAATTGGTACTTGCTAAAGTATTTCAGTCTTTTGTGGGTCAATGCCCCACAGGATCCCAGCACATGTTCCGGGATTTCGCCGGACTCATTGCAGAATCTAAAGAGTCCTTCTTCAGATATACCTAGTTTCCTTAGGTGCTCCTTGAGTTTACAATGCCCCGTTAGGAAGCCCGTTAGGATACGGAGGTTATTTTTGCTCATGCTGATGCATGCATCGAATCTTTTTCGGTTATATTGCCCTAGAAGTTTCTTGGCTTGCCTCATTCCATGGGCGTTGTTCCAGGTTCTTGCCCTTTTTTCCCTTTATTTTTTTCCTGAATTCTTCTTTGAGATTAAGATCCCGTATTCCGCAGAATGGTTCAGGACCTATGAAGGATTCTGATGCTCCTTTTCTTGCTAGGGAGTCGGCCATTTCATTACCCTCTATTCCCACATGACCAGGTATCCAACAGAGGGTCACTTTGTTTCTACTACCTAGTTCATTAAGTTTTTGCAGGCATTCCCACACAAGTTTGAATTTAATGATATAGGAGTCAAGTGCCATGATAGCAGCTTGGCTATCTGATATTATAGTTATATCACAGTTGACATGGTTTCTATCAAGATGGATTTGGACACATCTATCAATGGCATAGATTTCAGCCTGAAAGATACTGGTGCTTTTGCCCTTGGATTCAGAGTATTTTGTTCTGGGCCCAAATACCCCTGCTCCAGTTCCTTCATCAGTTCTTGATCCATCTGTGTACCACTTTGTTGTATGATTGCACAATTCGTAGGTAGTGGATACATTGCTCCAACTTTTTTTTGTTACTGAGCAAAGTAACAAAGTTCTTTTGAAAGTTCAACCTTCTAATGATGTCATCCCTATGAAAAGCTAGGAGTGATAGTTTTTTGAGCAGTGCATCGAATTGCTTCGATGTAATGCACTTGTCCCTTCCTATTCCTTCCTTAGCCATCCTTAGGATCGTTTTACTTGCACATTCATCAACCACGAGGTGCAAAGGAGTCAATTCCAATAGTACCTCCATGGCCGCAGTTGGACAAGTTATCAAGGCCCCTGTGATACAGAGGCATGCCAGTCTTTGCACCTTGGTGAGTGTCTTCCTCGTGGTGACCAGATTGGTTCTTTTTGCCCATGCAATCACTCCATATGTGATCATTGGTCTCACAATAGCGATATACATCCACCTAAGGATGGTAGGGCTACATCCCCAAGATTTGCCCGCCAGGCTTCGACAGATCATCAGAGCCCGCGTGGCTGTCCTGGTTATCTCTTCTGTATGTTTTTTCCAGATGAGTTTACTGTCTGGTTTAGTCCCAGATATTTAACTTCTTTGACTGGTATCAGTATTGTACCCGACAGCCTTATTGGCCTTAGTCTTTCAAGTTTTATTTTTCTCGTGAAAGGTACTATTGTAGTTTTTGCCGTATTAAGGCTTAGCCCAGCCGTCAAACACCATTCGCGAGTTATAGTAAGTCCCCGTTGTACTATATCGCATAAGGTTTCCTTAAATTTTCCTCTGGCAATAATAACTATGTCATCAGCATATGCCTGACAGTTGATGCCATAGTTTGTGAGATCCTCAAGTAGCTCATCCACGACAAGGCTCCACATTAAGGGAGAGAGGACTCCTCCTTGTGGGCAGCCTTTTGCTGTGCTGACCTTGATGATGCCTTCTGATGTATGAGTCTCTGCTGATCTTGTGCTCAGAAGTTATACATCCACTTAGATATTGCGTTATTTACCCCTTCTCGTTCTAGAGCTCGCACAATTGCTTCATGAGAACTGTTATCGAATGCTCCTTCAATGTCCAAGAAGGCACACAGTACTATCTCTTTTGCTTCAAGAGCGCTTTGGATAGTTTCAGTCAGTTGGTACAGAGCAGTCTCTGTAGATCTGCCCGCTCTGTAGGCAAGCTGACGGTGATGAAGAGGAAATGTACGTAGCACTTCCTCTCTTAAATAGCTGTCCACAGCCTTTTCCATCATTTTGAGAAGGAACGATCTTCCTCATTTTTGGAATGAACACTACCTTTGCCCGTCTCCACTGGTTCGGTATATAGCCCAGTGCCATACTACTTTTTAGTACCCTTGCCAGATGTGGAAGTAATTTATCCTGTCCCTTTTGTAATAGGATGGTGTAATTCCATCCACCCCTGGTGACTTATAAGACTGAAAGGAGCCAAGTGCCTTGTGCAATCTTCCTAAAGCTTTCTCGTTTAGCTTTCCTTATTTCCTTGTTGTAAGAGGTCAGTGTCATTTTGTAGCTCTGCCAGTCTCCAGTACGCTTCGCTGTATTACATATTTTATGCGTTTTTAATCGGAGGTTTGACAGATTATTGCTCCACCATGGGACCTTATTCCCTCTTACATTTCTGCCTACTGGGCAGCTGGTTTCAAATGCAGATGTGATGGCTCTTGTTACATTGTGCTCAAGTTGTAGATAGTGAGCTGGAGCTCTCCTAATATCTATATGCTTCAGACTACTTTCAAGAGACGATACAAAGAGATCCCATTTAGTCTTCCTTGGGTTTCTAACTGGATTGATTGTGATACACATGTTATCTAAGTCAAAAGTTATGATCCTATGATCAGACATAGATGGCTCACTAGATACTCTCCAGTCCCTAACAAATCTACTCAAGCTGTGGCTCCCTAGTGTGAGGTCTAATACCTAATGCCTAGCTCGAGTTACCTACATTATAAATATCAAGAGAAGAGCTTAAAATGAATTCTAATAAAGACTCACCCCTGATATTGGTGTCGGTACTTCCCCAGATAGTGTTGTGCGCATTGGCATCACATCCGATCAGCAGCGGCAGTTGGAGCTTGTTGCAGTGCTCCACAAGGCGTTACAGAACCATAGATAATGCTGGTTCGTCCCCAGCACAATACGCCGATGCGATGATGATGGTGCGGTATACTCCATCAAGCTCCAGAGATACCTGCAGAGGCACTAAGTCTCGCGTTGCGTATTCTGAAAGTAGAACAAAACTAAATTTTTTGTTAATAAGAATACAAGCTCTTGGATGAAGTGTTCGGGTATCCCAAATTACCTTCGCATTCTGGCACGCCAGTCCCTTGACTGCTCCTCTCAGGATCCATGGCTCCTGAATCAGTACAAGGCCCAGTTCTTGAGTTGTGAACATCCGTACTATAACAGCAGAAGCCGCTATAGCATGATGAATGTTCACCTGAGCCATTCGTATTCTTCTGGAAGGGGACATCGAGCTAATGCTCGTGTGGGGCTGGTGCCCCTCCCTCATCCAGAAATAACAGGTCCTCTTCCAATTCGATGACCGTCGTGTCATGTTCCTCATCCGAGAGGGACATGTACTCCTCTTCTTTCCCTCACTCAGTTACCTGTTCGACAGAGGAAGCAAGTATTTCAACCCGTTGCAGATCTGGTTGCTCCGACGTGGGTTCTGGTCTCTCAACGGTTGGATTCGAGGGACTGTGCTCTGACCTTTTGAGTCCAAACACCGCGACCTTGCCGTACCTGTAGCTAAGGGAATTGCTTTGAGCCCTTATAGCTTCATAAGACTGCTGGACGATTGCGAGGTACAGTTCAGGCCGTCGTCTTGCGATTCAAGGAGTGCCAGTGCAGTTTGGTGCTTCTGGTCAGCGCTGCGTGGGAAAAAGATAGTAATGGAATGGGCCCGTGGTATCTCCTTACCGCACTTCGCAGTAAGGCCCACACCCTTCCAGTTGCTAAGCCTAGGTGCTACTGTCCTTAGCCACTCCACAGTCTGAGGAGTTTCGCAGTCAACAAGTAGCATCCCAAACTACCACCGGAATTTGAGCTTATGCTCCCATCCTAGGGCCATTTCCTCAACCAGAGCGTTCTCTAGATCTTTGAGATCCTCGGTACACAGCATCTCCCTGGGATAGTCACAGGGAAGTACTACCACCTGCTCAGCTATTGCTGTCATGACACGGCTTTCGGTAGCGACAGCTGCTTTCGCAGCCGCTATATAGCTTCTGCCATGTGCGACAGTAGCATGCTTAGCAGGCTTTGCCCGCGACTTTTCTGATTTCTCAGCCAGCCTTGGCTTCTTCTGTACATTAGGTACAGGAGGTGAAATAGAGCTACTGCTCCTTTTCGCCGCAGGTGTCGGTTTAGAACCAGGCTGAGCCTTGTGTTCTCCCGAATTCTTCCTTGCTTCCTCAGGTACAAAGCCCTTTTCGAGGTAGCGAAGGTACCATCTAGTGCCAGAAATGCTGAGCCCCTTCCGAAGAGGATCGTCCTTGCCTCCGGGCTGGCACGGGGGTGGCATTGGTGGGCAGTAGTGCCCTTTCTTTTTAGCCGCAGCTGCTGAGGATCGCGACGAGCCCGGTGTACGAGCTTGGCTCGTTGCCATCGCCGTGCTTTCCTTTGCAGATTTGGCCAAAGGTTGAGAGGCTAGAGCTTGTCTGGCAGCTTCCAGGCGTTTAGCCAACATTTGCGTTGGCACAGGAACTTTGGAGGTACTAGTGGCTTTTTGACTAGTGCGAGGTTGCACCTGTCGGAAGTTACTCCCTCGGCTTGTTCCCGGCCGATTAGCAAACTCATCCGCAACAGAGTCTTTTCTCCGCGCGGCTCACTAGACCAGATAAGGTGTCACCCCGCAATCTGTCCAGCTCACTCCTTATCATCCTTTGCATTTTTTAAACCCTATCCTAACACATAGTTTGTAACATAGAGAAATAATCGAGATAGACCCTATAAAGTATATATATTCGTGATCAGCTTCAATAGCGAAATCGATTGAGCGATGACCGTCCGTCTGTCCGTCCGTATGTCAACGCTTTTTGGGCCTTAAATTTTGAGCTAGGATGATTAAATTTCATATCTAGGCTTCTGAGACAAAAGATACACTACAAGTGTAAACATTTTTTAAATCCGCCCACTGCCACGCCTACTTTTTTATAACTTCACTAAATTATATGAAACCGAAAAATTTTGTTAAGACCAAATATTTAGGTATTGAGATTCCCTACAATTCACCCATAGAACAGTTTTGGGCATGCCCACTTTTTGGGGGCGTTTTCATCAAAAAACCGATTTTGATAAAATTTTACATGTAACATCCTCAAACGTTCGAGGTTATAGCCATATTTGAGTACAAAATGCAATTTGGCCACGCCCACTTTATAGAGAGGAGGATAGGGTATCAGACGATCCGTAACAGACGGATTGTAGCTTTTCTGTATGTTTTGTTTTGTTTTTTGTTTGAGGTAGACATATCCCACGAGTAGCGCAGGAAATGGTCGTCCGCCACGTCAGAGCCCCGCAGTAATGTGGTAAGGCCATGGTTACTCTCCAAGGTGGCCCTATATCAGAGAAGCTCCGTTAGAATACAGTCGGTATACCCTCTGACTGCAAACCATCCAGTGGGCACGGGTCGCTTCACACCCTGGATTAGGGGGGGATAGGCTTGGTTCACTGATCCCATCAGCCTTTTGACTGGGACAGTTCTGCCAGGGGCAATTGCGAGTGCACCAGCACCTAGCAGGGCTGGCCTTCCTACAGGCTTCGTGAGTTTGTTTAAGCCTTCGCACCACGCCAAGGTGCCTATCCATGCGAAGGTACCCTATCCTAAGGGTATATTAAGTTGAACACATAGATTGTAACATAGAGAAATAATCGAGATAGACTCTATGAAGTATATGTATGTACATATATATTCGTTATCTGTATCAATTGCGAAATCGCTTCGCTTGGGCTTCGTATCTGGGCTTTTGGGAAAAAGATACAGTACATTCTAAAATTTTCGAAATCCGCCTACTGACTAACTTTACTAAATTACATTATACAAAGTACAAAACAACGATGACCCAGTACATCGCACGCGACAAAGGCACAACACAACACAAACCCAGGAAATGCTGACGCAGAGCATAGTGCAATAACCGACAGTCAACATCAAAACATCAAACATTATGCAAAATTATTATTAGGTTAAAGAATTGTTAACGTAGGCAATAAGTAGAGCTAATTGTTAATTGTTAATGTAGGCAATAAGTAGAGTTAAGTTAATGTATAAATAAGTCAAGCAAACAATGAATAAAGCGAAGTTGAAAACCAAAGCTCAAGCAGATAGCAATTTTAATTCTATACTTCCCCAACAGCGCAGAACTATCCCAAGGATTTTTCTGCACCCAACCAACTTTAAATTCGTAACTATCCCAAGGATTGTTACTTCTGACTCCACATAAGTGTGTGAGTCAAAACATTGGTCCTTCGAGCTGGATCCTGCCCCTAGAGGATCAAATCAAATACACCACCGCAAGCTCCACAGCACAGTCAGTCAGTTTGCCACCAAGGCAAATACTGAAAAATATATTTGAATAGAATATTTTCAAAGATTTTAATTTCGAAAAAAAATTGTCTATTTTATATTTTAACCCACCGGTTGTTCTCTAAACCACGTGTATGTTCGACTCTGAGTTCGAACTTTTGGGTGGAGGCCTCTTAAACGAAGAAGTCCTGCGTCTCGAACGGGTGAAACTACCTAAGTTTGAAGGAGATTACCTGAAATGGACCACGTTCTACGAGTTGGTGCATGAAAACACCCAGATACAGGATATTCAAAAAATGCAGTACTTAATCACTTCCACTGGAGGCGAAGCACGACGCCTATTCGAGAATCTTGGAGTGACCGGAATCAATTATCAGAAGGCATGAAAATTGTTATTCGATCGATACAACAACAAGAGAATACTTCTGTCGACACACCTGCAAGCATTCCTCAACATATCGTTATCCAAATATGAATCAGCCAATAACTACAAGAAACTTTTGGATACAACAAACGAGACACTCATTGGAATCTCAGCACTTGATGTGGATACAAGTTCTTGGGATCCAATGATAGTATATATGGCCTCACAAAAATTAGATCTTGAAGCACGAAAGCAATGGGAACTTTCTTGGCGAACAAAAACGGAATTGCCGTCCTGGAAGGATTTACCGAGTTTCTATCTAAAAGGTTTAGGTCTCTGGAAGCCATATCCCACGAGGCTCCACGGAAGCTTCATAAGACAAGCTTGGTCGCTCAACCAGAAATTCAATGCAAGCTGTGCAAAGGCAACCAAGTCACCATGAAATGTACGCAACTACTAAGGGCCAACATACGTACACGCCGAGAACTAGTAAAAGGCCACAATTTATGTTTCAATTGCCTAGGCGGCCACAGAGTTTATGAGTGCAAAAGCAAAGCAACGTGCAAAATGTGTTCCAAGAAGCACCACACTCTGCTTCACGAAACCGTAAACGAACGCCAAATGGAGATGAGAGAAGCACACAGCAACGCGAAGAGCCTCAACACTCGAGTCGTCAGCACAAAAAGAGATATCCCTTTGGCAATAGCCATCATTAACGTTTAAAATGTCTGCGGACAATACGTACGATTACGGGCATTAATAGACCAAGGGTCACAAAAAAAGAGTTTCCAAGTAACGACACAAACAAACCGTGCTACTATATGCCACACCATGCAGTGATTAAAGAAGACAGCACAACAACCAAAGTACGAGTAGTCTTTAATGCCTCTGCTAAAACATCTTCCGGAAACTCGCTCAACGACTACTTGATGGTAAGACCGACAGTTCAGGATACACTAGCAACCTTGCTGCTACGATGGAGGATGTATCCAGTCGTCATCACCGCCGACATCGAAAAGATGTATCGGCAGGTAACAGTGGGAAGTGAGGACACGGATTTCCAACGAATCCTATGGCGCCCAAAGAAAGAAGATATTATCCGACGATATCGGTTAAAAACACTAACGTTTGGAACAGCAAATGCTAAGTTCCAGGCAATTCGTACGCTAAGACAACTTGCGATGGAGGAAGGCGAGGTATTTCATTCAGCGGCGCACCACCTCATCAATAATTTCTATGTGGACGATCTTCTGACAGGAGTGGATACGATAGAAGAAGCTAAAAAGTTGTATTTCGAACTTTCACAACTGTTGGACAAGGGAGGCTTCAATCTCCGCAAATGGAACAGCAACTACAAAGAAGTTCTAAATGACATACCAGAAAGTCATAGGAGAATAATTCACACCTTCGATCAAGAAGAAAAAGAAGACTCTACGAAAACATTGGGACTCCAGTGGCTCCCTCGAGGGACAACCCAAAAGGATACGTATGAGTTACATGGATTTTGTGACGCATCCCAGCTCGCCATGGCGGCAGTTATGTACATGGTCATACGGACACCAGGAAGACTACCAACTGCAAACCTACTAAGCTCGAAAACAAGGGTAGCGCCCGTAGCCGCTCAAACCATTCCACGATTGGAACTGACAAGCGCTGCTCTATTAGTGAAATTGATGGATCAGATAAAAACAGCCCTCAAAACCCCGGCCGAAAAGCAAACGTACTTTTGGACCGATGCAACAATCGTTCTTGCTTGGCTAAACGATCATCCAGCCCGATGGAACATGTATGTAGCTAACAGAATAAGCCAAATTCACGAGAACAGCAACATCACCCAGTGGCACTATATATCAACACATGATAATCCCGCGGATTGTGCGACCCGAGGACTTTTTCCACATCATCTTGCGCCAGTCCCATGAATACCCAAAACAATCGCGCACTGTGAGTACAGACGAAGAAAGTAAAACCACGGCTCATCTCACCATAGCCACCGACGACGAGTCAATCCTCGACCGATTCTCAAACTACTTAAAATTAGTACGAGTGGTCGCTTATTGTTTGAGAATGCGGCCAAACCACGGATACCACAAGGAAAACAACACAAAAGTTCTGATGACTGAGGAACTACAACGTGCAAGGGTCATTTGCATCAAATTGTCACAGGAAAGGTCTTTTCCACAAGAAATACGATCACTCTTAGCGGGAAAACCAGTCGACAACAAATCAAGGGTGTCGCAATTATGCCCATATTTAGATACTGATGGGGTTCTCAGGGTGGGCGGAAGGCTGCAAAAGGCAGAGTTAAGCTACGCAGAAAAACATCCTGTGGTACTAAGCAACGAATGCTCATTGGCGAAACTAATAGTGCGAAATGTTCACCTAAGAACCCTCCATGGGTCGCAACAGCTAACACTCAGCACCCTATGGAAGGAATTTTGGATATTAAATGCGCAAAGACTGACGTCAACATGCATTGCAACAATTCAAATCCGTGAAGAACCAATAAGTTCTTGGTGGGCGGAATGTACAAAGTACAAAACAACGATGACCCAGATATAGTACATCGCACGCGACAAAGGCACAACACAACACAAATCCAGGAAATGCTGACGCAGAGCATAGTGCACTAACCGACAGTCGTCAACATCAAAACATCAAACATTATGCAAAATTATTATTAGGTTAAAGAATTGTTAACGTAGGCAATAAGTAGAGCTAATTGTTAATTGTTAATGTAGGCAATAAGTAGAGTTAAGTTAATGTATAAATAAGTCAAGCAAACAATGAATAAAGCGAAGTTGAAAACCAAAGCTCAAGCAGATAGCAATTTTAATTCTATACTTCCCCAACAGCGCAGAACTATCCCAAGGATTTTTCTGCACCCAACCAACTTTAAATTCGTAACTATCCCAAGGATTGTTACTTCTGACTCCACATAAGTGTGTGAGTCAAACATACATAAAATAAATAAGCTGTATTTTCCAGTTAGCCTACCTTACTTTTTCCTATTAAAGCAAAATCAATTTATTATTTAAACTTTTCCATAACTTTACTAAATTATATGAAACCGAAAATTTTTGTTAAGTCCAAATATTTAGGTATTCAGATTCCCTACAATTCACCCATACAACACGTTTTGGGGGGCGTTTGCATCAAAAATCCGATTTTGATAAAATTTTTTCTCAAACGTTCGAGGTTATAGCCATATTTGAGTACGAAATGCAATTTGGCCACGCCCACCAGGATAGGGTATCAGACGATCCGTTTCAGACGGATTGTAGCTTTTCTGTATGTCTTTTTTTCTATAAAGCTGAATAGATCTACTCCGATAGACGTAAGGTCTGAACCCGGGTAATCAATAACGAGGAGACGAGATTGGCAAAGTCGATGAAGATGAAAGTAATGCCTGGCGGCAGAGCTGATTTTGAGGCTCAATTGAAATTGGGAACTCCGTTCAGCGCCGGAAAGCACGTTGCATCAGCAATTATAAAATTTTCAATTTTTATTAAAACTACCAAAATTGCCAAATATTTGTATTTATATTTTGTAACCAGTAAAGTAATAAAACAAACAAACAAATAAATTTTTTCTGTTCTAGATATTCATGATACATTCCTGTATCAAAAACATACAGAAAAGCTACAATCCGTCTGGAACGGATCGTATGATACCATATCCTCACCCTATCTGTATGGATAGGGTACAAACATACAGAAAAGCTACAATCCGTCAGCAACGGATCGTATGATACCCTTTCCTCCTTTCTATGTAGCCCCTATAAAGTGGGTGTGTCAATATTGCATTTTGTACTGAAATACGACGATAACGTCGAACGTTTGCGGATGTTATATAAAAAATTTCATCAAAATCGAAATGTGGGCATATCCAAAACTTTTGTATGAGTGAATTGTAGGGAATCTGAATGTCTAAAAATTTGGTCTTAACAAAATTTTCGGCTTCATATAATTTAGTGAAGTTATAAAAAAGTGGGCGTGAGAGTGGGCGGATATCAAAAATTTTTACACCTGTACTGCTTCTCCTTCTCAAAAGCCCAGATTTGTGGTTTCATCCTCCTAGCTCAAAATTTAAGGCCCATAAAGTGGTGACATGCGGACAGACGGACGGACGGACATGGCTAAATCGCCTTCTCTATTGATACTGATCACGAATATACATATATACTTTATAGGGTCTATCTAGATTATTTCTCTATGTTACAAACTATGTATCAAACTTAATATACCCTTAGGATCGGGTATAAAAAGTCTTCCTATACTTCCAAGCCTATAACAATTGGTATTAATAACTGTAATGTTTCTGATCAATTTGATGTTGTTAACGCTTTCAATAATTACTTTTCTTCAACACCCAACAATTCTTCTTCACAAATAGTTGTTCTTTTCATAATTTCTGTGCTGAACATTCTCAAGGTAATAGTTTTCCTTCGCACCTATATCTGCTTTTGAACTTGTAAAAGTCATTGGGTCCCTTAACGGTTCTAATGCTAGCGGATATGATAGAATTTCCAATATATATTTAAAACGTATCGGATGTTTTTTGGTATATGTACTAGCAGTTATTTTTAACCGAAGTGTACATATTTTCTGGAGTTTTCCTAGTGCTCTTAAATGTGCAGACGTACTGCCTCTATTTAAAAAAGGTTCATCAGAGGATATGAGCAATTGAAAGCCAATTTCACTTCTTTCCGTCTTTAGTAAAGTCTTCGAAAAAATTGTTAAAATAAAATTATTATATTATTTAAACAAGAATAAGTTTTTCAGCCCTATGCAGTACGATTTCCAGCAGGGAAAGTCAACTGAAGATGCCCTACTTAATTTTTGTTCCAGTGCGTTTTCTAAACTTGATGCAAAAAAGTTTACTGCAGGTGTATTTGTATATATTACGAAGCCTTTGATATGGTTGAACACATTATCTTGCTGAGAAAACTAGAACAATTTGAATTTGGTTTCTGATATCAACTGGATCTAAATGTGCTAAGGATTTGGTTCACTGAACATAAATTGAGGATTAGCTCTAAAACTTTTCAACCTATCGACCACAATCGACGCTAATGAGGAGTTTTACTTTCATTCTACGGACTGCCAAAATTTCAAACTGAGTAGTAGGCTGCTCATGTGTCCCAGCTTCATCTGGTCCCACTTTTAGTAACACCCTACATTGCAGTGATGAATGTTTATACCCTATCCTAAGGGTATATTAAGTTTGACACATATGTAGTTTGTAACATAGGGAAATAATCGAGATAGACCCTATAAAGTATATATATTCGCGATCAGCATCAATAGCGAAATCGATTGAGCGATGACCGTCCGTCCGTCCGTATGTCACCGATTTTTGGGCCTTAAATTTTGAGCTAGGACGATGAAATTTCATATCTGGGCTTCTGAGAAGGAGAAGCAGTACGAGTGTAAAAATTTTCGATATCCTCCCACTGCCACGACCACTTTTTCATAACTTCACTAAATTATATGAACGCCCACTTTGCGAGGGCGTTTTCATCAAAAAACCAATTTTGATGAAATTTTACATGTAATCGTAATTTAGTAAAGAAAATGCAATACGGCCGCGACCACTTTATAGGGGCTCGATAGAATAGGGTGTCATAGGATCCGTTCCAAACGGATTGTAGCTCTTCTGTATGCTTTTTCTTCATTTTAACTTTCGCTTTAAAAAAAAATACAGAAAAGCTACTATCCGTCTGGAACGAATCGTATGATACGCTATCCTCCTTTCTATGTATCCCCTATAAAGTGGGTGTGGCCATATTGTATTTTGTACTAAAATACGATGGTAACGTCGAACGTTTGAGGATGTTATATATAAAATGGGCTCCCGACCCGTGAAGAGTCTCTGCCTAAAAAACGGCAGCCTTCCACTCTCTTCGATGCCGGGCACGCTGCTTCCAGTTATCTAGACTAAGCGCTCTGGCATCCGCGATAGCTTGATCCTTAAAACGGAGGTTCGGTCTGTGATTCGAAGATCCTCTTTGCTGGAGCATTACTGTCCATTCGCTCGATGTGGCCGAGCCAGTGTAGTCGACGTGTTTTGACTTTTTGGACTACATACAGCTCATAGAGTTCGCATTTATATCTTCTGCTCCATTCGCTCTCCTCGCATACGGGACCGTGGGTGGCCACGGTGTAGTGGTAATGCGTTCGTCTATTGAATGGAAGGTTGTGCGCTCAAATCCCAGCCATACCCATTCAATATTTGCAGTATTTACATTAAAATGTCACGCCCCTCAATTCCATCTAGAGTAGCCTCGTGCATACTCGAAAAAAAAAAAAAATACTGTGAATTATGACGAATGCAAAAAATTCGCAACAACTCCCCGCTTAGTGCGGACACCACCCATGGAGCAAATACTGAAACCTAACATCACCTGAGTTTCAAAAAAACCACTACACCACAAAATAATCTATCCTATCTCCCTATTCATTTCCGACTTATGCCATGCTCTTTGTTAGGCGTAAGTCAAAAACTTCCGCTCGCGCTGTGTCTTAACACTTTAAGGGTAATCATAACCCCTTGAGCGCAAGCTAGTTATAAAAAAAAAAAAAAAAAATCTGACGAAGAATTTATCTTTCGAAAGTGTTCAATATTTTCTCTTCCTTCCTGCTTATCGTCCAACTTGTATTTACTTTTGTCCTCATTCACTTCAACACCAACTCGTTTCGTCTCTTCTTCAATTGCCGTAAAAGCCTCTAACACAGCGCGCTGGGAGCGACCGATGATATCGATTTCGTCTGCGTATCCCAGCAGCTGGACAGATTTATTGAAGATAGTGCCTTCCGTGTTCACACCTGCCCTGCGCACTATCTGTTCCAGCACAAGATTGAAGTAGTCACATGATAGCGCATCCCCTTGCCGAAATCCGGTGCATGTTTGGAATAGTTCAGAGGAACTGTTTCCGAATTGCACGTTGCACCGCGTGTTATCCAGCGTCACGCGGCACAGCTGGATCAGTTTAGCCGGGATCCCGAATTCGGTCATCGCCTTGTAGAGCTCAAGACGATGAATGCTATCATATTCGGCTTTAAAATCGATGAAGAGATGGTGAGTCTCGAAATTCGTTGGTCTTTTCCAGAATTTGACTTAGTGTGAAAATTTGGTCGATCGTCGATCTGCCGGGCCGGAAGCCACACTGGTGCGTGCCGATTAGTGTGTTGCAGATAGGTTGGATAGGTTCTTATATGCGACATTAAGCAGGGATATGCCTCGGTAGTTTTTACAAGACATAGGATCGCCTTTCTTGAAGATGGGGCATATAGAGCTGATAGTCCAGTCATCGGGCATGACTTCATCCACCCATACTTGGTGCATGCACCCTACCAAAGCATCACCACCATGTTTGAAAAGCTCTGCTGGTAGATCATCAGAGCCGGTGGCCTTGTTGTTCTTCAGCTTTTTGATAGCTGAGCCGACCTCTTCAAAACTAGGACGGGGGATGGATTCTTTATTGACTGAATGCGGGTTCTCTTCTTGCCCTATCACTCACTCTACCTGCCCATTAAGTAGCTGCTGGAAATGCTGCTTAAATACATCTACTATTCCCTGTGCTTCGGTGACTAGGTTTCCTTCACTGTTTCGAAGAGCCTGCGTTCCGGGCTTGAAGCCAGCTGCCAGATGCTTGGCTTTCCTGAAAAACATCCGGATGTTGTTCCTATCGCGGGACTCTTCGATATCCTTGAGCTGGGAGGCTGCGTGGGCCCTTTTCTTTTTACGCAGGATTTTCTTCTCCTCCCTTCTTTTGGTTCGATACTCTTCTCTCGCTGCCCTTGTTTTGCGTTGCAGCGCTTGCAAGTGTGCATTTTCTGTCACCTTTTTCCGACGCGCGCATTCATCATCATACCAAGGGCTCTTTTTGGGTGCTGGCTGGTGGCCTATGGTGGTCCCTGCTACCCGTTTGATGATGTCGCGATACTGGTTCCACAGATTGTTGGCGTTTGTGGATGGTGAATGCACAGTGGAGAGTCTCTCACTCAGACGCTCTCTGTAGACTCTGGCTACACCAGGCGTCCTAGGGCTTCGAACGTTGAATTTTTTTTCTGGGCGGTTTGCAGCTTCTTTTCATTGGATAGTCGAGCTCTGAACTTAGCTGCAACAAGAAAATGGTCAGAGTCGACGTTTGCCCCTCTGAACGTCTGCACATTCAGAATGTTGCCTCGCATCTATTAGCTCGTGGTCGATTTGGTTGGCGGTTCGACCATCTGGAGAGCGCCAGGTTGCTGTGTGGATTCGTAGTCTTGGAAACCTAGTGCTACTTATCACCGTATTACGAGCTGCTGCAAAATCGATTAGCCGGAAGCCGTTGTCTGTTGTCGTGTCGTGGAGGCTGTGCTTTCCAACTAATCCGCCGAAGATGTTTTCCTTACCGATTTTGTCATTGACGTCCCCGAGTATGATTTTGACATCATACTCCGGACAGGCTCCGTAGGCTCCGCCAAGAGGTCATAAAACTCCTCCTTGATAGAGTCTTCAGCTTCGTCGGTAGGGGCGTGTGCACATATTATGCTGATGTTTTGAAATGTAGCCTTGATGCGGATCACAGCCAGGCGATCGCTGATCGGCTTAAAGTCAATTATCATTGAGCGTAGCCGATTTCCAACGACGAATCCGCATCCTAACAAGTTCAATGTTTTGTGACAGCTGTAATAAATGTCGCCTTTTTTCTGTTTTTCCATACCTGATCCTATCCATCGTATCTCCTGAATCGCGGTAATATGTGCCCTGTACCGCGTGAGGACAGATTCAAGTTTTTGAATAGCACCAGGAGTGTACAGTGTACGTACGTTCCAGGTGCATACTCTTATGGCATAGTCCGTGTACGTTCCGGGTCGTGGTATTAAATGAGGGGGTCCATTATCCGAGGCTTGTGTCTCTCTCATAACTATATTTTTTTTACGTGGTAAGGAAGTTACCCCGACGGCACAACCCCCAACCTGGAGGGCCAGTTCCGTTTTTGAAACCCCTAGGACAAGGGGCCGGTCTTAAACCGATGCCAGTAACCCGCTTCGTGGATGTGAGCGCTGCCGTTGGCCCAATAAGGGCTCATACGCCACCATCTCTTTTCCAAAAACCTGACGTATTCTTGGAAATCTTTATCGGCCTGAGCTCCGAATATGTCGAAGTAGCCCAGATAAAGTGTTGTGCTTCCGTTTGAAACTTTGACGCCAGCGTTGACTCGTTCAACACTTGCGCTTATAAGTTCAGCAAGTCGGGTCCGGATGGACACCAACCAGTACCCGGTGGCTACCACTAGGAGGTAAAATAAGCACAATTGGTGCGGAGTAGCAGTTACAACACTGGACGTCGCCAGGTTGACGCCAGCCAGTGCATACCCTATTCCTACAGCATCCAGCCACGTTTTATAGATAATCTGAATACCTAAATATTTGGTTTTAATAAAATTTTTCGGTTGCATATAACTTAGTGAAGATATGAAAAAGTGGGTGTAAAACAAGTGCAATATGCGAAAATTTAGCTCGTTGATGTAAGTGATGGTAACGTTTTTGTTAAGGTTTGCGCTTACAAAACTTTTCGGTCTGGTTCTGATCCAGTGCTCTTTTTAAGGCACACATTATGTAGAAGGCCAGTTTATGTTCGTCTATTAACAATTAAGGTGCGGAATATTCCATATATTGCTCAGTGACTATAACCAACATATATGTATGTAAATAAGTCTCAAAGCCTGTCTTTGCATATGCAATATATTATATGTATTAGCGTTGCAAAAATATGTACATACATACATATGTTCCCACTGACTATACCAGTCGGTATATCAGTCAAAACACCACACCAGTCGCTGCCCTCGGGACTATACCATAGTTAACACTGATTCATTAATTACATTATCTTCAGATGATAAGAAATTGATGGAATTATTTAAAGAATTCGGCATAAATATTCAAATAAATTTACTTTAGAGAAAAATTAATAAATACGGAATGAAATACAAAACATAGAGAAAAGCTACAATCCGTCTGGAACGGATAGTATGATACCATATCCTCCTCTCTAATAAGTGGGCGCGGCCAAATTGCATTTTGTATTCAAATATGGCTGTAACCTCAAACGTTTGAGGATGTTACATGTAAAATTTTATCAAAATCGGTTTTTTGATGAAAACGCTCCCAAAAAGTGGGCGTGGCCAAAACTGTTCTATGGGTGAATTGTAGGGAATCTGAATGTTTAAATATTTGGTCCTAACAAAATTTTACGGTTTCATATAATTTAGTGAAGTTATAAAAAAGTGGGCGTGGCAGTGGGCGGCTTTAAAACCAATTTACACTTCTACTGTATCTTTTTCTCAGACGCCCAGATATGAAATTTCGTCGTCCTATATCAAAATTTAAGGCCCAAAAAGCGGTGACATACGGACGGACGGACGGTCATCGCTCAATCGATTTAGCTATTGATGCTGATCACGAATATATATACTTTATAGGGTCTATCTCCATTATTTCTCTATGTTAAAAACTATGTGTCAAACTTAATATACCCTTAGGATAGGGTATAAAAACGGCACAATTTCATCCACAATCAAATGGATAGGCTGAAAGATTAGTGGATACATTTAAATGCGACGTTAAGAAGCTGGAGGGGGAGGAACTGATAGCAGAAGCTCTTCAAACATTCGTACAATACTACAGAACTACCCGGAATGCACAATTACCCAACAATATTACCCCAGCAGAAGCGTTGCTGGGTAGGAAAATAAAAATCCACTGGGACTTGCTTCTCCCATCAACTCACAAATTACTTCAAAGAGATGAAGCAATGGAGGAACAATTCAATCGTCGCACAATTCTTTCAAGTATGATGTCAAAGAAGTCAAGGAAGGCCTTTTCTAAATGGCCAGAGATTATATGTATGAGGATCACAACTTCAAGACCAACAATTACGACCCTTCGAGAGATATTTGGCAAATTTGGGTTACCGGACATGTAGGTGTCAGACAACGTCACGAAATTCACGTCCTGCGAATTTATCGAATTCGAAAATTTATAAAACATACAGAAAAGCTACAATCCGTCTGGAACGGATCGTATGATACCCTATCCTCCAAATGGATTGCATTTTGTACTCAAATATGGCTATAACGTCGAACGTTTGAGGATGCTACATGTAAAATTTTATCAAAATCTGTTTTTTGATGAGAACGCCCCAAAAAGTGGGCGTGGCCAAAACTTTCGTATGGGTGGATTTTAGGGAATCTGAATGCCTAAATATTTGGTCTTAACAAAAATTTTCGGTTTCATATAATTTAGTAACAAAATTTTCAAAAATTTTTACACTTGTACTGTATCGTTTTCTCAGAAGCACAGATATTAAATTTCATCGTCCTAACTCAAAATTTAAGGCCAAAAAAGCGGTAACATACGGACGGACGGTCATCGCTCAATTGATTTCGCTATTGATGCTGATCACGAATATATATACTTTATAGTGCCTATCTCGATTATTTCCCTATCTTACATACTATGTGACAAACTTAATATACCCTTAGGATAGGGTATAAAAATAAATATAAAATGCACACTTTTGATCTTTACTTCTAAAAACATACAGAAAAGCTACAACCCGTCTGGAACGGATCGTATGATACCCTATCCTCCTCTCTATAAAGTGGGCGTCGCTAAATTGCATTTCGTACTCAAATATGGCTATAACCTTGAACGTTTGAGGATGTTACATGTAAAATTTTGTCAAAATCGGTTTTTTGATGAAAACGCCCCAAAAAGGGGGCGTGGCCAAAACTGTTCTATGGGTGAATTGTAGGGAATCTAAATACCCACATATTTGGTCTTAACAAAATTTTTCGGTTTCATATAATTTAGTGAAGTTATAAAAAAGTAGGCGTGGCAGTGGGCGGAAGTAAAAAAATTTTACACTTGTACTGTATCTTTTTCTTGGAAGCCCATATATGAAATTTCAGCGTCCTAGTTAAAAATTTAAGGCCCAAAAATAGGTGACATACGGACGGACGGACGGCCATCGCTCAATCGATTTCGCTATTGATGCTGATCACGAATATATATACTTTATAGGGTCTATCTCGATTATTTCTCTGTTACAAACTTAATATACCCTTAGGATAGGGTGTAAACATTAGTTGGAGTTTTGAAATTTTATTCAATGTGGATATACATATGTATGTACATAATGAGAAATATTGAAAAGAAATTATGTTGAAGTTCTGTTTTTATACCCTATCCTAAGGGTATATTAAGATTGACAAATAGTTTGTAACATGGAGAAATAATCGAGATAGACCCTATAATGTATATATATTCGTGATCAGCATCAATAGCGAAATCGATTGAGCGATGACCGTCCGTCCGTCCGTCCGTATGTCACCGCTTTTTGGGCCTTATATTTTGAGCTAGGACGATGAAATTTCATATCCGGGCTTCTGAGAAAAAGACACAGTACAAGTGTAAAAATTTTTTAAATCAGCCCACTGCCACGCCCACTTTTTCTTAACTTCATTAAATTATATGAAACAGAAAAATTCTGTTAAGACCAAATATTTAGGCATTCCGACTCCCTACAATCCACTCATACAAAAGTTTTGGCCACGTCCACATTTTGGGGGCGTTTTCATCATAAAACCGATTTTTGGGCCTTAAATTTTTAGCTAGGACGCTTAAATTTCATATCTGGGCTTCTGACGAAAAGATACAGTAGAAGTGTAAATTTTTTTTACATCCGCCCACTGCCACGCCTACTTTTTATAACTTCACTAAATTATATGAAACCGAAAAATTTTGTTAAGACCATGTATTTAGGTATTCAGATTACCTACAATTCACCCATAGAACAGTTTTGGCCACGCCCACTTTTTGGGGGCGTTTTCATCAAAAAACCGATTTTGATAAAATTTTATATGTAACATCCTCAAACGTTCGAGGTTATAGCCATATTTGAGTACGAAATGCAATTTAGCCACGCCCACTTTATAGAGAAGAGGATAGGGTATCAGACGATCCGTTCCAGACGGATTGTAGATTTTCTGTATGTTTTTTGTTTAAATTGAAAATTATTAAGTTAACATTAATATTGTCAAGAAGAAAAAAAGGGAAGAAATAACGATGGGCCTTAAACCAGTTAAGTATTATGCAATGCCTTTGATCAATTTTTTATTAAAAAACATACAGAAAAGCTACAATCCGTAGCTACCGAACGGATCGTATGATACCCTATCCTCTTCTCTATAAAGTGGGCGTGGTCAAATTGCATATTGTACTCAAATATAGCTATAATATCGAACGTTTGAGGATGTTACATGTAAAATTTTATCAAAATAGGTTTTTTTATGATCACGCCCCCAAAAAGTGGGCGTGGTCAAAACTGTTCTATGAGTGAATTGTAGGGAATCTAAATACCCAAATATTTGGTCTTAACAAAATTCTTCGGTTTCATATAATTTAGTGAAGTTATAAAAAAGTAGGCGTGGCAGTGGGCGGATGTAAAAAAATTTTACACTTGTACTGTTTCTTTTTCTTGGAAGCCCAGATATGAAATTTCAGCGTCCTAGTTAAAAATTTAAGGCCAAAAATCGGTTTTGTTATGAAAACGCCCCCAAAAAGTGGGCGTGGCCAAAACTTTTGTATGGGTGGATTGTAGGGAATCTGAATGCCTAAATATTTGGTCTTAACAAAATTTTTCGGTTTCATATAATTTAGTGAAGTTATGAAAAAGTGGGCTTGGCGGTGGGCGGATTTCAAAAATGTTTACGCTTGTACTGTATCTTTTTTTCAGAAGCCCAGATATGAAATTTCATCGTCCTAACTCAAAATTTAAGGCCAAAAAAGCGGTAACATACGGACGGACGGTCATCGCTCAATTGATTTCGCTATTGATGCTGATCACGAATATATATACTTTATAGTGCCTATCTCGATTATTTCCCTATCTTACATACTATGTGACAAACTTAATATACCCTTAGGATAGGGTATAAAAATAAATATAAAATGCACACTTTTGATCTTTACTTCTAAAAACATACAGAAAAGCTACAACCCGTCTGGAACGGATCGTATGATACCCTATCCTCCTCTCTATAAAGTGGGCGTCGCTAAATTGCATTTCGTACTCAAATATGGCTATAACCTTGAACGTTTGAGGATGTTACATGTAAAATTTTGTCAAAATCGGTTTTTTGATGAAAACGCCCCAAAAAGGGGGCGTGGCCAAAACTGTTCTATGGGTGAATTGTAGGGAATCTAAATACCCACATATTTGGTCTTAACAAAATTTTTCGGTTTCATATAATTTAGTGAAGTTATAAAAAAGTAGGCGTGGCAGTGGGCGGAAGTAAAAAAATTTTACACTTGTACTGTATCTTTTTCTTGGAAGCCCATATATGAAATTTCAGCGTCCTAGTTAAAAATTTAAGGCCCAAAAATAGGTGACATACGGACGGACGGACGGCCATCGCTCAATCGATTTCGCTATTGATGCTGATCACGAATATATATACTTTATAGGGTCTATCTCGATTATTTCTCTGTTACAAACTTAATATACCCTTAGGATAGGGTGTAAACATTAGTTGGAGTTTTGAAATTTTATTCAATGTGGATATACATATGTATGTACATAATGAGAAATATTGAAAAGAAATTATGTTGAAGTTCTGTTTTTATACCCTATCCTAAGGGTATATTAAGATTGACAAATAGTTTGTAACATGGAGAAATAATCGAGATAGACCCTATAATGTATATATATTCGTGATCAGCATCAATAGCGAAATCGATTGAGCGATGACCGTCCGTCCGTCCGTCCGTATGTCACCGCTTTTTGGGCCTTATATTTTGAGCTAGGACGATGAAATTTCATATCCGGGCTTCTGAGAAAAAGACACAGTACAAGTGTAAAAATTTTTTAAATCAGCCCACTGCCACGCCCACTTTTTCTTAACTTCATTAAATTATATGAAACAGAAAAATTCTGTTAAGACCAAATATTTAGGCATTCCGACTCCCTACAATCCACTCATACAAAAGTTTTGGCCACGTCCACATTTTGGGGGCGTTTTCATCATAAAACCGATTTTTGGGCCTTAAATTTTTAGCTAGGACGCTTAAATTTCATATCTGGGCTTCTGACGAAAAGATACAGTAGAAGTGTAAATTTTTTTTACATCCGCCCACTGCCACGCCTACTTTTTATAACTTCACTAAATTATATGAAACCGAAAAATTTTGTTAAGACCATGTATTTAGGTATTCAGATTACCTACAATTCACCCATAGAACAGTTTTGGCCACGCCCACTTTTTGGGGGCGTTTTCATCAAAAAACCGATTTTGATAAAATTTTATATGTAACATCCTCAAACGTTCGAGGTTATAGCCATATTTGAGTACGAAATGCAATTTAGCCACGCCCACTTTATAGAGAAGAGGATAGGGTATCAGACGATCCGTTCCAGACGGATTGTAGATTTTCTGTATGTTTTTTGTTTAAATTGAAAATTATTAAGTTAACATTAATATTGTCAAGAAGAAAAAAAGGGAAGAAATAACGATGGGCCTTAAACCAGTTAAGTATTATGCAATGCCTTTGATCAATTTTTTATTAAAAAACATACAGAAAAGCTACAATCCGTAGCTACCGAACGGATCGTATGATACCCTATCCTCTTCTCTATAAAGTGGGCGTGGTCAAATTGCATATTGTACTCAAATATAGCTATAATATCGAACGTTTGAGGATGTTACATGTAAAATTTTATCAAAATAGGTTTTTTTATGATCACGCCCCCAAAAAGTGGGCGTGGTCAAAACTGTTCTATGAGTGAATTGTAGGGAATCTAAATACCCAAATATTTGGTCTTAACAAAATTCTTCGGTTTCATATAATTTAGTGAAGTTATAAAAAAGTAGGCGTGGCAGTGGGCGGATGTAAAAAAATTTTACACTTGTACTGTTTCTTTTTCTTGGAAGCCCAGATATGAAATTTCAGCGTCCTAGTTAAAAATTTAAGGCCAAAAATCGGTTTTGTTATGAAAACGCCCCCAAAAAGTGGGCGTGGCCAAAACTTTTGTATGGGTGGATTGTAGGGAATCTGAATGCCTAAATATTTGGTCTTAACAAAATTTTTCGGTTTCATATAATTTAGTGAAGTTATGAAAAAGTGGGCTTGGCGGTGGGCGGATTTCAAAAATGTTTACGCTTGTACTGTATCTTTTTTTCAGAAGCCCAGATATGAAATTTCATCGTCCTAGCTCAAAATTTAAGGCCCAAAAAGCGGTGACATACGGACGGACGGACGGACGGTCATCGCTCAATCGATTTCGCTATTGATGCTGATCACGAATATATATACTTTATAGGGTCTATCTCGATTATTTCTCTATGTTGCAAACTATGTGTCAAACTTAATATACCCTTAGGATAGGGTATAAACATACAGAAAAGCTACAATCCGTCTGAAACGGATCGTATGATACCCTATCCTCCTCTCTATTAAGTGGGCGTGGCCAAATTGCATTTTGTACTCAAATATAGCTATAATGTCGAACGTTTGAGGATGTTACATGTAAAATTTTATCAAAATAGGTTTTTTGATGATAACGCCCCCAAAAAGTGGGCGTGGCCAAAACTGTTCTATGGGTGAATTGTAGGGAAACTAAATACCCAAATATTTGGTCTTAACAAAATTTTTCGGTTTCATATAATTTAGTGAAGTTATAAAAAAGTAGGCGTGGCAGTGGGCGGATGTAAAAAAATTTTACACTTGTACTGTATCTTTTTCTTGGAAGCCCAGATATGAAGTTTCAGCGTCCTAGTTAACAATTTAAGGCCCAAAAATCGGTTTTGTGATGAAAACGCCCCCAAAAAGTGGGCGTGGCCAAAACTTTTGTATGGGTGGATTGTAGGGAATCTGAATGCCTAAATATTTGGTCTTAACAAAATTTTTTGGTTTCATATAATTTAGTGAAGTTATGAAAAAGTGGGCGTGGCAGTGGGCGGATTTCAAAAATGTTTACACTTGTACTGTATCTTTTTCTCAGAAGCCCAGATATGAAATTTCATCGTCCTAGCTCAAATTTTAAGGCCCAAAAGGCGGTGACATACGGACGGACGGACGGACGGACGGACGGACGGTCATCTCTCAATCGATTTCGCTATTGATGCTGATCACGAATATATATACTTTATAGGGTCTATCTCGATTATTTCTCTATGTTGCAAACTATGTGTCAAACTTAATATACCCTTAGGATAGGGTATAAACATACAGAAAAGCTCCAATCCGTCTGGAACGGATCGTCTGATACCCTATCCTCCTCTCACCCAACTTTTGTATAGGTGAATTGTAGGGAATCTGAATGCCTAAATATTTGGTCTTAACAAAATTTTTCGGTTTCATATAATTTAATGAAGCTATGAAAAACTGGGCGTGGCGGTGGGCGGATTTAAAAAATGTTTACACTTGTACTGTATCTTTTTCTCAGAAGCCCAGATATGAAATTTCATTGTCCCAGCTCGAAATTTAAGGCCCAAAAAGCGGTGACAACTGCGTGCAAGTGCCTTCATCTGCCCAACTCCTGGGTGGCCAGTGTGCAGCTGCTTGAGAATCCTTTTCTGTAACGATAGAGGAATAAGTACTTTGTTTTGGAGCATGATACAAGCTTGCGTTTCTCCGATAAAAAAAACATTTTGAGTGCTCGATCACTGACATTCCTCGACCACGATAATCTAACAAATTGCAGTTCGTACGCGAGTAATGTTAAGGCCCAACGCTGCAGTCGCTTAGCCGTATACGTCGAGATACCCTTCTTAGACCCGAATATGGCCAACAGATTTTGATGGTCTGTGAGTAGCGTAAAACGTCTTCCGTAGATCATCCTATAAAAGTTTTTAACGCAGAATAATAGCGACAGGGCTTCCTTCTCCGCTTGACTGTTGTTTTCTTCTGCAGGACTCAAAGATCTAGATGCGTGCGCTATCGCTTTTGATCCATCGGTAAACACGTCCCCGGCAACAACTATTTTCTTTGATGGATCAAAATGCACCAATAAGAGGTCTGATGAGAGTACTTCTTTCGCTTTACTGAATGCAACTTGGCATTCTTCTGACCAGTGGAAATTGGTGTTCTTTCGCAAAAGTTTGTCCAACGACGCCCTGATTTCCCGCATTTTGCTAATGAACTGAAAATAATCATTCCTAAGAATGAACGTAGCTTGGTAACATCTGTTGGTTCAGGCATAGTTGAAATTGCTTATTGCGCCATCAATGCCCGGCAAAATGGAATCCATTATACTTTGGAATATGTCTGGAGCGCTCTTGACACCGAATGAGACCCGTGTGTACTGGAACAGCGCACGATGGGTATTGATGGTCAGTAAAGCCTGCGATGCTCACTCACCCTAATTTGGAGATAAGCATCGGATAAATCAAATACTGAGAAAAATTTACCTCCAGAATGTGTTGCAAAAATTTCATCTGGCAATGGCAGTGGATATTAATGTGACTGCAGTGACTCATTCAGTCCTGTAGCGAAATCTGTACCTTGCTTCTCAAGCTGCCCAATTTCAGCATCAATCGCTGGTAGAGATGCGTATGGCACAGGACGTTTTGACCTGAAAACTGGCCTTGAACCTGGTTTCAAGTGTAGAGTTCGCTTTTGTTTTTACTTTTAATATTCTCTTCTCTCCTTGCACTTTTTATACCCTATCCTAAGGGTATATTAAGTTTGACACATAGTTTGTAACATAGAGAAATAATTGAGATAGACCCTATAAAGTATATATATTCGTGATCAGCATCAATAGCGAAATCGATTGAGCGATGACCGTCCGTCCGTCCGTATGTCACCGCTTTTTGGGCCTTAAATTTTGAGCTAGGACGATGAAATTTCATACCTGGGCTTCTGACAAAAAGATACAGTACAAGTGTAAACATTTTTGAAATCCGCCCACTGCCACGCCCACTTTTTCATAACTTCACTAAACTATATGAAACCGAAAAATTTTGTTACGACCAAATATTTACGCATTCGGATTCCCTACAATCCACCCATACAAAAGTTTTGGCCACGCCCACTTTTTGGGGGCGTTTTCATCACAAAACCGATTTTTGGGCCTTCAATTTTTAACTAGGACGCTGAAATTTCATATCTGGGCTTCTGAGAAAAAGATACAGTACAAGTGTAAAATTTTTTTACATCCGCCCACTGCCACGCCTATTTTTTTATAACTTCACTAAATTATATGAAACCGAAAAATTTTGTTAAGACCAAATATTTGGGTATTTAGATTCCCTACAATTTACCCATAGAATAGTTTTGGCCACGCCCAATTTTTGGGGGCGTTATCATCAAAAAACATATTTTGATAAAATTTTACATGTAACATCCTCAAACGTTCGACATTATAGCTATATTTGAGTACAAAATGCAATTTGGCCACGCCCGCTTTAGAGAGAGGAGGATAGGGTATCAGACGATCCGTTCCAGACGGATTGTAGCTTTTCTGTATGTTTTTTTTAGTGCAGACCCATATGACACTGCGACCTGAAAAGATCTATTGTATCAAAGGGTATTACTATTGTATATAAAACTAATAGTACTATCACTTGAGGAAATCAATGGTGGTGCCTCTAGCGGTCGAAGTAAAGGATCCGTCGCTGAGTACAACAAAAATATTACGCTCTTTTGCCTTAACAATTTGCATATGCTCTCATAGGCTTAATACATTTCCACTCTAATCTAACCAATCCCATGTCAGTAACTCTACGCACAAACACACTCCGCTCAAACATCATTCTGCGTCGAGTAAGATAGAACTTGCAATATGAATTAACTCGTCGACTAACCCAACGCAGTGCTAGACTGCCAGATTCCTTGGTAGGTGTACTTTCGCATGTAATTCTGAGCGATAATGAGTGAAAGGAATATGCTCAAAAAAATAAAAAATACACATACACATACATAGCACGTTCCTTTTTGCATATTGTGCACATACATAATTTTTATACCCTATCCTAAGGGTATATTAAGTTTGACACATAGTTTGTAACATAGAGAAATAATCGAGATAGACCCTATAAAGTATATATATTCGTGATCAGCATCAATAGCGAAATCGATTGAGCGATGACCGTCCGTCCGTCCGTCCGTCCGTCCGTATGTCACCACTTTTTGGGCCTTAAATTTTGAGCTAGGACGATGAAATTTCATATCTGGGCTTCTGAGAAAAAGATACAGTACAAGTGTAAAAATTTTTTAAATCCGCCCACTGCCACGCCCACTTTTTCATAACTTCACTAAATTATATGAAACTGAAAAATTTTGTTAAGACCAAATATTTAGGCATTCAGACTCCCTACAATCCACTCATACAAAAGTTTTGGCCACGCCCACTTTTTGACGCTGAAATTCCATATCTGGGGTTCTGACGAAAAGATACAGTAGAAGTGAAAATTTTACATCCGCCCTCTGCCACGCCTACTTTTTTATAACTTCACTACATTATATGAAACCGAAAAATTTTGTTAAGTCCATATATTTAGGTATTCAGATTCCCTACAATTCACCCATAGAACAGTTTTAGCCACGCCCACTTTTTGGGGGCGTTTTCATCAAAAAACCGATTTTGATAAAATTTTACATGAACATCCTCAAACGTTCGATGTTATAGCCATATTTGAGTACGAAATGCAATTTGGCCACGCCCACTTTATAGAGAGGAGGATAGGGTATCAGACGATCCGTTCCAGACGGATTGTAGCTTTTCTATATGTTTATACCCTATCCTAAGGGTATATTAAGTTTGACACATAGGTTGTAACATAGAGAAATAATCGAGATAGACCCTATAAAGTATAAATATTCGTGATCAGCATCAATAGCGAAATCGATTGAGCGATGACCGTCCGTCCGTCCGTCCGTATGTCACCGCTTTTTGGGCCTTAAATTTTGAGCTATGACGATGAAATTCCATATCTGGGGTTCTGACGAAAAGATACAGTAGAAGTGAAAATTTTACATCCGCCCACTGCCACGCCTACTTTTGTATAACTTCACTAAATTATATGAAACCAACAAATTTTGTTAAGTCCAAATATTTAGGTATTCAGATTCCCTACAATTCACCCATAGAACAGTTTTGGCCACGCCCACTTTTTTGGGGCGCTTTCATCATAAAACCGATTTTGATAAAATTTTACATGTAACATCCTCAAACGTTCGAGGTTATAGCCATATTTGAGTACGAAATGCAATTTGGCCACGCCCACTTTATAGAGAGGAGGATAGGGTATCAGACGATCCGTTCCAGACGTATTGTAGCTTTTCTGTATGTTTCATTATGTATTTTTTTTTTTGAGCGCTTGAGATAACAGATGCATAGTGCCAATATGTAATTCGAGCTCAAGTCTCCATTTACTTAAGTCTATAGCACAGAGCCATGACTTTGGGTGGCTTTCTTAACTCGCTCCAGGATGTTGGTATTCTAGCTTAATTTACTATCTAGGATTAGGCCTAAGTACTTTACATTGCACCCTACCCCTTCCAGGATTAGAAGCAATTCATTCACCACTAACTTCCAAAGAAGAAAGGAGATCGCACGTCCCTGCTGACATACATATGTACCTCCGAACTGAGACCTCGGCCAGCTTTGAGTTGATGAACTTGTTAGTAAGAAACTAGTTCACCAGTGCGCCAATCGGCGTCTCAATTTCAATGTTCTACAGTACACCTGTAATTGCCTCTGGCTCGACGTTGTTAAACGCTTCCATCAATAAAGTTGGCATCACCTAGTTATGTAGTTACATGGAGAAGCTTTGAAGATCTCAAGTTTTCCTTAGCTACATATGTCCATACACACATACATATGTATGTCACCGCCATAAACTCATAGACATTTTTTGTGGGGTGCCATTAAAGATCGATCTAATGAGACAATCCAGAGACAATTCTAAAATGTATTGAAAATTGGATTGACAGGATGGCCTATTCCCATATTCCATTATTACTCTTCTCAATAAAGCAACAATCGTTGGAAAATACCTAAAAGGTGGCCAATGGCCTTCAACAATTCCTGACAGACTTCATTAATCTCAATGAAAGTACATATGACTTCACAGTCGTCACTATCTTATCAGCTTCCATGAAAATGCACTTGTAACTGCCCTAAATGAAAAATTAAGGACTATTGATGTACACACTTTACCTATGTACATTCGATCATTACTAATGACAATACAGCAAGCAATGATGGCTCGAAATCAGGAATTCCGCCTGGAATAGGTTGTAAATACATAAATACATATGTACATATGTACATACATACATACATAGTGTATAGGTACATAAGGTCTTCGGTGATCATCCTACTCCCTCACACTTACAGTATAAAGTTTTTCTCATGCTTGTACCCATTTCTTTGCTTTGTGCCGAAATTTTACTTCTTTGTATGCAAAATTCCTAATCACACCACCACCCCACTGAGACAACAATTTTTCATCCCTTAACCAGACCACCACTTGCACTAAAACCCGGACACATAACTCAAAACTTTTTTATGCCTCTAGCAAACCACTACCTAATTAGAAACATACAGAAAAGCTACAATCCGTCTGGAACGGATCGTATGATACCCTATCTTCCTCTCTATAAAGTGGGCGTGGCCAAATTGCAATTTGTACTCAAATATAGCTATAATGTCGAACTTTTGAGGATGTTACATGTAAAATTTTATCAAAATAGGTTTTTTGATGATAACGCCCCCAAAAAGTGGGCGTGGCCAAAACTGTTCTATGGGTGAATTGTAGGGAATCTAAATACCCAAATATTTGGTCTTAACAAAATTTTTCGGTTTCATATAATTTAGTGAAGTTATAAAAAAGTAGGCGGATGTAAAAAAATTGTATACTTGTACTGTATCTTTTTCTTGGAATCCCAAAAATCGGTTTTGTGATGAAAACGCCCCCAAAAAGTGGGCGTGGCCAAAACTTTTGTGTGGGTGGATTGTAGGGAATCTGAATGCCTAAATATTTGGTCTTAACAAAATTTTTCGGTTTCATATAATTTAGTGAAGTTATGAAAAAGTGGGCGTGGCAGTGGGCGGATTTCAAAAATTTTTACACTTTTACTGTATCTTTTTCTCAGAAGCCCAGATATGAAATTTCATCGTCCTAGCTCAAAATTTAAGGCCCAAAAGGCGGTGACATACGGACGGACGGACGGTCATCGCTCAATCGATTTCGCTATTGATGCTGATCACGAATATATATACTTTATAGAGTCTATCTCGATTATTTCTCTATGTTACAAACTATGTGTCAAACTTAATATACCCTTAGGATAGGGTATAAAAACTTACAACTTTTTATTGAGGGAGGAAAATGAAATAGTATGTAATAACCTGCTCAATGCTCATAATTTTGTTTAATCAGTTTCTGTACTAATTTTCTTAGCTGCGTAACATGTGGACAAAAATTCAGAGTGAGAATTGAAACCCAAAACCGGTTTTGTTTACTTTGCACTCATTACTCACGCATCCTGTCATTATAACTCCATATTCAGCGAGCGATAACATCTTTCTTTGCTTGCGAGAAATGAGAACACGCCACCTAGGCGGTCGAAGCGACGAAAAGAAAAATATAGCTTGATGATAGTACTATAAGTTTCATATACAATGGTATTACTAAGCCAAAAGACGTTCCACCTCGCTTATGAAGGATAGTACGCCCTTAGCAGTAGAGTTCCTCAGCTCTGCTGGTGAACATATTTTTTGTGGAAAATACGCCTCCTTAACCAATGTAATACTGGGCATTCACAGAGAATGTGCTCAGAGGATTCGTCATCTTCAAAGCAGAACCTACATTCCGTTTCTGGGCACAGATTGAGTTTGTTAAATTGATATTGCAGCCCGCAGTGACCTGTGAGAAAGCTCACTAGCGTTCTGATGCTTTCCTTATCTAGATTAAGGATTTCCTTGTAAGAAAAAGGCCTGATTAATCGCTTGGATACCGAGACATTTTAGTCGGCGCCGTGGCTCAAGTGGTTAGTGCGTTGGACTACGGAGCAAGGGGTTCCAGGTTCAATCCCCAGACAACACCTAAAATTTCTTTCACGGCCCCACCTCTCGCGAGCGTCTGACAAACATCCAAGAGTAAAACTGTCATGAAAAAGTTTCTCAAAATTGCCGTTCGGATCCGGCATTAAACAGTAGGCCCCTTCCATTCATGTGAAGAATATAACACGCACAACACGAATGGTTGTGAGAAGCTAGGCCCTGGGTCCCATGGACCTGTTGCGCCAAAAATTTGTATTTGTATTTGTATACCGAGACATTTTGCCAGTGGGCCGCACGAAGTTTGTGTTCGCAAATATTCATCAGCGCTGTGGCGGTAGCCCAGTTGACACCACAGTAAGGTTCAGGTCCTATGAACGCAGATTCTGAGCCAGCCCTAGCTAGTTCATTTGCAAATTCGTTGCTACAATTCCTTGATGACCAGGCACCCAACCAAGTTTCACCCTATTATGTCTGCCAAAAGATTGTAGGGTATCGTATCAGCATTTGACTGATATAGAGTCTATTAAATTGGACGACAGCACTTTAAGTACTGCCTGGCTATCTGAAAAGATTAGTACCTTGATCAAGATTTATTAAGATTTATCTTGGCATGGAGTTCAGCCTGGAAAACCATGGGACACATTCCCATAGGTATCGACACTTTGGTGTTGGGTCCCGATAGTTTCGCAAGGATGTTACTTGAAATTCTGTAGCGGTCGTTGTTTTTTAAATTTTCCTCAGAGAATTATAGTTCGCAACTCCTCTAATATTTATTGAGGAGTTGCAGAACAACCTCTGGCGATGAGCCAGCCTTGCGTTTTTTACATGGTTTTCGTTTAGGTATCCAATCCCTTTCGCGTGTAACTTCTTCCTCGTCCGTACTGTAGTAATAGCTACCCGGAGTAGGCTCACTATGAATATCCGTCTGCGTTTTTGTGTTTGTCCATTTCTTTTTGTTTTTAAATCTGATGATACTTCATATATGTATGTAAAGAAACTTTGAGTACACTCAACCCCGCACTTACTTCATATCCAGCGGTGAACCCAAGCAGGGGGATTGCAGTACAGGGTTCTATTCAGATTTTCAATCTCTGACTCCAATAACGCCACTTCAGGTGTTGCTCAAGGAAGTCACCTTGGTCCACTGATCTTTGTCTTAGCAATAAACAATGTTTATAAACGATGACATGAAAATCATTCAGATAATATCTAGCCCCACAGATTCTCTCTTACTTGAGAACGATCTAAGTTCTTTCTACACCTGGTGCGACAAAAACCTCTTAGAACTTAATGTCTGTAAATGTCAATCCATTACCTTCTCCCGTAAACGACTTCCCCACCCCTCAGAAGCTATTACTTTCGGAACGAACCTATTTCCTCTGTCTCTTCTACACGAGATCTGGGTATTATCTGTGACAGGGAGCTTAACTTCCGTTCGCACATTAATCCAATCATACACAAGGAAAATTCCTCTCTCGGTTTCATAAAATGCTGGTCCAAAGAATTCTCGATCCCTTACGTTACAAAATCCCTTTACATTACCTTTGTCAGAGCGCTCCTCGAATACGCTAGTCAAGTTTGGTCACCATTTCACGGCACCCACTCTCTTAGAATCGATACTGTGCAGCGCAGGTTTATCCGTTTTACCTTACGTAGTCTCCCTTGGGCCGACAACCATATCTTACCATCCTACGAAAATCGGCTAAAATTGCTTAACATGCAAACCCTCGTAAAACGTCGCGAAGTCGAGATTGTAGGTCTGTACCGCTTTCTCATATCACTCACCACCGTACCAACTTGGGCCATTTCGAAGCAATTTCCAGAATGTTGCGCCTGACCAACAATGCACAGAATTCCCTTGACTTCCACTCCAGTATATCCTCCATTACAAATTCTCTTTACACCTCCTATTGACCTCTCCCCTTTGTTAATAGTTTAAAGTGTTAGTTTTTAAGTTTTAATCTTAAGTAAATTTGGTGCGTCCTAGGGCCCTCGGTAAAAAAAACAACAACGCCCGCCTCTCCTTTCTCTCTCCCTGTCTCGTCCCTTCTCTCCTTAGCTTTAAGTTAGTTTTTAAGTTCGTTAATAAAGCTTCTATTAAGCTAAATAAATAAATAAATAACTATTACTCAAAAACTACCCACTTGTCTTATTCTCAAATAATGCATTTAATTTAATTTTTAATTTTTTAACCATATCCTAAGGGTATATTAAGTTTGATACATTGTTTGTAATATAGAGAAATAATCGAGATAGACCCTATAATATACATACATATACTCGTGATCAGTATCAATAGCGAAGACGATTTAGCCATGTCCGTCCGTTCGTTCGTCACCACTTTTTAGGCCTTAAATTTTGAGCTAGGAGGAAGAAATTTCATATCTGAGCTTTTGAGAAGTAGAACCAGTACAAATGTAAAATTTTTTGAAATCCGCCCTTCGCCACACCCACTTTTTCATAGCTTCACTAAATTATATGAAACCGAAAATTTTTGTTAAGCCAAAATATTTGGATATTCAAATTGTCTACACTTCACCCATACATCAATTTTGGCCATGCCCACTTTTTGGGGGTGTTTTAGTAAAAAACCGATTTTGATGAAATTTTACATGTAACACTCTCAAACATTCAAAGTTATAGTATTCAGATTCCGTACAATTCACCCATACTTCTTGCTACACAATTTGCAGCTAATTCTACACTACAAGATAGTGCTTTGTCTGTCCCTGTGCTTGAGATAGTCGAATCTTCCATAGGACAAATCCACTTTCGCACTCGCACAGTTGCAGGAGTTCTCAAAGGTGTTAACATACACAAATCTGCTGGCCCAGACGGTATCCCCCCTATAGTTCTGAAGAGGTGTTCTTCCTCGCTGGCAAAACCTCCGCCTAAGCTTTTCTGACTGTGTACTCTTCTGGGATCTTTCCGAGAAGATGGAAAACAGCATTTGTCCAGCCTGTACCAAAAAAAAAGCGAATTTTCCTCTCCTGCCGTAGAAGAGGAACGGCAGCGTATTTTAAACTCATTAAATACCGATCTTGACAGAATAATTAAATGGGGTTCAACCAACAGAGTGGAATTTAATGCTTCCAAAACGCAATGTTGTCTTCTGTCTCTCAAGCGAAACCAAAACCCCCACCATTATCCATGAATAGTACTTGCACCGCGGAAACCGAAAGACTTGCCACTCTCGGTATGTGTATTAATAACCATCTTCGATGGAACGCTCACTTATTCGAGGTCGCCAAAAATGCTGCAAAATGTCTAGGATTCCTTAAGCGGTGCAAGAAATACTTCACCCCGTCTGATCTGGTCTCAATTTATAAGGCATTCATTCGCCCAAAGCTGAAATACAATCACGCGTTAAAACTTATAGGTGGGTATATTAAGTTTGACACACAGTTTGTAACATAGACAAATAATCGAGATAGACCCTATAAAGTATATATATTCATGATCAGCAGCAATAGCGAAGACGATTTAGCCATGTTTGTCCTTCCGTCCGTCCGTCTGTAGGTAGGTAGAGTGGCGGTTCTTAGAGAGAACCCAATTTGCGCTAGGGTGCGCCGTTTTGTTACCACAAAAGCTCGTGTGAACATACAGAAAAGCTACAATCCATCTGGAACGGATCGTATGATACCCTATCCTCCTCTCTATAAAGTGGGCGTGGCCAAATTGCATTTTGTACTCAAATATAGCTATAATGTCGAACGTTTGAGGATGTTACATGTAAAATTTTATCAAAATAGGTTTTTTGATGATAACGCCCCCAAAAAGTGGGCGTGGCCAAAACTGTTCTATGGATGAATTGTAGGGAATCTAAATACCCAAATATTTGGTCTTAACAATATTTTTCGGTTTCATATAATTTAGTGAAGTTATAAAAAAGTAGGCGTGGCAGTGGGCGGATGTAAAAAAACTTTACACTTGTACTGTATCTTTTTCTTGGAAGCCCAGATATGAAATTTCAGGGTCCTAGTTAAAAATTTAAGGCCGAAAAAATCGGTTTTGTGATGAAAAAGCCCCCAAAAAGTGGGGGTGGCCAAAACTTTTGTATGGGTGGATTGTAGGGAATCTGAATGCCTAAATATTTGGTCTTAACAAAATTTTTCGGTTTCATATAATTTAATGAAGTTATGAAAAAGTGGGCGTGGCAGTGGGCGGATTTCAAAAATGTTTACACTTGTACTGTATCTTTTTCTCAGAAGCCCAGATATGAAATTTCATCGTTCTAGCTCAAAATTTAAGGCCCAAAAAGCGGTGACATACGGACGGACGGTCATCGCTCAATCGATTTCGCTATTGATGCTGATCACGAATATATATACTCTATCTCGATTATTTCTCTATGTTACAAACTATGTGACAAACTTAATATACCCTTAGGATAGGGTATAAAAAGATATAACTTAGCTGATGTGAAATTAGACCTAGCCCGTGGAGTTCAAATAACGGATTAGTTTTCCAATCCTTTTGTCAGCTATTTCGCCGAGGTCCACGAAGAAGGGTCTTCCTAGAATATTTTGCCTGGTCCTCGCTAGGGCCGGACAACAGCAAAGGAAGTCATGTAGAGATTCCTTCTCATTGATATCCTTGCAGCTTCTACAGAAGGTGTTGTGAGGAATACCAAGCTTGGCCGCATGGTCCCCTATTGGCCAGTGACCTGTAATGATATCTACAATTCTAGCAATATCCGGTCTTGATTTACCAAGTAGCTCGTTTGATTTAGGTTTGTTGTAATCAGGCCATGTCTTACGTGATATTACACAACTAATCAGGCTTTTCCACCCTTGATTGGCAAGCTGTAGGAAGTGATAATGTATGTTGCCCTTAACGACACCTAGCGGAATATCGACTCTTTCGGCTAAAGAGCCGTTAAGGGCCGATCCTTGCGTGGCCAGCTCATCAGCGCGCTCATTACCTTCATAGTTACTGTGCCCTGGGACCCAGATGAGTGTAGTTGTTGAGAGGACACTTAGGTGATTCATTTCAAACCGGCATTGCTCTACCAGTTTTGAGGATATGGTGACCGCAGCTTGGTTATCCGAAAAAATAGCGATGTTTTGACTAGATATAGTGAGATCATTTAGAAACCGGCAGACTTCTCGAATCGCAAGAAGCTCCGCTTGGAAAACACCAGTAGATTCAGGGAGACGAAAGGACTTCGATATATTTAGTTGGTCAGAGAAGATACCTGCCCCGACTCCGCAGTCCATCTTCGAACCCTCCGTACATAGACCTATATCATAGTCATTCCCATTCGTTTTCCCATTCTTCTCTAGTAGGCAGTTTGACTGAAAAAGCTTTACTAAAATTGAAGGCTGGTATTCTGTAGTCAGTTGAAGACGAAACCAATTCTCTTGGAATCGTTTCCAAGATCCTACAGTGTCCATACGGCTTAGCAGTCCAGCACTCAGATTCCTTGAGCCGTACAGCGCTACATATAGTTGAATCTTTCATAGGGAGTTCAAGAGGAGTCAGGTGCAGGATCACACTTAGAGCATCTGTAGGACAGGACCTCAAGGCTCCTGTGATGCCTACACGCGCTGATCTCTGTACTTTTTTAAGTTTTTCGATATTGTATTTCTTGCTCAGGGCAGGCCACCAAACGATGGCGCCTTAGGTAAGAATGGCACGCCCAACTGGGGATTCTGAAAAAATGATACAGTACAAGTGTAAACATTTTTTAAATCCGCCCACTTTTTCATAAATTACACTGCATCAAAAAATTGCACATACACTAAATCATTTACCAATGAAACCGTATTTTTTCCTAAAATACAACGCAATCCTTAAAAAAATTTATGAAACATTTTTCGGTGTTATATGTAGATTAGGATTATAAAATAAAAAATTTCTAAAAATAGTTTTTTTTGACGAACACACCCAAAAGTTTTCCTTGCATCCTAAAATTCGACTCAAATAATTGCACATACACCCTGTTTCTTTCGTAAAATCCTCGATTAGCGGTAAATATTTTTGCTGCTGTGTACAGTCAATAAAAGTTTAAGACATTTGGTAGTGTACAGTCGCATTTGATGGTTTTTTATTTTATCTTAAGAGAACTAATTAAACAAATAACAAAGTGATGGCAGACAATCATAAAAAAGTGCCTATAGATGTAAAAAAAATAATTGTAAAGTTAAAAGCTGAGGGAAAAAGTTACGCAGGAATTAGTAAAATAGTGAATAGACTTCGTCCCACAATCCAATTTTTGAATTCCGCCCACTGCCACGCCCACTTTTTTATAACTTCACTAATTTATATGAAACCGAAAATTTTTTTTAAGACCAAATACTTACGCATTTAGATTCCCTACAATTCACCCATACAACAGTTTTGGCCACGCCAACTTTTTGGGGGCGTTTGCATCAAAAATCTGACTTTGATGAGATTTTACATGTACATAACACCCTCAAACGTTCGACGTTATAGCCATATTTGAGTACAAAATGCAATTTGGCCACGCCCACTTTAAAGAAAGGAGGATAGGGGATCATGCGATCCGTTCCAGACGGATTGTAATTTTTCTGTATGTTTGTACCCTATCCTAAGGGTATATTAAGTTTGACACACAGTTTGTGACATAGAGAAATAATCGTGGTAGACCCTATAAAGTATATATATTCGTGAACAGCATCAATAGAGAAATCGATTGAGCGATGACCGTCCGTCCGTATGTCACCGCTTTTTGGGCCTTAAATTTTGAGCTAGGACGATGAAATTTCATATCTGGGCTTCTGAGAAAAAGATACAGTACAAGTGTAAAAATTTTTGAAATCCGCCCACTGCCACGCCCACTTTTTTATAACTTCACTAAATTATATGAAAGCGAAAAATTTTGTTAAGACCAAATTTTTAGGTATACAGATTCCCTACAATTCACCCATAGAACAGTTTTGGTCACGCCCACTTTTTGGGGGCGTTTTCATCAAAAAACCGATTTTCATGAAATTTTACATGTAACATCCTCAAACGTTCGACATTATAGCTATATTTGAGTACAAAATGCAATTTGGCCACGCCCACTTTATAGAGAGGAGGATAGGGTATCATACGATCCGTTCCAGACGGATTGTAGCTTTTCTGTATGTTTTTTATTTATTGTTATTGACAGTAAAGAAGGTGTTTCCGTTTCTCGACTAACGTAACATTTACTTGAAAATATTATCTTAAGTACTTAAATACTTAAAAATTGTCTTTTTTAATTCTTTCCAATTATATAGATTGAATTATTTTCTTTCTTGAATTCTATTCCTGTGTCATTACCACAATTTATTGTAACATGAGCGCTTTCATATAATATAAACATAGATGTAATACAGTTTATATACAAACATAATATAATATAGTATAACCGTAACATTATTGTATCTCTCAACAGACATCAGTACACTCACACACTGAGATTGGACCAGTTCGACGCAAAAGCATTCTTGTAAGCCCATGTCATGACAACGAATCTGAGTATGGATCTGTTCATAGCTACGGTGAGTTATTCAGAAAATTATCATAGTATGTACGCATGTAAGTATGTATATCTCCTTTAAATTTCGTTTTAGATCATGTAACTAATTAATTAAAAAACATAAAAAACATACAGAAAAGCTACAATCCGTCTAGAACGGATCGTCTGATACCCTATCCTCCTCTCTATAAAATGGGCGTGGCCAAATTGCATTTTGTACTCAAATATAGCTATAATGTCGAACGTTTGAGGATGTTACATGTAAAATTTCATGAAAATCGGTTTTTTGATGAAAACGCCCCCAAAAAGTGGGCGTGGCCAAAACTGTTCTATGGGTGAATTGTAGGGAATCTAAATACCCAAATATTTGGTCTTAACAAAATTTTTCGGTTTCATATAATTTAGTGAAGTTAGAAAAAAGTAGGCGTGGCAGTGGGCGGATGTAAAAAAATTTTACACTTGTACTGTATCTTTTTCTTGGAAGCCCAGATATGAAATTTCAGCGTCCTAGTTAAAAATTTAAGGCCCAAAAGTCGGTTTTGTGATGAAAACGCCCCCAAAAAGTGGGCGTGGCCAAAACTTTTGTATGGGTGAATTGTAGGGAATCTGAATGCCTAAATATTTGGTCTTAACAAAATTTTTCGGTTTCGTATAATTTAGTGAAGTTATGAAAAAGTGGGCGTGGCAGTGGGCGGATTTCAAAAATTTTTACACTTGTACTGTATCTTTTTCTCAGAAGCCCAGATATGAAATTTCATCGTCCTAGCTCAAAATTTAAGGCCCAAAAAGCGGTGACATACGGACGGACGGACGGACGGACGGACGGACGGTCATCGCTCAATCGATTTCGCTATTGATGCTGATCACGAATATATATACTTTATAGGGTCTATCTCGATTATTTCTCTATGTTACAAACTATGTGTCAAACTTAATATACCCTTAGGATAGGGTATAAAGAGCTACAATCCGGTTGGAACGGATCGTTTGATTAAGACTATAACTTTAAAATTTGATGACGTTTCATGAAAAATTTCATAAAAATCGGTTTTAGTGAAAACGTCCCCAGAAAGTGGGCATGGCTAAAGACAATCTACACAAGAATTGTAAACAATCTGAGTATCTTAAAATTTGGTATTATCAACATTTTCGATTTCATGTAAAATGGCGAAGCTATGTCTAAGTGGGCGTGGTAGTGGGCGTATTTCAAAATATTTTACTCTTGTACTGCTTTTTTATCTCAAAACCACCACATGAAATTTCATCCTTCTAGATCAAAATTTAAGGCCCAAAAAGTGAAGACATACGGACAGGCGGACGGATGGACGAACTACATCGTCTGCGCTATTAGTACTGATCACGAATATGACGACCGCCTCTTCATTTCTTCATTTTGCAAACTATTATCTCGGGACTATCGAAGTGTATTTCTTCTATTTCCCAGAAGTCATTTGGTAAATTGGCATTTCATCTTGCATTCATCTCGGCGTAAGGTTAACTCGCATTTCTTTTTTGCATTTCTATGTTTAGCGCTTCTATCAAGCGGCTTTCGTTTTTTTTTTCTGCGGCTTATTTGGTAAGCCGTTAATTTGCGATTAGTTACTTAGTCGGCTGTTTACTTCAGCGTGCATTTTTATACCCTATCCTAAGGTTATATTAAGGGTATATTAAGTTTGATACATAGTTTGTAACTGTTGAGATTTAGATATAGTTGTATATATTCATTCCCATCAAAATCGCACTTCCCACAAAATAGCTGCACTCCATTTTTCCCATAGCATATTGTTCCCACTGCATCAACTTCCATCTTTCCGACACATTCCCAATACTATTTTAGCATTGATTTCACTTAGCATAGCATAATTCACCTGATCCCATGCACACACTGTTCACATCAAGTATACTCATGGTCAGAATTTCCATTCACACACGTTGTATCATATTGCTTCTAGATGCAACAATATTAGAACGGATCGTATGATTCCCTATCCTCCTCTTTAATAAGTGGGCGTGGCCAAATTGCATTTTGTACTCAAATATGGCTGTAACTTCAAACGTTTGAGGATGTTACATGTAAAATTTTATCAAAATCGGTTTTTTGATAAAAACGCTCCCAAAAAGTGGGCGTGGCCAAAACTGTTGTATGGGTGAATTGTAGGGAATCTGAATGCTTAAATATTTGGTCCTAACAACATTTTTCGGTTTCATATCATTTAGTGAAGTTATAAAACATACAGAAAAGCTACAATCCGTCTGGAACGGCTCGTCTGATACCCTATCCTCCTTTCTATAAAGTGGGCGTGGCCAAATTGGCTATAACCTCGAACGTTTGAGGATGTTACATGTAAAATTTTATCAAAATCGGTCTTTTGATGAAAACGCCCTCAAAAAGTGGGCGTGGCCAAAACTGTTCTACGGGTGAATTGTAGGGAATCTGAATGCTTAAATATTTGGTGCTAACAAAATTTTTCGATTTCATATAATTTAGTGAAGTTATAAAAAAGTAGGCGTGGCAGTGGGCGGATTTAAAAAAAATTTACACTTCTACTGTATCTTTTCGTCAGAAGCCCAGATATGAAATTTCAGCGTCCTAGTTAAAAATTTAAGGCTCAAAAATCGGTTTTATGATGAAAACGCCCCCAAAAAGTGGGCGTGGCCAAAACTTTCGTATGAGTGGATTGTAGGGAGTCTAAATGCCTAAATTTTTGGTCATAACAAAATTTTTCGGTTTCATATAATTTAATGAAGTTATGGAAAAGTGGGCGTGGCAGTGAGCGGATTTAAAAAATGTTATGTTAAATGTTTTCTCAGAAGCCCAGATATGAAATTTCATCGTCCTAGTTCAAAATTTAAGGCCCAAAAAGTGGTGACATACGGACGGATGGACGGACGGTCATCGCGCAATCGATTTCGCTATTGATGCTGTTCATGAATATATGTATATACTTTATATAGACCCTAAAGTTTTTTACACTTGTGCTGCATTTTTTTCTCAGAAGGCCGGATATGAAATTTCATGCACCTAGCTCAAAATTTAAGGCCCAAAAAGTGGTGACGGACGAACGGACGGACGGACGGACATGGGTCAACCGTGTTCGCTATTGATGCTGATCACGAATATATATACTTTATAGGATCTATCTCCATTATTTCTCTATGTTACAAACTATGTGTCAAACTTAATATACCCTTAGGATAGGGTATAAAAACTAGGGCTAATGACCCGAACTGAGAGCAATTGATGATAACATTAACATAAGTTCTGTATACATAGTGGATAAGTTAGCGATAATAAATAACTTATATTTAATAAGGGTGTTTTATATTTATTAAGTCATTAGCTACCCCCCACCAGTGTTAAGGAGCAAATTTTTTGTTTACTTAATTGCAAGTTGAAGTGGTAACAAATTCCGCTTCAACACCAACATTTCGCCAAGGCCTTGTGTGCCTTGACGACCATTAGGAATCTGAGAATCAACAGAGGTTCTCCTAAACATTTGGTGACCCCGACATTTTGCTTCCCCCCACCAGTGGTAAGGGGCAAATCACTCTCTCCCAAGTAAATTCAACAAACGCGTTATCACGGCGTCAAACACTGATAATAACTTCCAGAAGTTTAACATAAGCGTTACTAGGGCTAGAACACTGGTACCATCATCCGAAGGCGAGGAGTAAAGTTTGACGAACGGAATAGCTGAATTCATGGAAGAAATAGAGGTGTTCCGGATCATCGCGAGGCAAAAGGCGATAGCAGAGGAGCTACAGAAAATCCACATCAATGTTGGAAAAGATGGTCCCGTCAGGAAGATGTCCTCATATAGGGACAAAAGGCTGAACTTAATCAAAGACTTATGGCGAGAGTTCGTCAATAATCGTGAGCGTGTAAAAACCTTCGTTAAGCCAGACACCCCGTATATGCAAGGCGATACAATTGGAAAGGTCGAGAAGCAGTATCTTGAGGACAGTATAATAGAAGAACCTGAAGTGTCGCGAGCTGTAGGTCCATCGACGCAAAAGGGAACGGGCACCAAGCCCAAACCAGTTAAACGAATCGCACAAGAATGGACAACCGATGTCCGCAAGGAAGAGGTACCAGTTGAAGAAATTAAACTTATAAGAAGGCAGAAAATAGTAGCAGAATCATTGCAGCGGCTTATCTACAGTCTCGATAAAGCAGATGCATCGACCAAATAAAAATCCTTCTACGAGCTGAAGATTCAAGGCATCAACATATATTGAACCCAATTAGAGGGGCTTCACCAAGCCTTAGGAGAGCTCACTCAAGACCCCAGCACGCTAGGGTACGACGTCGACGAATACATTGAGTTGGAACATAAGGTCCAAAAACTAGTAATATCTATCAAGTTGAAAGCACCTTCAGAGACTTATCATCAAGCACCACAGTCCACCTCATCTATGTTACAGTTGCCAACAATTACCATTCCAAGATTTGATGGAGATTATGCAAAGTGGCGTCAGTTTTCCGACCTCTAGACCCAGATGGTGCACAAACAGTCATTGAGTAACTGCCAAAAAATGTGGTATCTCAAGACCAATCTTATAAGAGAAGCCGAAAAACTACTCAGGCACTTCACATTATGCGATGAGAATTACGTTGCGGCATGGAAGATGCTTCAAGACAGATATGAAAACAAGAGATTACTGGTCGCATCTCTTGTAAATAAGTTGCTCAATCAACCATCTCATGTTTCTGATATACCCTCAGCGGGTTTTATAAAGGCACTTCATGACACAACACAAGAATGCCTATTAGGCTTAAATAATATAGGTGTGTTAACATCAGAGTGGGATGCAATTTTAATGAACATCCTGTTAAAGAAGATTGATCGCAGCACTCACGCTCTTTACGAACAAGGCCTGACCCGCCCGAAGGAACTGCAAGAAGTAAAAGAAGAGAAGCTCTGCCAGAACTGTCTGAGAAAAGGGCATTACTCCTCGAGATGCTCTCTTAGGGGTTGTAAAACCTACAGCCAGAAGCACCACACTCTATTACCCATAGTCGACAGAAACTAGGATCCAACACATCCGACAGATCTCATAATCTTCCAACGAATTCCACCATAATTACACCATTAAAATCAGCATCAACAGATCCGTCCCTAACACTAACAACAACATCAAATAAACTCAGTGGAAAATACACAATTCTGGGTACAGCAAGGGTACGACTTACAAGCAACAATGGAAGAGAGATCGAATGTCGAGCTCTTCTGGATTCTGGCTCTCAAATCAATCTAATTATCTATCTTTCTATAACACCATCAGTTACAAATATGCGCATTCATGGCATTGGTCAAGGTGAACGAAAGACACAGAGAAGGGTGAACGTATTGCTCAATTCTACAATGAACGGATTTTCAACCACATTAGAAGCCTTTGTATTAAATGACATCATATCTCCACAACCAAGTCAAGGATTCGATGCCTCTTCATGGAAAATACCTGAAAATATTCCGTTAGCAGAACCAGGATTTTCCCGCCCTGCCCACATTGACGTTCTTCTGGGAGCCGAACACTTGTTCCAACTTCTCTCCATTGGCCAAATTAAGTTATTGTTAAATCTACCAATTTTGCAGAACACACTGTTGGGTTTTTTTTTTTTTAAATGTTTAGCATCACTTAGGACTAAAGTCCTTTAAAGTTATAAACCCAGTGATGGAGTGAAAGGAAAAGGTATAGGAAAGTTAGAAGTTGGTAGGAAAAGGAAAGAGAGTTAGGTGACGATGCGCGTTGACTTTAAATCTTTGTAAATCATAATTTGATGGAAATATTGAGGACGGCAAATCATTCCACATACGTGTTGAATGACTAAAGAACGTGCTTCTGAATTTGACTGCGCGACCGAAAATAGGATTCAAAAGATAAGGGTGTGCGGAAAAGGCCGCTCGTGTAGTACGATTAAACTGACGGACAGGCGGGACACAATAGCGTCCGAACAGCTATGATGGAAATATCTGTACAGGACCGATAAACATCCAACATTCCGACGATGTTCTAGCGAAAGAATTTGGTTGCAAATTGATAGGTCACCGATCAATCTACATGCCTGACGCTGGACACGATCTAATAAACTCAGACATGTTACGGGGGCTCCCGCCCAAACGTGTGAGTTGTATTCGAGTTTTGGACGAATGTACGCAGGAGAAATTAATCAACGTTCACAAAACCTGCTACATGCGGCATGTGTGCAATCGAGGAAGAGGACATAAACAGCACAATCAAAAGATTTTGGGACATAGAAGAGCTTCAAGGAAAAGGCATTACAATCAAAGAGCAGCGATGTGAAACTCATTTCGAACAAACTTATAAAAGAGACCGCACAGGTAGATTTATAGTAAGACTACCATTCACTGGTGATCCCAAGAATTAGGCCAATCAAAGGATGTAGTTTTTCGTCGATTTATGTCATTAGAACGATGGCTCGCAAAGGATTCTGATATATATCGTTCATGGAGGAGTATCATAAATTAGGCCATATGAGAGCAGTCGACGCTTCTTCTATAGCATCATCTCACTACTTCCTTCCTCATCATTGCGTCTTGAAACCAAACAGCAGTTCCACAAAATTGAGCGTAGTATTTGATGCTTCTGCGAAACTACGGCAAATATTTCGGTAAATAACATTCTTCACACCGGGCCTATTCTTCAGGAAGAATTATTTGCCGTACTACTTCGATTTCGATTACTCCGATTTCGAAAAAATGTATTGTCAGATCCTCATAAACGACGAAGACAAGGACTATCAATTAATCTATCTGCTCGGAGCGTGTGTTGTGGAATAAAACTTCTATGTAGATGACGTTATGACGGGAGCTGATAACATGACTACAGCTCGCGATCTGCTACGAAAATGGTGTGCTAACCATCCCCAATTACTGCGCAATTGAACTTTTCTGATGAAAAGAACTCAGCAGTCAAAACACTTGGATTAATATGGCTACCAAAAACCGACTATTTCCGTTTAAAGGTCAGTGCTCCTGCAAATGACAAGATAACCAAAAGAACTGTTGCATCGGACATAGCCCGTTTATTTAACCCACTTGGACTATTCGCCCCGGTAATAGTCACAGCTAAAAGATTTCTTCAAGAATTATGGGAACTTAAGCAAGATTGGGATGCCTCACAACCTTTTGAGCTTCATGCCAGATGGAAGAACTTCCAAAAGAATCTTGTGTCTCTAGACATTCAAGATGCATGTTTTTGCCGATGCAAGTGAAAAGCCTTTTCGTACTGAGGATGGAACGGAAGAATAATCGTACGACTGTTATGCTCGAAATCAAGGCTAGCGCCGTACAGTGGGGCAGAATGCCTTAAAGTTAGCATTAAATCTACCAACAAAGCTAAGAAGTTGAAATTTAGCATGATTACTCTTGGTGTCATTGTAAACATATAGTCGAAGATACTTACGGCCACGCCCAATAAAACGCCCACTTTAAAAAAAAATACAAATTTTAATGCGTATTACATAATGCATGAGTTTCAAAAACCAAATTAAATGAAATTTAATTGATTAAAAGCTAAAGATTCTTAATAGAGAACACATCAGACAGTGTTTTTATGTATTTTATAATATGTACATAGGTATAAGTATAAAGAACAAACACAGCTGAATCACCTGAGTCCAATCCATGAAAAGTTTGCTTATACGAACTGTGACCGGAGCTTCCATCAAAGCCCCATTTAGAGTATAAGCATACATTTTTCAATTCTTCGGGTCTTAGGAAATCGATTACGTCTTTTTGGACAGTTATTAAACATTCAACCGTCAAGTTAAGCAAACTTTGTAAATCTGTATTTACAGAAGTCTCCGAAATACTTATTTTTTCAGGTTCCGGGTAGCAATGTTTTTTACACTCCTGAACAATTTTGTAAGAAGGGAAAATTTTGGGAGCTTTCGACCTTATGATTTCATACTGAAACCGGGACAGATTGGTTTCAATAATCATTGCCAATGCTTCTTCTCCAGTCATTGAAGTTGGTTCAATGGACTCATTTAATATTTTTTTAATACTTTTCAGCATGACTTGGAATGGTGGTAACTTCGCGAATTAATTTTGCAGCGCTCGACTGTCCAGAAGCTCTTAGACTCATTTCAGTCGCATATGCCAACTCAGAAAGCTCTTCAGTTTTTTGTCGTTTTGTTCTGTCTGATCCGTGAAAAAACAAAATTTTCGGACGACCACGTTCAAAGTTTGCGGAGCATGTATAGGTAAAGACAATGGGCGTTTTAAGCCAAGCACTATTGTTTTTCAAGAACCATGCCTCTACTCGACAAGCTTTATCCCAGCGGGATTTAAATTTTGATTTAAGATCGCTAATTTTTTTATTAATGCCGTGTTCAAAAGTTCCACTGCATTGAACCCGTCTTTCAACTTCTTGCCGTAAAAATTCTATTCGGCTATCCAATCCTTGGCAATTTGAACTCTTCATTATATTGTAAAGGTCTTGCCTTGTTATAGGTAAGGTTTTGGAAGTTGTTCGGCCTAAAATGAATTATAATAAAAAAATTTACAAAAAAATTCTATTTTTTCGAAAGTGACGTCACCAACAAAAATGTATACTACACGAAAGGGAGCAAAGTACAGCAAACACAAATTATATATTCTGAAAAAAAACAAAACACTGAACACAACGACATATAACACTTTGCGGCAACTCGCGGCTAACACAACTTAAAGCTTAAGGATTTCAGATAAATGCAAAAATAACACATCTTTTTTACAATTTTTTTATTTTCAACCACAAATTAAGACAACAAAATAATTTTTTTTTGTTAACTAAAAACTTAAAAATCACACCTGAACTTACTGATGATTCCATGGCAAAAAATATATTTCGATCCAAGTAACGGGGAAAAAATTGCACACAATTAACTACAGCAATTCAAAACACAAAAAAATACGTCTGCATTCGATGCAAAAAGTGAACACATGCTCCACTTGTGATGATCTGCTGAAATTCACGTGACCCAAATGATTTTTTTCTTTCTCATTTGTAATTCTCTATCATATTTAAAAGAGAAATAAAATGTTAGTTTAAGACACACTCAACTTCTAAATTTTAGTTTTTGCCAGCTAAAGTAAAGGTCTATTCTGCCCCATAGTGCGCCGCCACCACTAAAACGGATAACCCTTCCGAGACTAGAGCTTTGTGCCGCAGAACTAGCAGCTAAGCTGGCAGACAGAGTAAAACGATGCTTGAAGATTGAAGATAAACCTACTTACCTGTGAACCGACTCTGAGATAGTTTTGGCATGAATAAATTCCACATCATCCGATTTCCAAATATTCGTTGGCAACGGGATAGCTTCCATCCACAAACTGTCCATACCTCAGCAATGGAGGCATGTAAGGTCTAAAGAAAATCCAGCAGACCCTTATCGAGAGCCATATCACCAGGAAAACTGACTACATGCAACCTGTGGTTTTACGGACCGCCATTTCTCCATGGCAAGGAAAATATCTGGCCTCCGTCTTACATAAAAAACGTTGATTGTACTGAAGAACGCAAACGGTCCACACTAGCGGCGACAGCAGAACTACAGTTTCAACACCATATTGTTGAAATGATCGACCACCGGAATTCATTTAAAAGGCTGGAACACATTACGGCCTATGTAATGCGGTTTATTAGAAGTGCACAGACAAAGGAAGTTCAGACGTCAGCACTCCAAGCAACAGAGCTAGAAACTGCACGACATGCAATTTTCAGAGCTATGCAAGGTCAAGAGTTCAAAGGTGATTTGAAACACTTAAAGGGCTACGGTGAGGTTAAAAGGTCAAGCTCTCTGACAGAGCTTACGCCATTCATCGATCACGAAGGCATCATGAGAGTCGGAGGCAGGTTAGAAGCCTCCAATGCCAAACACAGAATTTTGCTTCCTTATTCGCATCCTTTAACCAAGGTACTATTGTCTGAAATACATTCGGAAAATCATCACGTTGGCCTACAAGCCCTGCTGGGAATTGCACGACCAAATTACTGGCTTATAAAGGAAAAGATCCTAGCAAGGTCGGTTGTGCAACACTGTGTATTTTGCGCAAGAGCAAAACCCAAGACTTTGAGTCAATTAATGGGAAATCTTCCATCGGCAAGAGTTCAACCAACTTACAATTGGTAACCGACCTCACCACGGAAGGGTTTATTGGAGCATTGAAAAGATTCACTTCAAGCCGTGGAAACTGCCGAAATTTGTATTGTGATAACGGCACCTATTTTGTTGGTGCCAAAAACCAGTTGCATGAAGTAAAAGAAATCCTGGAATCTCAATACGCAGTCAATAAGGTTACTTCGGCATGCAGTTCAAAAGGAACAGATTTCCATCTAATACCACCACGCGCTCCACATTTTGGGGGTCTCTGGGACGCTGCAGTCAAATCTGCAAGACATCTGCTACAATCAACACTTCAGTCCGCATCATTAACCTACGAGAAGATGGAAACAGTAATTACGGAGGTAGAAGCGATTTTAAATTCGAGGCCTTTAAAACCAATGTCAGCTAATCCTAATGACCTAATGGCTTTAATACCTGGACATTTTCTTATAGGCGAGCCGCTCAATTCGATGGTTGGCTCTCATGCAGAGCCATTGAACATCAACTCATCAAAAAGATGGAGACTCTTAAAAAATGAATTTTGGAGGAGATGGCATGTGGAATATCTAGCGTCGAAAGTGTAAAGATCGGTACCATGGGACCAGCAGGAATAATTAGCAGTGAATGGACCCTGGTCGCCTACTACAACATGGATCTGTACTGGAAGGAATTTAAACAAGTCAATAGCACTTACAGACGATTAGAGGAGGTATGCAATCAAATGCATTATCCTACCACTTGCCATCAGATAAACAACCAATTTCAACACCTAATTAAAGACTTGACTCAAGGAATCGAACTTCTGATAAAACCAAGGAGACAGAGAGTTAGGAGAGGAGCCTTTAACGTCATAGGCAACTTAGCAAACTCGTTGTTTGGGGTACTCGATTCGGAATATGCAGACAAGATGACAACTACAATAAGTAAAGTTGAACAGAACGAAATGCATCTTTCTGATTTACTACGAAACCAAACCTCTTTGATAGATGCTACAATTAACGTAATGAAGAAGAGTCAAGAGGCTACAAGTCAACAATTTAATTACATGGAAGATCAAATAAAGCAAATCGAAATACACATTAACCAAACTCATGAGGATACCTATCAACTTCAATTGTCGCAAGTATTCACATCCCTGGCTATTCAAACAGTACTGCTGACTTCTAGTTTGTACCGAATTCAAAATGCTATCCTCGATGTAATAACAGATACCCATCACGGAAAAATGAGCCCACAACTAATTCCACCATCTTAACTTTTGGAAGAAATCAGCAAAATAAAAACACATCTTCCATCTTCATTAAAACTTCCGGTCACACCGAATAATGCAATAAGTCTATATAACCTTATGCATATCGAAGGAAGGCCAAGTTTGAACTATGTACATCATTTTAAAATCACTCACACAACCAAAAAATTTTGTTAAGACCATATATTTAGGCATTCAGATTCCCTACAATTTACCCATACAAAATTTTTGACCACGCCCACTTTTTGGGAGCGTTTTCATAAAAAAACCGATTTTCATGAGATTTTACATGTAACATCCTCAAACGTTCAACGTTATAGCCATATTTGATTACAAATGCAATTTGGCCACGCCCACTTTATAGAAAGGAGGATAGGGTATCATAAGATCCATTCGAGAAGGATTGTATCTTTTCTGTTGGGATGGGTTGGGTTGTGTTGTTGTCTCCGCTTAGCAGGGACACATTTAGATCAAAAGTTAGCCCATGCTGATACAACTATGGAAAAACCGGATTACCACCACTGGAGACCTATATTAAGACTTCCCGGATGGGACAGAAGGCAGGGCAACCATTTTCGGCATAGACCCATGCCGAACATGTGTGGTTCGTTGTATTAAACCAGTTTGACCTGGTGACAAAGCTCCTAATCTTGCCTAAGTCTAGTCGGGCTAGAAGTATTCCCCTAAGGTTTTCCTTCTCAAGACCGATAGAGCAGGATAGGTGCACAGAAGATGTATCATGGTTTCCTCCTCTTCCTTGTCTCTACAGTTCCTACAGAAATCGTTGAAGTGGGCACCAAGTCTTCTAACATGGCTACCTACCGGACGTTGAAGGGGGCACCAAGTGTTCTAGCATGCCTGCCTACCAGACAGTGTCCTTTGAGGACGCCAACTATCTTTCTAAGATTGATCCTATTGCTCGAAATACATAAGTCTACTAGTGTTCCTACAATCTAGATCTGGCCAGATTTGCCTAGGAGTGAGACATGTGCTGATATTGTTCCACCTACTGTTTGCCATACTTATGGCTGCGGTATCTAATTTGAATTTTATTGATTTAATAGGTGCTGATGGTACATCACTATTGTCAGGAACGTCCCGGTCTGCACTTCCGTTAGCTCTTTCGTCCGCTCTGCAATTGCCTGGAATATCCCTATGGCCTGGAACCCAGCACAGGGATACGTCGCACCTGACAGCGATCTCGTTAAGAGCGGCATTGCTTTACCAACTTGGATCGAATTTTTGGCGATTCCAAGGCTTTTATCGCAGCTTGACTATCTATATAGAAAACAATAGCGCTGCATTCTATCGAGTTAATCGAAAGCCAGGCCGCGGCTTCACGGACTGCTGAGACTTCTGCTTGAAAAACACTGCAGTGATCCAGCAGTCGAGTGGCAATGCGAATGTCCAAAACACTAGAGTAAATTCCCTCACCTGTGCCAGACGCTGTCTTGGATCCGTCTGTGTAGATTTCTGTCGCAGATTCGTTTAAAATTTCTCTCGATTCCCAAGCACTTCTGCTAGGAATCCTGGTTCTATAGTTGAAGTCCAGATGGGGGACTATATAGTCCAAATTACTAGGAAAAATATTATGGCCGTAAGTGCTGCTTTAGCCGTTATCCCAAAGATATCAACAGGAAGAAGATGAAGTAAAGTTTCTAATGCAGCTGTAGGAGTAGTTCTAAGGGCGCCCGTTATACAGACGCAGGATAACCTTTGAACTTTCTCAAGTATTGCGGTGTTGCTTTTTTTTGTCCAGTATCATCCACCAGACTAGTACTCCTTACATAAGGATGGGTCTAGCTATTGCCGTATATATCCAGTGAACGATTCGAGGCTGGAGCCCCCATTTTGGGCCCAGGGCTTTAATACATCAATAGAAGGCAATCGAGGCCTTCCTGGCACGGTTCTGTAATATCAGTTTCCAACTGAGTTTTCTATCTAGAATAACCCCCAAGTATCTGGCGTGATCTGCGAATTGCAATTCAATACCCTTGAGTTTTGTAGGAGTTATATACGGTATTTTGTACTTTCTTGTGAACAATACTAGTTCAGTCTTCGACGGATTGACTCCAAGACCGACACTATCCGTCCACTTTGTTAATTTATTTAGAGCAGACTCCATTAAGTCTCTAACTGTAAGGAGGAACTTCCCCGATATCGCTATGGCAATGTCGCCCGCATAAGCTATAACACTGAACTACTCTTTTCCCAAGGTTAATAGTAACTCATTCACTACCATGAGCCACAATAGTGGTGATGGTACTCCACCTTGGGGGGTGCCCCTGAACACCGACTTCCTGGTTAGACAGCACCCTAGCTCAGCATGGATAAGCCTGCTTTTAAGCATATGCTTGATCCAATAGCAAAGGTAGTTGTCAACCTTCAAGTCAAGAAGTGCAGCAGATATAGCTTCTGTTTTGACATTGTTGAAAGCTCCTTCAATATCAAAGAAGGACACTATAGTGAACTCCTTATTTTCAAAGGATTTGTCGATGATTCCTACCAACGAATGTAGAGCAGTCTCTACCGATTTTCCCTTGCGATATGCGTGTTGGGATATCGATAAGAGATTAATTTATAATTTAGTTCTAATGTGTACGTCGATTAGCCTTTCCCAAGTGTTCAATAAAAAGGAGGATATGCTGATTGGACGGAAGTCTTTAGGGATGCATGGGAGGCCTTACCGGCTTTCGGTATGAAGACAACTTTGGCCCTCCTCCAGGATCTAGGGGTGTAGCCAAAGTTTAAACAGCTCCTAAAGATAGTGTGGAGCCACGGGCTTAAAGTATCAAAACCTTCCTATAGGTCCACTGGAAAAATACCATCGAGGCCAGCGAATTTATACGGGAGGAAGCTGTGCACTGCCCACTGTTTTTTTTTTTTGGGGTGACAACGCCCTCTGGCACTGTAAATTGGGTTGATCACCACTGACCTGTTTAGCGTTAAGCTTTGACTGGGACGAATCAACCTGCTTCTCAGCTACGCCAGAAACCAGTTTTTCGTCACTCTCGTAAACCTTGAGGTGGAGCGTCTCCAGCCCATAGAAGATCCTAAAATCTCTTGCAGCAAGGGGCTCAATAGACTCCGGGTTCAGTAGTATTGAAACCAATCGCCCAGCCTCATTTGGCTCCTCAGCTTTAATGACTTTCCAATTATGCGTCAGAATGCCAGGATTTTAGATCCCTATGAGCCGAAAAATGTCCTTCGGGTCACTAGGACCGAGAGGTATCCACACTCTAGCCCTCGGCCGAGTTGGAATTTCGGCTTTAGGAACAGCCTTAAGATTGGCTCCAGGGCACACAGCCCCGACTTGAGATTGCCGACTTGATGTAGTCAGCCGAATTCTCGTCGCTGCAAATTAATAGTTTGCCACCAGTCCGATACCATCCCTGAAGGTCGGCGGCGCTAACGTGGGGTTAGCCAGGCAGTGGGAGAGGATGCCCGAAGACACTTGTGCCTTCAAAAGCCTCCAGTTCTCCGCACTGATACGACCTTCCTCGTCACCCTGGTTACTGACCACAAATATCAGATGGTCCTTTGCGACCTCGTTTAAGGGCCTGGAAACCGGAATGGTTTTTTTGACCTTCTTCGGGGTTTTGGAAGGTTCTTCCTGTGACCTAGGTCTCTTGGAGGCCGGATCTCTTCCGGCTTCAGAACTGGTTGAGGGTCCCCCCGATTCGAGTTGACTCCTCCGCCGGTTATGAATTGGGAGCCTTCCCGTAACGAGCTGGAATCCCTTGGCAGTAACAGGAAGCTTCAGCAGGTCGTCTATTGGCAGGCGTGATTACAGTTGCGACCTCGGAAACAGAGGTCGCCACCGAATCGGAATCTCTATCGGTAAGAGTAAGCCGATTTGGAGTGGTCCATCCTCAGCATAGCCGGTTTTACTGGGATAAGGCACTATTACGACAAGCCCTGATAAAGCACTTGAAGGAGCTCGTCAGAGACTGATTTAACCCTCAGCCTTGCATCTTTGGACACGGTTTGCTTTGCGCTGACGCCACCACTGGAATCAGGTTGACTACTCTTTAGCTTCGGACCCTCCTCCAAGGACCTTACAGCATGGGTGACACTACTGCAATCGCTCCCCGGGATCACAGGGTCGTACTGAGCATCTTCACCACGGCAAGGTAAGTAGTCGAAGAAGATGAGCTTTTCTGTATGTTTTCTCCAAAAATTATTTCTTGCTGTTTTTATACCCTATCCTAAGGGTATATTAAGTTTGACACATAGTTTGTAACATAGAGAAATAATCTAGATAGACCCTATAAAGTATATATATTCGTGATCAGCATCAATAGCGAAATCGATTGAGCGATGACCGTCCGTCCGTCCGTCCGTCTGTCCGTCTGTCCGTCCGTACGTCACCACTTTTTTGGCCTTAAATTTTGAGCTATGACGATGAAATTTCATAACTGGGCTTCTGAGAAAAAGATGCAGTACAAGTGTAAAATTTTTTTAAATCCGCCCACTGCCACGCCCACTTTTTCATAACTTCACTAAATTATTTGAAACCGAAAAATTTTGTTAAGACAAGTATTTAGGAATTCAGATTCCCTACAATCCACCCATACAAAAATTTTGGACACGCCCACTTTTAGCGGCGTTTCATCAAAAACCGATTTTGATGAAATTTTACATGCAACATCCTCAAACGGTCGACGTTATAGTCATATTTCAGTACAAAACGCAATATGGCCACGCCCACTTTATAGAAAGGAGGATAGGGTATCATACGATCGGTTCCAGACGGATTGTAGCGTTTCTGTGTGTTTTTTATCCCTCGGGGGAACCCTGCTTCCTTCTCTTCGCTATCCTCTATGTTCTTGAAGTCCTGGGATCCTACTTTTCCCTCTCGTTTAACGTTTATTTTCTTTTCCTCTCAAAAAAAAAATTCAAATAAAATTAAAAACATACAGAAAAGCTACAATCCGTCTGGAACGGATCGTATGATACCCTATCCTCCTCTCTATAAAGTGCGCGTGACCAAATTGCATTTTGTACTCAAATATGGCTATAACCTCGAACGTTTGAGGATGTGACATGTAAAATTTTATCAAAATCGGTTTTTTGATGAAAACGTCCCCAAAAAGTGGGCGTGACCAAAACTGTTCTATGGGTGAATTGTAGGGAATCTGTATACCCAAATATTTGGTCTTAACAAAATTTTTCGGTTTCATATAATTTAGTGAAGTTATAAAAAAGTAGGCGTGGCAGTGGGCGGATGTGAAAAAAATTTACACTTGTACTGTATCTTTTTCTTGGAAGCCCAAATATGAAATTTCAGCGTCCTAGTTAATAATTGAAGGCCCAAAACTCGGTTTTGTGATGAAAACGCCCCCAAAAAGTGGGCGTGGCCAAAACTTTTGTATGGGTGGATTGTAGGGAATCTAAATGCCTAAATATTTGGTCTTAACAAAATTTTTCGGTTTCATATAATTTAGTGAAGTTATGAAAAAGTGGGCGTGGCAGTGGGCGGATTTCAAAAATTTTTACACTTGTACTGTATCTTTTTCTCAGAAGCCCAGATATGAAATTTCATCGTCCTAGCTCAAAATTTAAGGCCCAAAAAGCGGTGACATACGGACGGACGGACGGACGGACGGACGGACGGACGGACGGACGGACGGACGGACGGACGGACGGACGGACGGACGGACGGACGGTCATCGCTCAATCGATTTCGCTATTGATGCTGATCACGAATATATATACTTTATAGGGTCTATCTCGATTATTTCTCTATGTTACAAACTATGTGTCAAACTTAATATACCCTTAGGATAGGGTATAAACATACAAAAAAGCTACAATCCGTCTGGAACGGATCGTATGATACCCTATCCTCCTCTCTTTAAAGTGGGCGTGGCCAAATTGCATTTTGTACTCAAATATAGCTATAATGTCGAACGTTTGAGGATGTTACATGTAAAATTTTATCAAAATAGGTTTTTTGATGATAACGCCCCCAAAAAGTGGGCGTGGCCAAAACTGTTCTATGGGTGAATTGTAGGGAATCTAAATACCCAAATATTTGGTCTTAACAAAATTTTTCGGTTTCATATAATTTAGTGAAGTTATGAAAAAGTGGGCGTGGCAGTGGGCGGATTTCAAAAATGTTTACACTTGTGCTGTATCTTTTCCTCAGAAGCCCAGATATGATGATATGATATGATGATATTTCATCGTCCTAGCTCAAAATTTAAGGCCCAAAAAGCGGTGACATACGGACGGACGGACGGTCATCGCTCAATCGATTTCGCTATTGATGCTGATCACGAATATATATACTTTATAGGGTCTATCTCGATTATTTCTCTATGTTACAAACTATGTGTCAAACTTAATATACCCTTAGGATAGGGTATAAAAAAAAACTCCTCAACTTGAACACAACCGATATAGGTTGAGCTCGCGGCCATTGATGAACTCCTCCGGAATCAACCTGGGTCGGTACGTCACAATTCATGGTCGCGTTCAAAGTAACGTCATTGGTCCACATAGGGTATCTTGGTGGACGTTACGTTTTACTTATGTTTTAGGACCGTCCGTCCTCTCTCTGTTGGTGCAATGTTGGTGTGGATTGTTGTGTGTTGGAGGATGCGATGTTTTGTGTTGAGTGTATGATTGTGTTGCGAGTTGGGATAGTCCGTCCCTCTTCGCAGTATCGTACTGGTATGTTGTGTTGATTAGTGTGACGTCTCGTGATGGTATGTTGCGTTGCTTAGTGTGATATTTAGTGTTGAGTGTGTTATGTTGCGTTGCGTTGTACTATAGGACGGTCCGTCCTCTCCCTCTCTCTCGTTGTCAGGTTGACGAAGTTTGTTTGTGTTGATGAGTGTTGTCGTGTAGGCGCAATTTGTGATGGCTTGGTGAAAATTTTGCTCTGGGACCATCCGCTCCCTCTCGTCGATCGCCTGTTCGTATGTATTGTGTACGTGCAGGTTTTTATGTTCGTTTTCTTTTTCTTGGGACCATCCGTCCCCATCCTTTCGATGTTGTGGTTATGTGTTTCGTGTGGGCGTATTTGTGTATTTGGCTCTTTATGTTACAGAGTCACTCGGGACCATCTGTCCCTTCTTCTCGGTGTCGTGTAGATGTCTCGTGTGTCTATTTGTAGGTGAATGCTGGTTGCGTCTTCTCTTTATACCCTATCCTAAGGGTATATTAAGTTTGACACATAGTTTGTAACATAGAGAAATAATCGAGATAGACCCTATAAAGTATATATATTCGTGATCAGCATCAATAGCGAAATCGATTGAGCGATGACCGTCCGTCCGTCCGTCCGTCCGTCCGTCCGTCCGTCCGTCCGTATGTCACCGCTTTTTGGGCCTTAAATTTTGAGCTAGAACGATGAAATTTCAAATCTGGGCTTCTGAGAAAAAGATACAGTACAAGTGTAAAATTTTTTGAAATCGGCCCACTGCCACGCCCACTTTTTCATAACTTCATTAAATTATATGAAACCGAAAAATTTTGTTAAGACCAAATATTTAGGCATTCAGATTCCCTACAATCCACCCATACAAAAGTTTTGGCCACGCCCACTTTTTGGGGGCGTTTTCATCACAAAACCGATTTTTGGGCCTTAAATTTTTAACTAGGACGCTTAAATTTCATATCTGGGCTTCTGAGAAAAAGATACAGTACAAGTGTAAACATTTTTGAAATCCGCCCACTGCCACGCTCACTTTTTTATAACTTCACTAAATTATATGAAACCGAAAAATTTTGTGAAGACCAAATATTTAGGCATTCAGATTCCCTACAATCCACCCATACAAAAGTTTTGGCCACGCCCACTTTTTGGGGGCGTTTTCATCACAAAACCGAGTTTTGGGCCTTAAATTTTTAACTAGGACGCTGAAATTTCATATCTGGGCTTCCAAGAAAAAGATACAGTACAAGTGTAAATTTTTTTTTCATCCGCCCACTGCCACGCCTACTTTTTTATAACTTCACTAAATTATATGAAACCGAAAAATTTTGTTAAGACCAAATATTTGGGTATTTAGATTCCCTACAAGTCACCCATAGAACAGTTTTGGCCACGCCCACTGTTTGGGGGCGTTATCATCAAAAAACCTATTTTGATAAAATTTTACATGTAACATCCTCAAACGTTCGACATTATAGCTATATTTGAGTACAAAATGCAATTTGGCCACGCCCACTTTATAGAGAGGAGGATAGGGTATCATACGATCCGTTCCAGACGGATTGTAGCTTTTCTGTATGTTTTTTTTTGTCGTCATTGGCCGCTTCCTTCGACATCTCACTGGCTTAGAGACCGCCCGTCTCTATCATCATCTCAGTCACCTATAGTGGTTGCCAATGCAAGATGCTGCGGAAGTGGACCTATGGCTGCCCCGCCACTTTCCCAGAATTTTGCAGAGGCAACGGAATATAAAGAGGGAACAAGGAAGTTGCATAGAGTGGACCTTGTTGTGGTAAAATTTACCGCAACAAATCCCACCCTTACCTCCGATTAAATGTGCTTACTTTTCGAAGAACAGTAAACCATTTCCAAAGACCAAACAACAAAATCAGACTAGTTCCATCACGGCCAACATGCCTGTCCATTCATAAAAACAACAACGAAAAAAAAACTACTCTACTGGGACTTTGGACTCAATATAATGGAGATGCATCGCGAAATGGCTTAAGGTCCTTCACATTCCACGTACAGCGCTCTTTGCCACTATCGTCTTCGAAGACATACGTCCACGGTGCCACACGTTTCCGAATTCGAAATGGACCAACAAATTTATTGGCACGCTTAGTTGCATAGAAGTTAGCGGCATCTAATAATACAAAATTCCGACGCCTTACAATCTCGTTCGGGAGATATTGCACATCTCTCCGTCGGAGATTGTAGGCTTTAGAAGAGTTCTTGGCCGCCACTTCAAGTTTTTTGGCTATGTCTATTCTAAGTTCCCTAAGCATTTTCCCTAACTCTCCTTGATCCTGGTCCCTATCCGCGAGGTGTGTACCTAATCGCGATCCCGAACAACCGAACGCGTGAGTTATCATATTTTCCCGAAGTTTGCGTAGTACGGAGACACGCCTAGCACCTCATGTTGGGCCGTGCGGATGGCGCACGCTACTTTCGCTAGTTGCGAATCCCAACTTCGATGATTGTCCGAAACATACGCCCTCAACGTCGTCTTAATGATCTGATTAATCCGTTCCGCCGGATTCGCTTGCGGATGGTAATGCGCGGTGTACCATAATCTGGACCCGTATCCATTGCACAACGTTTGCAACACCCTACTCTTAAATTGTGGTCCGTTGTCGCAGACCACAAATTTAGGGACCCTAAACAACAGGAAGACATTATCCTCTAACTTCTTGCACACCGCCTTAGCAGTGGCCGACCTTAAGGGAAAGAGAAGAGAAAACTTCGAGAAATAATCAACCACCGTGAGAATATAGACGAAACCCCTACTCGACCTAGGGAGTGGACCCAACAAGTCCACGCAAATCATATCCCTAGAATTTGCAATTCCTACCCTCTCTGTCATGAGACCAGCCGGCTTCACCTGTTGGCAAACTTTACAAACCCTAACATACCTAGTTACATCTGCCCTCATTTTTGGCCAGTAATACTTGGCCACTACTCTTTGCGCCTTCGATGTGCGGACGATAGTGGAATAATTTCTCTCACACCTGTTGAGAGACCTACTAAGGTAACAAACTACCTTCTCACCATCCTCAAAACTTTGCGAAAGGACGGCAGCGATTCCGTAATCGGACGCATCTGTCTAAACCACAAATGGCCAATGAAAATCCGGACACGTTAAGATTGGTGCCGTAACCAGACATTCTTTCGCTTTCCTAAAGCTTTCCTCACATTCCTCTGACCAAACAAATCTCCTACTTTTCTTCCTCTGATAAGAGGCCTAACCAATACTGCGAAATTTGGCACAAAATGTCTGTACCAAGACACAGTTCCTATGAAACTTCTAACCTCCCTAACATTTTTCGGTGCTGGAATCCTAACCATGCTTTCCACTTTCTCCGGATCAACGTGCAATCCGTTCCTATCAACGACATATCACAGGAATTTCAATGAAGGTCTGCAAAAATTGCATTTTTCCCGACTGACCTTCAGCCCGGCCTCACACAAACGCCTAACTACCACTTTTAGTATCGCAAGATGTTGTAAGAACGAATTCGTGACGATAATAATAGCGTCAAGATACACAAAGACGTGTGGTTCGAGATCGGCGCCTAAAACAGGGTCAATGAATCTCTGTCATGTCGCCGGTGCATTGTGTAACCCGAAAGGCATTCGTTTGAACTGAAAGAGATCTCTATTCGGAACAGTGAAGGCTGTGAGTGGGCGTGATTGCTCCTCAACGGGGATCTGCCAATAGGCCGACTTAATGTCTAACGAAGACAAGTATTTCGCATCACGAAGTTTGTCCAAAGTAGACGATATGTACGGAAGTGGATAAGCATTACTCTCAGTAACCTTGTTCAGTTTCCTATAGTCGACGCAGAACCTATAAGACCCATCCTTCTTCTTGATAAGGACTATCGGAGACGCCCACGGGCTACTCGACTTCTCTATTACCCCCTCGTCGAGCATCTCCTTAAGTTACTTGTCGATATGGCCCTGCATCGCAGGAGAAACTGGATAGTACCTCTGTTTAATAGGTTCGGCCGACGTCCTAATCCTATGCTCTTCCAATGTTGTACACCCTAAACCCTCTGGCATCTTTTCAAAAAAAACCCTCTATTGATAGCTCTAAATTCCTAACTTCGGATCCGTCCAACTCTGACTTCTCCGTTAGAGCTGTACCGAAGCCACTATCTCCTGGCTTGATATACTCCATATGCTGGATCGTACCGAATCTGCACCCAAGATCATCACATGTGGGAGCGTCGGAATGACTAGGCACTCCAGAAACACGGATTTCCCCTGCACCTCAATTGGTAGAGATACCACCCCTAAAACCCCTATCCCAGCACCATCTGACTTGATATTACCCCTAGCTAAAACTAAACCTAACTGTTTGAGTTTCTCCCAACCGTCTTTACATACAATTGTGCGAGATGTACCCATATACACTAACTCCTAAATAAGGACGCCTACCCTCGCCGTTTGCCTCCAAAGTGAAACCTAGCTGAATATAATGATCCTCCGACTGGCCGCCAGCAGGCGACCTAACTACTTCCGACGACGCTCCTGTCCTGCTGACCCAGAAGCGCGTGGGGCGTTTCCCGAGCAACGCCGACAATCCCTACGCATGACACCTACCGCCCCACACCTGAAACAACGCCTACGAGCGGAAGAGACATTCGCAAAGTGACCGCCTTCTCCACGAAGATCGAATCCTCAACCGCAACATAAGCCAAGTCCGGTTCTAAAATGTTCTTATTGCGACACATTTGCTCGGACAGTCTTAAGCCTTCTACCGAACGCCACCAGATCCTTGACCGATTTGGGATCGGCCGGACCAAGCTGTGTTTGGTAGGTTCTTTTGAAGAACAGCTAGCTTCCGTCGTTCAGAGAGCGGCTCAGACAATCGTCTGAACATATTCTGCATAGTGGCGACGTACACGCCTATGGACTCTTACTTGCCCTGTGTACGCCGCCTGATCTCATCCAGCAAGAGATCATCGTAATTGGGGGGTAAAAATTCGAGCTTTAGCTCGAATACCTACTTTGGCAATAATTTCCCTAAACCAAATGAGTGGAAGGGGGGTCTATCTCGCCCCGTTTAGGAGGTAGGGGGAATTTTAGAAAAAAACATACAGAAAAGCTACAATCCGTCTGGAACGGATCGTATGATACCCTATCCTCCTCTCTATTAAGTGGGCGTGGCCAAATTGCATTTTGTACTCAAATATAGCTATAATGTCGAACGTTTGAGGATGTTACATGTAAAATTTTATCAAAATAGGTTTTTTGATGATAACGCCCCCAAAAAGTGGGCGCGGCCAAAACTCTTCTATGGGTGAATTGTAGGGAATCTAAATACCCAAATATTTGGTCTTAACAAAATTTTTCGGTTTCACATAATTTAGTGAAGTTATAAAGAAGTAGGCGTGGCAGTGGGCGGATGTAAAAAAATTTTACACTTCTACTGTATCTTTTCGTCAGAAGCCCAGATATGAAATTTCAGAGTCCTAGTTAAACATTTTAGGCTTTAATCGGTTTTGTGATGAAAACGCCCCCAAAAAGTGGGCGTGGCCAAAACTTTTGTATGGGTGGATTGTAGGGAATCTGAATGCCTCAATATTTGGTCTTAACAAAATGTTTTCGGTTTCATATAATTTAGTGAAGTTATGAAAAAGTGGGCGTGGCAGTGGGCGGATTTCAAAAATTTTTACACTTGTACTGTATCTTTTTCTCAGAATCCCAGATATGAAATTTCATCGTCCTAGCTCAAAATTTAAGGCCCAAAAAGCGGTGACATACGGACGGACGGACGGACGGACGGTCATCGCTCAATCGATTTCGCTATTGATGCTGATCACGAATATATATACTTTATAGGGTCTATCTCGATTATTTCTCTATGTTACAAACTATGTGTCAAACTTAATATACCCTTAGGATAGGGTATAAAAACATACAGAAAAGCTGCAATCCGTCTGGAATGGATCGTCTGATACCCTATCCTCCTCTCTATAAAGTGGGCGTGGCCAAATTGCATTTTGTACTCGTGGCTATAATTATTACATGTAAAATTTTACCAAAATTGGTTTTTCGATAAAAACGCACCCAAAAAGTGGGCGTCGCCAAAACTGTTCTATGGGTGACTTGTAGGGAATCTAAATACCTAAATATTTGTTAACAAAATTTTTCGTTTTTATACAATTTAGAGAAGTTATAAAAAAGTAGGCGTGGCAGTGGGCGGATTTAAAAAACTTTTACACCTGTACTGTATCTTTTTCTCAGAAGCCCAGATATGAAATTTCAGCGTCCTAGTTAAGAATTTAAGGTCCAAAAATCGGTTTTGTGATGAAAAATTTAAGGCCCAAAAAGCGGTGACATACGGACGGACGGTCATCGCTCAATCGATTTCGCTATTGATTCTGATCACGAATATATATACTTTATAGGGACTATGTCGATTATTTCTCTATGTCACAAACTATGTGTCAAATTTAATATACCCTTAGGAGGATGATGAAAACGCCCCCAAAAAGTGGGCGTGGCCAAAAATTTTGTATAGGTGGATTGTAGGGAATCTGAATGCCTAAATATTTGGTCTTAACAAAATTTTTCGGTTTCATATAATTTAGTGAAGTTATGAAAAAGTGGGCGTGGCAGTGGGCGGATTTCAAAAATTTTTACACTTGTACTGTATCTTTTCCTCAGAAGCCGAGATATGAAATTTCATCGTCCTAGCTCAAAATTTAAGGCCCAAAAAGCGGTGACATACGGACGGACGGACGCACGGTCATCGCTCAATCGATATCGCTATTGATGCTGATCACGAATATATATACTTTATAGGGTCTATCTCGATTATTTCCCTATGTTACAAACTATGTGTCAAACTTAATATACCCTTAGGATAGGGTATAAACATACAGAAAAGCTACAATCCGTCTGGAACGGATCGTATGATACCCTATCCTCCTCTCTATAAAATGGGCTTGGCCAAATTGCATTTTGTTCTCAAATATAGCTATAATGTCGAACGTTTGAGGATGTTACATGTAAAATTTTATCAAAATAGGTTTTTTGATGATAACGCCCCCAAAAAGTGGGCCTGGCCAAAACTGTTCTATGGGTGAATTGTAGGGAATTTAAATACCCAAATATTTGGTCTTAACAAAATTTTTTGGTTTCATATAATTTAGTGAAGTTATAAAAAAGTAATCGTGGCAGTGGGCGGATGTAAAAAAATTTTACACTTGTACTGTAACTTTTTCTTGGAAGCCCAGATATGAAATTTCAGCGTCCTAGTTAAAAATTTAAGGCCCAAAAATCGGTTTTGTGATGAAAATGCCCCCAAAAAGTGGGCGTGGCCAAAACTTTTGTATGGGTGGATTGTAGTGATTCTGAATACCTAAATATTTGGTCTTAACAAAATTTTTCGGTTTCATATAATTGTGAAGTTATAAAAAAAAAGGCGTGGCAGTGGGCTGATTTAAAAAAATTTTACACTTGTACTGTATCTTTTTCTCAGAAGCCCAGATATGAAATTTCATCGTCCTAGCTCAAAATTTAAGGCCCAAAAAGCGGTGACATACAGACGGACGGACGAACGGTCATCGCTCAATCGATTTCGCTATTGATGCTGATTACGAATATATATACCTTATAGGGTCTATCTCGATTATTTCTCTATGTTACAAACTATGTGTCAAACTTAATATACCCTTAGGATAGGGTATAAAAATACACTGCTAATAAGCACCGTATGGAATTAATGAAGAAAGAAAACTTCCACAGGAAACAAAATATAAAATTATATGTATATATGTACATATATGTATGAATGTATGTTAAATGATGTATGTATGTGTATATATGTATGTATGTAAACTGAAATATATATGAATTTATATTAAATGATATATATATATAGGTATGTATTTGAAAAGAAAAAAATACAGAAAAGCTAAAATCCGTCTGGAACGGATCATATGATACCCTATCCTCCTTTCTATAAAGTGGGCGTGGCCAAATTGCATTTTGTACTCAAAACGCAACGTCGAACGTTTGAGGATGTTACATGTAAAATTTCATCAAAATCGGTTTTTGGAAAAAAACGCCCCCAAAAAGTGGGCCTGGCCAAAACTTTTGTACATGTGAATTGTAGGGAATCTAAATGCCTAAATATTTGGTCTTAACAAAATTTTTCGGTTTCATATAATTTAGTGAAGTTATGAATAAGTGGGCGTGGCAGTGGGCGGATTTCAAAAATGTTTACACTTGCACTGCTTCTCTTTCTCAGAAGCCCAGATATGAAATTTCATCGTCATAGCTCAAAATTTAAGGCCCAAAAAGCGGTGACGTACGGACGGACGGACGCTCAATCGATTTCGCTATTAATGCTCATCACGAATATACATATACAGTGGTGGAAAACTAGAAACACACATTTTCTTTACGAAAAAATGTTTATCCTAATTTAAAAAAATAATTTATAGAAACATTATTACCGAAGAGTAACAGTAATATACTTCTACTTACATTTAAAAATAAAGAATAAAAAATTATGCCATAAATAGCCACATATTCGAAAAAAAAGTAAGGTGTAGTCTATTTTTATGTGGAATTATAATTAGAAACAGGATATAAAAAAACAAAAACAATTAAAAACATACAGAAAAGCTACAATCCGTCTGGAACGGATCGTATGATACCCTATCCTCCTCTCTATAAAGTGGGCGTGGCCAAATTGCATTTTATACTCAAATATAGCTATAATGTCGAACATTTGAGGATGTTACATGTAAAATTTTATCAAAATAGGTTTTTTGATGATAACGCCCCCAAAAAGTGGGCGTGGCCAAAACTGTTCTATGGGTGAATTGTAGGGAATCTGAATACCCAAATGTTCGGTCTTAACAAAATTTTTCGGTTTCATATAATTTAGTGAAGTTATAAAAAAGTAGGCGTGGCAGTGGGCGGATGTAAAAAAATTTTACACTAGTATTGTACCTTTTTCTCGGAAGCCCAGATATGAAATTTCAGCGTCCTAGTTAAAAATTTAAGGCCCAAAAATCGGTTTTGTGATGAAAATGCCCCCAAAAAGTGGGCGTGGCCAAAACTTTTGTATGGGTGGATTGTAGGGAATCTGAATGCCTAAATATTTGGTCTTAACAAAATTTTTCGGTTTCATATAATTTAGTGAAGTTATAAAAAAGTAGGCGTGGCAGTGGGCGGATTTCAAAAATTTTTACACTTGTACTGTATCTTTTCCTCAGAAGCCCAGATATGAAATTTCATCGTCCTAGCTCAAAATTTAAGGCCCAAAAAGCGGTGACATACGGACGGACGGACGGACGGACAGACGGACGGACGGACGGACGGACGGACGGACAGACGGACGGACGGACGGACGGACGGACGGACGGACGGACGGACGGACGGACGGACGGACGGACGGACGGACGGACGGACGGACGGACGGACGGACGGACGGACGGACGGACGGACGGACGGACGGTCATCGCTCAATCGATTTCGCTATTGATGCTGATCACGAATATATATACTTTATAGGGTCTATCTCGATTATTTCTCTATGTTACAAACTATGTGTCAAACTTAATATACCCTTAGGATAGGGTATAAACATACAGAAAAGCTACAATCCGTCTGGAACGGATCGTATGATACCCTATCCTCCTCTCTATAAAATGGGCATGGCCAAATTGCATATTGTACTCAAATATAGCTATAACGTCGAACGTTTGAGGATATTACATGTAAAATTTTATCAAAATAGGTTTTTTGATGATAACGCCCCCAAAAAGTGGGCGTGGCCACAACTTTTGTATGGCTGGATTGTAGGGAATCTAAATGCCCAAATATTTGGTCTTAACAAAATTTCTCGGTCTCATATAATTTAGTGAAGTTATGAAAAAGTGGGCGTGGCAGTGGGCGGATTTCAAAATTTTTTACTCTTGTACTGTATCTTTTTCTCAGAAGCCCAGATATGAAATTTCATCGTCCTAGCTCAAAATTTAAGGCCCAAAAAGCGGTGACATACGGACGGACGGACGGACGGTTATCGCTCAATCGATTTCGCTATTGGTGCTGATCACGAATATATATACTTTATAGGGTCTATCTCGATTATTTCTCTATGTTACAAACTATGTGTCAAACTTAATATACCCTTAGGATAGGGTATAAAAAACATACACAAAAAATTACAATCCGTCTGCAACGGATCGTATGATACCCTATCCGCCTTTCTATAATGTGGGTGTGGCCAAATTGCATTTTGCACTTAAATATGCCTGTAACGTCGACCGTTTGAGGATGTTGCATGTAAAATTTCATCAAAATCGGTTTTTCGATGAAATCCTCCAAAAGTGGGCGTAGGGAAATGCTTAATCCCTAAATATTTTGTCTTAACAAAATTTTTCGGTTTCATATAATTTAGTGGAGTTATGAAAAAGTGGGCGGATTTTAAAAATTTTTACACTTGTGCTTTTCTTAGAAGCTCAGATGTTAAATTTCATCCTCCTACCTCAAAATTTAAGGCCCAAAAAGCGGTAACATACAGACGGACGGACATGGCTAAATCATCTTCGCTATTGATGCTGATCACGAATAAATACACTTTATAGGGTCTATCTCGGTTATTTCTCTATGTTACAAACTATGTGTCAAACTTAATATACCCTTAGGATAGTGTATAAACAGCTAGAAATATTTTTTGGAGAAAACATACAGAAAAGCTACAATCCGTCAGGAACGGATCGTATGATACCCTATCCTCCGTCCTATCGAGCCCTTATAAAGTGGGCGTGGCCGTATTGCATTTTCTTTACTGAATTACGATGATAACTTCGAACGTTTGAGGATGTTACATGCATAAAATTTCATCAAAATTGGTTTTTTGATGAAAACTCCCCCAAAAAGTGGGCGTGGCCAAAACTATTGTATGGGTGAATTGTAGGGAATCTGAAAAGCTAAATATTTGTTCTTAACAAAATTTTTCGGTTTTAAATAATTTAGTTAAGTTATGAAAAAGTGGGCGTGGCAGCGGCGGATTTAAAAAATGTTTACACTTGTACTGTATCTATATCTCAGAAGCCCAGATATTAAATTTCATCCTCTTAGCTCAAAATTTAAGGCCCAAAAAGTGCTGACGGACGGACAGACGGACATGGCTCAATCGTTTTCGTTATTGATACTGATCATAAATATATACACAGGTGTGTGCCCTTTTTTGCTAGTCACTCTGTTTTTGTTGCTAAATAACAGTTGTTTTACCACCAAGAATTGCAACAAAATAAATTTTCATTCACATAACTGTTGTTCTCGTTATAATAACGCCAAGCTTAATGCAATTTTGGACCATACTGTTGAGCGGTTCATTTATTTGTGTTGCAGTAACAATTTGTATGTTCTAAAAGCTGTCCATAAAAATAGGTGTGCTTGAAATAATTTCGGAATTTTTAAAAATATTGTTTCTTGGAAGCTATTTACTTTTGAAGTAAGTTCTTTTCAAGCGTTTTATTATCTTTTAGCTATAGTTTTTATTTTAATAGAAAGAAGGTTCGTTTTACGGCTACGAGATAAGGGTAAGACCTATAAATTTATAGCGGAGGCCCTAGGCAGATCGCAAAACTTCGTAACAAATGCCCTTAAGCCAACAAAAGTACGCGAAAAGAGGAAAGACGAAAAAACATCAGCTAATACTGACCACCGTATCCGTAGAAGACTCCAGAATTCGAATCCCCCAGGAAGAGTCGCCAGGAAAGTTCCACTGTCGAACGCTAAAAACTTAAAGTCCCGAAAAAACTTTGCCGTAAGTCACAAAAGTTGGAACGGACCTGAAGGAGTGAACAAGTGGCATAATTTACTTTGGAGTGATGAGACGAAGTTAAATTTGTTCTCCTCGGATTCTGTACGTAATGTTAGGCGACCAAAAGGAAAAGACTACCACCCTCGCTATACACAGAAAACCGTCAAACACGGAGGGGGAAACATATGGGGCTGTTTTTCCTGGTACGGTGTTGGTCCTATTTTTCGTATCAATAATATGATGACGAAATATGGATACAAGGACATTTTGGAAAATGTCATGCTATCATTTGCCGAGGAAACCATGCCCCTCCGATGGCATGTTCGGACGGACGGACGGTCATCGCTCAATTGATTTTGCTATTGATGCTGATCACGAATATATGTATGTATATACTGTATAAGGTCTATCTCGATTATTTCTCTTTGTTACAAACTATGTGTCAAACGTAATATACCCTTAGGATAGGGTATAAAAAGTGGTGACGGGCGGACGGACAGCCGGACGGACTTGGCTCAATCGTTTTCGCTATTGATACTGATCATGAATATATATACTTTATAGGGTCTATCTCGATTATATCTCTATGTTACAAATTATGTATCAAACTTAATATACCCTTAGGATAGGGTATAAACAGCTAGAAATAATTTTTGGAGAAAAAAGCTCTTTATTATTTGACCATTGACTTAAGACTGCTAAACAGAATAACTAACTTAGTTTACATGGCTCCTATCTTTGTCTACCCGCAAAGACGAAGATAGAGAAGTTATTCTATTGAACACTGTTCCCGTTCAATCAACTATGTGCTTGACAAACAAGTGTGGCGGGAATGTCGGGAATTTGTAATATGACACTTCCCAGCTTTAAGTTTTTGCTTCACCAAAAACAAAATATAATGAAATGTGGGTCGGTTATTAAAGTATGAGTATAACAAATTTAATATTGAACATACAGAAAAGCTACAATCCGTCTGGAATGGATCGTATGATACCCTATCCTCCTTTCTATAAAGTGGGCTTGGCCAAATTGCATTTCGTATTCAAATATGGCTATAACGTCGAACGCTTAAAGATGTTACATATAAAATTTCATCAAAATTGGTTTTTTGATAAAAACGCCCTCAAAAAGTGGGCGTTGGTGAATTGTAAGGTTCTGCTTCTCTTTCTCGAGGGCCCAGATATGAAGTTTCATCCTCCCAGCTCAAAATTTAATACCCAAAAAGTGGTGACATACGGACGGACATGGCTAAATCGTCTTCGCTATTGATATTGATTACGAATATATATACTTTCTATCTCGATTATTTCTGTAACGTCGACCGTTTGAGGATGTTGCATGTAAAATTTCATCAAAATCGGTTTTTGATGAAATCGCCCCCAAAAGTGGGAGTGGCTAAAAATGCTGTATGGGTGAATTGTAGGGAATCTAAATACCTAAATATTTGGAGTTATAAACATACAGAAAAGCTACAATCCGTCTGGAACGGATCGTATGATACCCTATCCTCCTCTCTATAAAGTGGGCGTGGCCAAATTGCATTTTGTACTCAAATATAGTTATAATGTCGAACGTTTGACGATGTTACATGTAAAATTTTATCAAAATCGGTTTTTTAATGAAAACGCCCCCAAAAAGTGGGCGTGACCAAAACTGTTCTATGGGTGAATTGTAGGGAATCTGTATACCTAAATATTTGGTCTTAACAAAATTTTTCGGTTTCATATAATTTAGTGAAGTTATAAAAAAGTAGGCGTGGCAGTGGGCGGATGTAAAAAAATTTTACACTTGTACTGTATCTTTTTCTTGGAAGCCCAGATATGAAATTTCAGCGTCCTAGTAAATAATTGAAGGCCCAAAACTCGGTTTTGTGATGAAAACGCCCCCAAAAAGTGGGCGTGGCCAAAACTTTTGTATGGGTGGATTGTAGGGAATCTAAATGCCTAAATATTTGGTCTTAACAAAATTTTTCGGTTTCATATAATTTAGTGAAGTTATGAAAAAGTGGGCGTGGCAGTGGGCGGATTTCAAAAATTTTTACACTTGTACTGTATCTTTTCCTCAGAAGCCCAGATATCGTCCTAGCTCAAAATTTAAGGCCCAAAAAGCGGTGACATACGGACGGACGGACGGTCATCGCTCAATCGATTTCGCTATTGATGCTGATCACGAATATATATACTTTATAGGGTCTATCTCGATTATTTCTCTATGTTACAAACTATGTGTCAAACTTAATATACCCTTAGGATAGGGTATAAAAAAATGGGCATGGTAGTAGACGGATTTTAAAAATGTTTACACTTGTACTGTACCTTTTTCTCAGAAGCCCAGATATAAAATTTCATCCTCCTACCTGAAAATGTAAGGCCCAGAAAGCGGTAGCATACACCACAGCTGGCCTAAAACCCCACGTGTTACTGAATACCTTTTTGCAAAAGTAGAAAGCTCCGCTTGCTTTCCTGACACTTTCAGCAGTGTTATTTTTCCAATTTAGTTTGGAATCTAGAATTACACCCAGGCTGAACCTGAGATACTTAGTTCAGTACCATTGATACTTCGGGGTCTGAAGGCAGGAATTGATCTCTTCCTAGTGAAAAGAACTACCCCCGTCTTTGAAGGGTTCACAGGGTTCAGGGAGATTGATGTACATCCAGGAAAGTGGGTGCTCAGAAGTATATCCAGCGTTTCCTCATGTGACTCTGCCCAGGTACCATCACTTTTCCTGATATCGGATGCCGGTGTTGGTGTCTTGGCCAGGATCTTCCGTAGGCGGGACGCTTCGTTTGTTGAATCTATAGATGCGCAAAAGGATCTCCAAGAGTTCCTCTTTGCGAACCTAACCTTTTTCTTGAAGAGCTTTTCGGTTTCTTTATAGGTTGACCATTCGACGACCCCCTCTTTAGCGAGGTTCCATCCTACTCTTGAAAACCGAATGAGTTCCGCTATTTTATCATTCCACCATGGTGGACGTTTTTTACCGCTATGTCTACTGACCGGGCAGGATTTTTCAAAGGATTGCGTAAGGGAACCGGTCAGTGCATCGACTGCATTTTCAACTGCTTCTATAGAGTTGAGGTCCTCAGTGGAGTGATTCACTCGTTTCCTCAGTTCTCTATTGAATTTTGACCAGTTAGCCCTACGCAGATTTCTAAAAGTCCCCTTCCCACGAGTAGATAGTTTGAAGAGTATCCAACAATGATCAGATAGTGACACCTTGTTGGAGTTCAACAACTTCAACAGTTTCGGTTTCATATAATTTAGTGAAGTTATGAAAAAGTGGGCGTGACAGTGGGCGGATTTCAAAAATTTTTACACTTGTACTGTATCTTTTTCTCAGAAGCCCAGATATGAAATTTCATCGTCCTAGCTCAAAATTTAAGGCTCAAAAAGCATTGACATACGGACGGACGGACAGTCATCGCTCAATCGATTTCGCTATTGATGCTGATCACGAATATATTTACTTTATAGGGTCTATCTCGATTATTTCTCTATGTTACAAACTATGTGTCAAAATTAATATAACCTTAGGATAGGTTATAATTAAAGTAGTCGAGTTCTCAACAGATGAAGAAGAACTACTTAAGGAGACAGAAGGAAGTCTTAAACATTCAGAAAAGCTACAATCCGTCTGGAACGGATCGTATGATACCCTATCCTCCTCTCTATAAAGTGGGTGTGGCCAAATTGCATTTTGTTCTCAAATACAGCTATAATGTCGAACGTTTGAGGATGTTACATGTAAAATTTTATCAAAATAGGTTTTTTGATGATAACGCCCCCAAAAAGTGGGCGTGGCCAAAACTTTTGTATGGGTGGATTGTAGGGAATCTGAATGCCTAAATATTTGGTCTTAACAAAATTTTTCGGTTTCATATAATTTAGTGAAGTTATGAAAAAGTGGGCGTGGCAGTGGGCGGATGTAAAAAAATTTTACACTTGTACTGTATCTTTTTCTTGGAAACCCAGATATGAAATTTCAGCGCCCTAGTTAAAAATTTGAACCCCAAAAATCGGTTTTGTGATGAAAACGCTCCCAAAAAGTGGGCGTGGCCAAAACTTTTGTATGGGTGGATTGAAGGGAATCTGAATGCCTAAATATTTGGTCTTAACAAAATTTTTCGGTTTCATATAATTTAGTGAAGTTATGAAAAAGTGGGCGTGGCAGTGGGCGGATTTCAAAAATGTTTACACTTGTACTGTATCTTTTTCGCAGAAGCCCAGTTATGAAATTTCATCGTCCTAGCTCAAAATTTAAGGCCCAAAAAGCGGTGACATACGGACGGACGGACGGACGGACGGACGAACGGACGGACGGACGGACGGTCATCGCTCAATCGATTTCGCTATTGATGCTGATCACGAATATATATACTTTATAGGGTCTATCTCGATTATTTCTCTATGTTACAAACTATGTGTCAAACTTAATATACCCTTAGGATAGGGTATAAAAATAGACGAATTGAACATGCGTTACAGTAAAATGTATTGGCTTATTGGAAGATATTCTTGTTTGTCCAACTACAATAAACTACCGCTTTATAAGCAAATTTTAAAACCAATATGGACCTACGGGCTCCAGCTGTGGGCATGCAAATCAAATTTAAAAACATACAGAAAAGCTACAATCCGTCTGGAACGGATCGTCTGATACCCTATCCTCCTCTCTATAAAGTGGGCGTGGCCAAATTGCATTTTGTACTCAAATATAGCTATAATGTCGAACGTTTGAGGATGTTACATGTAAAATTTTATCAAAATAGGTTTTTTGATGATAACGCCCCCAAAAAGTGGGCGTGGCCAAAACTGTTCTACGGGTGAATTGTAGGGAATCTAAATACCCAAATATTTGGTCTTAACAAAATTTTTCGGTTTCATGTAATTTAGTGAAGTTATAAAAAAGTAGGCGTGGCAGTGGGCGGATGTAAACAAATTTTACACTTGTACTGTATCTTTTTCTTGGAAACCCAGATATGAAATTTCAGCGCCCTAGTTAAAAATTTGAACCCCAAAAATCGGTTTTGTGATGAAAACGCCCCCAAAAAGTGGGCGTGGCCAAAACTCTTCTACGGGTCAATTGTAGGGAATCTGAATACCTAAATATTTGGACTTAACAAAATTTTTCGGTTTCATATAATTTAGTGAAGTTATAAAAAAGTGGGCGTGGCAGTGGGCGGATTTAAAAAAAATTTACACTTCTACTGTATCTTTTTCTTGGAAACCCAGATATGAAATTTCAGCGCCCTAGTTAAAAATTTGAACCCCAAAAATCGGTTTTGTGATGAAAACGCCCCCAAAAAGTGGGCGTGGCCAAAACTCTTCTACGGGTCAATTGTAGGGAATCTGAATACCTAAATATTTGGACTTAACAAAATTTTTCGGTTTCATATAATTTAGTGAAGTTATAAAAAAGTGGGCGTGGCAGTGGGCGGATGTAAAAAAATTTTACACTTGTACTGTATCTTTTTCTTGGAAACCCAGATATGAAATTTCAGCGCCCTAGTTAAAAATTTGAACCCCAAAAATCGGTTTTGTGATGAAAACGCTCCCAAAAAGTGGGCGTGGCCAAAACTTTTGTATGGGTGGATTGAAGGGAATCTGAATGCCTAAATATTTGGTCTTAACAAAATTTTTCGGTTTCATATAATTTAGTGAAGTTATGAAAAAGTGGGCGTGGCAGTGGGCGGATTTCAAAAATGTTTACACTTGTACTGTATCTTTTTCGCAGAAGCCCAGATATGAAATTTCAGAGTCCTAGTTAAACATTTTAGGCTCAAAAATCGATTTTATGATGAAAACGCCCCAAAAACGTGGGCGTGGCCAAAACTTTTGTATGGGTGGATTGAAGGGAATCTGTATACCTAAATATTTGGTCTTAACAAAATTTTTCGGTTTCATATAATTTAGTGAAGTTATGAAAAAGTGGGCGTGGCAGTGGGCGGATTTCAAAAACTTTTACACTTGTACTGTATCTTTTTCGCAGAAGCCCAGATATGAAATTTCATCGTCCTAGCTCAAAATTTAAGGCCCAAAAAGCGGTGACATACGGACGGACGGACGGACGGACGGTCATCGCTCAATCGATTTCGCTATTGATGCTGATCACGAATATATATACTTTATAGGGTCTATCCCGATTATTTCTCTATGTTACAAACTATGTGTCAAACTTAATATACCCTTAGGATAGGGTATAAAAATAGACGAATTGAACATGCGTTACAGTAAAATGTATTGGCTTATTGGAAGATATTCTTGTTTGTCCAACTACAATAAACTACTGCTTTATAAGCAAATTTTAAAACCAATATGGACCTACGGGCTCCAGCTGTGGGCATGCAAATCAAATTTAAAAACATACGGAAAAGCTACAATCCGTCTGGAACGGATCGTCTGATACCCTATCCTCCTCTCTATAAAGTGGGCTTGGCCAAATTGCATTTCGTACTCAAATATGGCTATAACCTCGAACGTTTGAGGATATTCCATGCAAAATTTTATCAAAATCGGTTTTTCGGTTTCAGGAATTAGTATGTGTTACATGTAAAAGCTATTTATGTATGTGCGTTTGTAATATGACACTTCCCAGCTTTAAGTTTTTGCTTCACCAAAAACAAAATATAATGAAATGTGGGTCGGTTATTAAAGTATGAGTATAACAAATTTAATATTGAACATACAGAAAAGCTACAATCCGTCTGGAACGGATCGTATGATACCCTATCCTCCTTTCTATAAAGTGGGCTTGGCCAAATTGCATTTCGTATTCAAATATGGCTATAACGTCGAACGCTTAAAGATGTTACATATAAAATTTCATCAAAATTGGTTTTTTGATAAAAACGCCCTCAAAAAGTGGGCGTTGGTGAATTGTAAGGTTCTGCTTCTCTTTCTTGAGGGCCCAGATATGAAGTTTCATCCTCCCAGCTCAAAATTTAATACCCAAAAAGTGGTGACATACGGACGGACATGGCTAAATCGTCTTCGCTATTGATATTGATTACGAATATATATACTTTCTATCTCGATTATTTCTGTAACGTCGACCGTTTGAGGATGGTGCATGTAAAATTTCATCAAAATCGGTTTTTGATGAAATCGCCCCCAAAAGTGGGAGTGGCTAAAAATGCTGTATGGGTGAATTGTAGGGAATCTAAATACCTAAATATTTGGAGTTATAAAAAAATGGGCATGGTAGTAGACGGATTTTAAAAATGTTTACACTTGTACTGTACCTTTTTCTCAGAAGCCCAGATATGAAATTTCATCGTCCTAGCTCAAAACTTAAGGCCCAAAAAGCGGTGACATACGGACGGACGGACGGACGGACGGTCATCGCTCAATCGATTTCGCTATTGATGCTGATCACGAATATATATACTTTATAGGGTCTATCTCGATTATTTCTCTATGTTACAAACTATATGTCAAACTTAATATACCCTTAGGATAGGGTATAAAAAGGACGCACATAAATTCAACAAGGACTTAAAACCAAAAACGCCAAAAAAAAGTAACCAAAATCCGAAAAATTGTCAAAACATACAGAAAAGCTACAATCCGTCTGGAACGGATCGTATGATACCCTATCCTCCTCTCTATAAAGTGGGCGTGGTCAAATTGCATTTTGTACTCAAATATAGCTATAATGTCGAACGTTTGAGGATGTTACATGTAAAATTTTATCAAAATTGGTTTTTTGATGATAACGCCCCCAAAAAGTGGGCGTGGCCAAAACTGTTCTACGGGTGAATTGTAGGGAATCTAAATACCCAAATATTTGGTCTTAACAAAATTTTTCGGTTTCATGTAATTTAGTGAAGTTATAAAAAAGTAGGCGTGGCAGTGGGCGGATGTAAAAAAATTTTACACTTGTACTGTATCTTTTTCTTGGAAACCCAGATATGAAATTTCAGCGCCCTAGTTAAAAATTTGAACCTAAAAAATCGGTTTTGTGATGAAAACGCCCCCAAAAAGTGGGCGTGGCCAAAACTTTTGTATGGGTGGATTGAAGGGAATCTGTATACCTAAATATTTGGTCTTAACAAAATTTTTCGGTTTCATATAATTTAGTGAAGTTATGAAAAAGTGGGCGTGGCAGTGGGCGGATTTCAAAAACTTTTACACTTGTACTGTATCTTTTTCGCAGAAGCCCAGATATGAAATTTCATCGTCCTAGATCAAAATTTAAGGCCCAAAAAGCGGTGACATACGGACGGACGGACGGACGGTCATCGCTCAATCGATTTCGCTATTGATGCTGATCACGAATATATATACTTTATAGGGTCTATCTCGATTATTTCTCTATGTTACAAACTATGTGTCAAACTTAATATACCCTTAGGATAGGGTATAAAAATAGACGAATTGAACATGCGTTACAGTAAAATGTGTTGGCTTATTGGAAGATATTCTTGTTTGTCCAACTACAATAAACTACTGCTTTATAAGCAAATTTTAAAACCAATATGGTCTCAAATTTAAAAACATACGGAAAAGCTACAATCCGTCTGGAACGGATCGTCTGATACCCTATCCTCCTCTCTATAAAGTGGGCGTGGCCAAATTGCATTTTGTACTCAAATATAGCTATAATGTCGAACGTTTGAGGATGTTACATGTAAAATTTTATCAAAATAGGTTTTTTGATGATAACGCCCCCAAAAATTGGGCGTGGCCAAAACTGTTCTATGGGTGAATTGTAGGGAATCTAAATACCCCAATATTAGGTCTTAACAAAATTTTTCGGTTTCATATAATTTAGTGAATTTATAAAAAAGTAGGCGTGGCAGTGGGCGGATGTAAAAAAATTTTACACTTGCACTGTATCTTTTTCTTGGAAGCCCAGATATGAAATTTCATCGTCCTAGCTCAAAATTTAAGGCCCAAAAAGCGGTGACATACGGACGGACGGACGGACGAACGGACGGACGGTCATCGCTCAATCGATTTCGCTATTGATGCTGATCAAAAATATATATATATACTTTATAGGGTCTATCTCGATTATTTCTCTATGTTACAAATTATGTGTCAAACTTAATATACCCTTAGGATAGGGTATAAACATACAGAAAAGCTACAACCCGTCTGGAACGGATCGTCTGATACCCTATCCTCCTCTCTATAAAGTGGGCGTGGCCAAATTGCATTTTGTACTCAAATATGGCTATAACCTCGAATGTTTGATGATGTTACATGTAAAATTTTATCAAAATCGGTTTTTTGATGAAAACGCCCCCAAAAAGTGGGCGTGGCCAAAACTATTCTATGGATGAATTGTAGGGAATCTGAATACCTAAATATTTGGACTTAACAAAATTTTTCGGTTTCATATAATTTAGTGAAGTTATAAAAAAGTAGGCGTGGCAGTGGGCGGATTTAAAAAAAATTTACAATTCTACTGTATCTTTTCGTCAGAAGCCCAGATATGAAATTTCAGAGTCCTAGTTAAACATTTTAGGCTCAAAAATCGGTTTTATGATGAAAACGCCCCCAAAAAGTGGGCGTGGCCAAAACTATTCTATGGGTGGATTGTAGGGAATCTGAATGCCTAAATATTTGGTCTTAACAAAATTTTTCGGTTTCATATAATTTAGTGAAGTTATGAAAAAGTGGGCGTGACAATGGGCGGATTTCAAAAATTTTTACACTTGTACTGTATCTTTTTCTCAGAAGCCCAGATATGAAATTTCATCGTCCTAGCTCAAAATTTAAGGCCCAGAAAGCGGTAGCATACACCACAGTTGGCCTAAAACCCCACGTGTTACTGAATACCTTTTTGCAAAAGTAGAAAGCTCCGCTTGCTTTCCTGACACTTTCAGCAGTGTTATTTTTCCAATTTAGTTTGGAATCTAGAATTACACCCAGGCTGAACCTGAGATACTTAGTTCAGTACCATTGATAGTTCGGGGTCTGAAGGCAGGAATTGATCTCTTCCTAGTGAAAAGAACTACCCCGTCTTTGAAGGGTTCACAGGGTTCAGGGAGATTGATGTACATCCAGGAAAGTGGGTGCTCAGAAGTATATCCAGCGTTTCCTCATGTGACTCTGCCCAGGTACCATCACTTTTCCTGATATCGGATGCCGGTGTTGGTGTCTTGGCCAGGATCTTCCGTAGGCGGGACGCTTCGTTTGTTGAATCTATAGATGCGCAAAAGGATCTCCAAGAGTTCCTCTTTGCGAACCTAATCTTTTTCTTGAGGAGCTTTTCGGTTTCTTTATAGGTTGACCATTCGACGACCCCCTCTTTAGCGAGGTTCCATCCTACTCTTGAAAACCGAATGAGTTCCGCTATTTTATCATTCCACCATGGTGGACGTTTTTTACCGCTATGTCTACTGACCGGGCAGGATTTTTCAAAGGATTGCGTAAGGGAACCGGTCAGTGCATCGACTGCATTTTCAACTGCTTCTATAGAGTTGAGGTCCTCAGTGGAGTGATTCACTGGTTTCCTCAGTTCTCTATTGAATTTTGACCAGTTAGCCCTACGCAGATTTCTAAAAGTCCCCTTCCCACGAGTAGATAGTTGTAGTTTGAAGAGTATCCAACAATGATCAGATAGTGACACCTTGTTGGAGTTCAACAACTTCAACAGTTTCGGTTTCATATAATTTAGTGAAGTTATGAAAAAGTGGGCGTGGCAATGGGCGGATTTCAAAAATTTTTACACTTGTACTGTATCTTTTTCTCAGAAGCCTAGATATGAAATTTCATCGTCCTAGCTCAAAATTTAAGGCTCAAAAAGCGGTGACATACGGACGGACGGACATTCATCGCTCAATCGATTTCGCTATTGATGCTGATCACGAATATATTTACTTTATAGGGTCTATCTCGATTATTTCTCTATGTTACAAACTATGTGTCAAACTTAATATAACCTTAGGATAGGTTATAATTAAAGTAGTCGAGTTCTCAACAGATGAAGAAGAACTACTTAAGGAGACAGAAGGAAGTCTTAAACATTCAGAAAAGCTACAATCCGTCTGGAACGGATCGTATGATACCCTATCCTCCTCTCTATAAAGTGGGTGTGGCCAAATTGCATTTTGTTCTCAAATACAGCTATAATGTCGAACGTTTGAGGATGTTACATGTAAAATTTTATCAAAATAGGTTTTTTGATGATAACGCCCCCAAAAAGTGGGCGTGGCCAAAACTGTTCTACGGGTGAATTGTAGGGAATCTAAATACCCAAATATTTGGTCTTAACAAAATTTTTCGGTTTCATGTAATTTAGTGAAGTTATAAAAAAGTAGGCGTGGCAGTGGGCGGATGTAAAAAAATTTTACACTTGTACTGTATCTTTTTCTTGGAAACCCAGATATGAAATTTCAGCGCCCTAGTTAAAAATTTAAACCCCAAAAATCGGTTTTGTGATGAAAACGCCCCCAAAAAGTGAGCGTGGCCAAAACTTTTGTATGGGTGGATTGAAGGGAATCTGAATGCCTAAATATTTGGTCTTAACAAAATTTTTCGGTTTCATATAATTTAGTGAAGTTATGAAAAAGTGGGCGTGGCAGTGGGCGGATTTCAAAAATTTTTACACTTGTACTGTATCTTTTTCTCAGAAGCCCAGATATGAAATTTCATCGTCCTAGCTCAAAATTTAAGGCCCAAAAAGCGGTGACATACGGACGGACGGACGGACGGACGGTAATCGCTCAATCGATTTCGCTATTGATGCTGATCACGAATATATATACTTTATAGGGTCTATCTCGATTATTTCTCTATGTTACAAACTATGTGTCAAACTTAATATACCCTTAGGATAGGGTATAAAAAGACTTAAAACCAAAGACAGCGGCTGGTACAGAAATGACTTATGCACAAGCTGCATCAAAAAATGTTGAAAAATCAACTAACACAACAAAAACAAAACCAATTCCTAATATGGTAACCTTCATGCAAAAAATTCTAAATAGAATGGAAAGCATGGAAAAAAGTAATAAAGCTATATTAGAAAGAATATCGTTTCTTGAAAGGCAAAGCAGCAACAAAAAGGCTGCACTAAAAAGACAAACATGATGGATAATATAAAAATCCTAGAATGGAATGCTAATGGTATCGAGAATCGTAAAGAAGAAATTCAAGTAATTCTCGACATAAACCAAATAGATATATGTCTTGTGTCAGAGACGCACTTTAAATTTGAAACAAATTTCAAACTGCATGGGTACGAGTTATATCACTCACCACATCCCCATAATTCTGCAAAAGGAGGAGCTGCAGTTATAATAAAGAAGACTATCGATCACCATATAGATGCTAAATTCCAATCATGTGCGATTCAAGGAATATCAATAAATATAAGAACGAAAAGCGGACAAATATCAGTTGCATCAATTTACTGTTCTCACAGCTATAAACTTAAGAAAAATTATTTTAAAAGCCTCTTTCGCATATTCTGCAATAGATTTATCACAGGAGGAGATTTTAATGCCAAAAACAAGTATTGGGGATCTAGATTAACAAATAAGAGAGGAAGAGAACTATATGAAACAATAAGAGAAATTGGCGGCAAATATCATTCAACGGGAAAACCCATCTATTGGCCAACAGATAGGAATAGAATCCCAGATCTTGTCGACTTTTTCGTAACAAAGAATATCTCGTCAAATGCTATAAAAGTAGAAGAGGGGCCAGATCTTGACTCCGATCATTCTACAATACTCTTAACACTTGGCGACAAAATCATTATCAAAGAAAATACCCCACAATGAGCTAATCAACTGACTGATTGGAACTACTTCAGAGAGAACTTGGAGGAAAGTATCCAACTTTCAGGGATAATTGACACAGAAGACCAATTAGATGAGGCTGTGCAGATATTTACAACTAATATCCAAAACATACAGAAAAGCTACAATCCGTCTGGAACGGATCGTATGATACCCTATCCTCCTCTCTATAAAGTGGGAGTGGCCAAATAGCATTTTGTACTCAAATATAGCTATAATGTCGAACGTTTGAGGATGTTACATATAAAATTTTATCAAAATAGGTTTTTTGATGATAACGCCCCAAAAAGTGGGCGTGGCCAAAACTGTTCTATGGGTGAATTGTAGGGAATCTAAATACCCAAATATTTGGTCTTAACAAAATTTTTCGGTTTCATATAATTTAGTGAAGTTATAAAAAAGTAGGCGTGGCAGTGGGCGGATGTTAAAAAATTTTACACTTGTACTGTATCTTTTTCTTGGAAGCCCAGATATGAAATTTCAGCGTCCTAGTTAAAAATTTAAGGCCCAAAAATCGGTTTTGTGATGAAAACACCCCCAAAAAGTGGGCGTGGCCAAAACTTTTGTATGGGTGGATTGTAGGGAATCTGAATGCCTAAATATTTGGTCTTAACAAAATTTTTCGGTTTCATATAATTTAGTGAAGTTATGAAAAAGTGGGCGTGGCAGTGGGCGGATTTAAAAAATTTTTACACTTGTACTGCATCTTTTTCTCAGAAGCCCAGATATGAAATTTCATCGTCCTGGCTCAAAATTTAAGGCCCAAAAAGCGGTGACATACGGACGGACGGACGGACGGACGGTCATCGCTCAATCGATTTCGCTATTGATGCTGATCACGAATATATATACTTTATAGGGTCTATCTCGATTATTTCTCTATGTTACAAACTATGTGTCAAACTTAATATACCCTTAGGATAGGGTATAAAAACTGCATGGGCTGCAACACCTAAAACTAAACCAAAAGTCCAACAAAACTCCTATCCAAAAGAAATACGTGAAATTATTGCAGAAAAGAGAAGAGCTAGAAAACGTTGGCAACAATCAAGGGTGCCAAGTGACAAAACTATGCTTAATAAGCTAAGCAGTAAACTTAAAAGATCGATAAGAGAATTTAAAAATGAGTCTCTTAAAACATACCTTACCAATCTTACGAATGATGCTAGTACCGAATATTCTCTCTGGAAGGCAACAAAGAAAATGAAGAGGCCAATAGCACACATTCCACCAGTTATAAACAAAGAAGGTAACTGGGCAAAAAGCAACCAAGAGAAATCGAATTTATTTCCTGAGTATCTCGCAAAAGTCTTCCAACCTTATAAAGATAAAGATTGTGAAGAAACGGAAGAATTGTGCGAAGAAGAGAGTTATATTCAACCGGTAACTGCGAACGAAATTGCCAAAGAAATAAAAAAAGGCATCAATACTAAAAAAGCCCCGGGATTTGATTTGATAACTGGAGAAATCCTAAAACAATTCCCAAAAAAAGGTTTAAAGAAACTAGCACAGATTATAATCTGTTGATTATATAATGTTGATTAAATGTCTGCATAAAATAATCGAAGAAAAATCGCTAATTCCAAACCATCAATTTGGTTTTAGAACAAAGCATTCCACGATTGATCAGGTGCATAGAATAACGGATGGAATCGATAAAGCATTTGAAGAGAAAAAGATATGCTCTGCTATATTCCTTGATATAGCACAAGCTTTCGATAAAGTCTGGCACAAAGGACTGATCCATAAATTGCAAAAGCATCTACCAAAGCAATATTCAGAAATTTTAGAATCTTATATATTGCAGCGATATTTTAGAATTAAACAAGGGGATGAGTACTCCACATTGAGAGAAATAGAAGCTGGTGTACCACAAGGGAGTGTGCTAGGCCCTGTATTATATCTTTTAAATAGCGACTGTAGAAATAGCGACGAAAAAGCTACAGAAGGCAGTGAACAATATTTCAAAATGGACCAAGAAATGGCAAATTAAATTAAATGACCTAAAGTCGGTCCACATCAATTTTACGATTAAACATACAGAAAAGCTACAATCCGTCTGGAACGGATCGTATGATACCCTATCCTCGTTTCTATAAAATGCTCATGCCCAAATTGCATTTGGTACTCAAATATGGCTATAACGTCGAACGTTTGAGGATGTTTAATGTGAAATTTCATGAAAATCGGTTTTTTGATGAAAACGCCGCCTAAAAGTGGGCGTGGCCAAAACTGTTCTATGGGTGAATTGTAGGAAATCTGAATACCTAAATATTTGGACTTAACAAAATTTTTCGGTTTCATATAATTTACTGCAGTTATAAAAAAGTAGGCGTGGCAGTGGGCGGATGTAAAAAAAATTTACAATTCTACTGTATCTTTTCGTCAGAAGCCCAGATATGAAATTTCAGCGTCCTAGTTAAAAATTTAAGGCCCAAAAATCGGTTTTATGATGGAAACGCCCCCAAAAAGTGGGCGTGGCCAAAATTTTTGTATGGGTGGATTGAAGGGAATCTGAATGACTAAATATTTGGTCTTAACAAAATTTTTCGGTTTCATATAATTTAGTAAAGTTATGAAAAAGTGGGCGTGGCAGTGGGCGGATTTCAAAAATTTACACTAGTACTGTATCTTTTTCTCAGAAGCCCAGATATGAAATTTCATCGTCCTAGCTCAAAATTTAAGGCCCAAAAAGCGGTGACATACGGACGGACGGACGGACGGACGGACGGTCATTGCTCAATCGATTTCGCTATTGATGCTGATCACGAATATATATACTTTATAGGGCCTATCTCGATTATTTCTCTATGTTACAAACTATGTGTCAAACTTAATATACCCTTAGGATAGGGTATAAAAACGTTCAGCACATCCCAGTATTCATAAATAATAATGTAGTAGAATATGCAAACACTGCAAAATATCTAGGCATGACTCTAGATGCGAAGCTGCGCTGGAAATTCCATGTAAAGAAAACATACAGAAAAGCTACAATCCGTCTGGAACGGATCGTCTGATACCCTATCCTCCTCTCTATAAAGTGGGCGTGGCCAAATTGCATTTGGTACTCAAATATAGCTATAATGTTGAACGTTTGAGGATGTTACATGTAAAATTTTATCAAAATAGGTTTTTTGATGATAACGCCCCCAAAAATTGGGCGTGGCCAAAACTGTTCTATGGGTGAATTGTAGGGAATCTAAATACCCAAATATTTGGTCTTAACAACATTTTTCGGTTTCATATAATTTAGTGAAGTTATGAAAAAGTGGGCGTGGCAGTGGGCGGATTTCAAAATTTTTACATCTGTACTGTATCTTTTTCTCAGAAGCCCAGATATGAAATTTCATCGTCCTAGCTTAAAATTTAAGGCCCAAAAAGCGGTGACATACGGACGGACGGACGGTCATTGCTCAATCGATTTCGCTATTGATGCTGATCACGAATATATATACTTTATAGGGCCTATCTCGATTATTTCTCTATGTTACAAACTATGTGTCAAACTTAATATACCCTTAGGATAGGGTATAAAAACGTTCAGCACATCCCAGTATTCATAAATAATAATGTAGTAGAATACGCAAACACTGCAAAATATCTAGGCATGACTCTAGATGCGAAGCTGCGCTGGAAATTCCATGTAAAGAAAACATACAGAAAAGCTACAATCCGGCTGGAACGGATCGTCTGATACCCTATCCTCCTCTCTATAAAGTGGGCGTGGCCAAATTGCATTTGGTACTCAAATATAGCTATAATGTCGAACGTTTGAGGATGTTACATGTAAAATTTTATCAAAATAGGTTTTTTGATGATAACGCCCCCAAAAATTGGGCGTGGCCAAAACTGTTCTATGGGTGAATTGTAGGGAATCTAAATACCCAAATATTTGGTCTTAACAAAAGTTTTCGGTTTCATATAATTTAGTGAAGTTATGAAAAAGTGGGCGTGGCAGTGGGCGGATTTCAAAAATTTTTACACCTGTACTGTATCTTTTTCTCAGAAGCCCAGATATGAAATTTCAGCGTCCTAGCTCAAAATTTAAGGCCCAAAAAGCGGTGACATACGGACGGACGGACGGACCCTATCCTCCTCTCTATAAAGTGGGCGTGGCCAAATTGCATTTGGTACTCAAATATAGCTATAATGTCGAACGTTTGAGGATGTTACATGTAAAATTTTATCAAAATAGGTTTTTTTATGATAACGCCCCCAAAAATTGGGCGTGGCCAAAACTGTTCTATGGGTGAATTGTAGGGAATCTAAATACCCAAATATTTGGTCTTAACAAAAGTTTTCGGTTTCATATAATTTAGTGAAGTTATGAAAAAGTGGGCGTGGCAGTGGGCGGATTTCAAAAATTTTTACACCTGTACTGTATCTTTTTCTCAGAAGCCCAGATATGAAATTTCATCGTCCTAGCTCAAAATTTAGGGCCCAAAAAGCGGTGACATACGGACGGACGGACGGACGGTCATCGCTCAATCGATTTCGCTATTGATGCTGATCACGAATATATATACTTTATAGGGTCTATCTCGATTATTTCTCTATGTTACAAACTATGTGTCAAACTTAATATACCCTTAGGATAGGGTATAAAAATAGACGAATTGAACATGCGTTACAGTAAAATGTATTGGCTTATTGGAAGATATTCTTGTTTGTCCAACTACAATAAACTACTGCTTTATAAGCAAATTTTAAAACCAATATGGACCAACGGGCTCCAGCTGTGGGCATGCAAATCAAATTTAAAAACATACGGAAAAGCTACAATCCGTCTGGAACGGATCGTCTGATACCCTATCCTCCTCTCTATAAAGTGGGCGTGGCCAAATTGCATTTCGTACTCAAATATGGCTATAACCTCGAACGTTTGAGGATATTACATGTAAAATTTTATCAAAATCGGTTTTTTGATGAAAACGCCCCCAAAAAGTGAGCTTGGAAAAAACTGTTTTATGTGTGAATTGTAGGGAATCTGAATACCTAAATATTTGGACTTAACAAAATTTTTCGGTTTCATATAATTTAGTGAAGTTATAAAAAATTAGGCGTGGCAGTGGGCGGCTTTAAAAAAACATTACACTTCTACTGTATCTTTTCGTCAGAAGACCTGATATGAAAGTTCAGCGTCCTAGTCAAAAATTTAAGGCTCAAAAATCGGTTTTATGATGAAAACGCCCCCAAAAAGTGGGCGTGGCGAAAACTTTTGTATGAGTGGATTGTAGGGAATCTGAATGCCTAAATATTTGGTCTTAACAAAATTTTTCGGTTTCATATAATTTAGTAAAGTTATAAAAAATTAGGGGCGGCAGTGGGCGGATTTAAAAAAATTTACACTTCTACTGTATCTTTTCGTCAGAAGACCTGATATGAAATTTCAGCGTCCTAGTTAAAAATTTAAAGCTCAAAAATCGGTTTTTTGATGAACACGCTCCCAAAAAGTGGGCGTGGTCAAAACTATTCTATGGATGAATTGTAGGAAATCTGAATACCTAAATGTTTGGACTTAACAAAATTTTTCGGTTTCATATAATTTAGTGAAGTTATAAAAAAAGTAGGTGTGGCAGTGGGCGGATGTAAAACAAATTTACACTTGTACTGTATCTTTTCGTCAGAAGCCCAGATATGAAATTTCAGCGTCCTAGTTAAAAATTTAAGGCCCAAAAATCGGTTTTGTGATGAAAACGCCCCCAACAAGTGGGCGTGGCCAAAACTTTTGTATGGGTGGATTGTAGGGAATCTGAATGCCTAAATATTTGGTCTTAACAAAATTTTTCGGTTTCATATAATTTAATGAAGTTATGAAAAAGTGGGCGTGGCAGTGGGCGGATTTAAAAAAATTTTACACTTGTACTGTATATTTTTCTCAGAAGACCAGATATGAAATTTCATCGTCCTAGCTCAAAATTAAGGACCAAAACGCGGTGACATACGGACGGACGGACGGACGGACGGTCATCGCTCAATCGATTTCGCTATTGATGCTGATCACGAATATATATACTTTATAGGGTCTATCTCGATTATTTCTCTATGTTACAAACTATGTGTCAAACTTAATATACCCTTAGGATAGGGTATAAAAATAGACGAATTGAACATGCGTTACAGTAAAATGTATTGGCTTATTGGAAGATATTCTTGTTTGTCCAACTACAATAAACTACTGCTTTATAAGCAAATTTTAAAACCAATATGGACCAACGGGCTCCAGCTGTGGGCATGCAAATCAAATTTAAAAACATACGGAAAAGCTACAATCCGTCTGGAACGGATCGTCTGATACCCTATCCTCCTCTCTATAAAGTGGGCGTGGCCAAATTGCATTTCGTACTCAAATATGGCTATAACCTCGAACGTTTGAGGATATTACATGTAAAATTTTATCAAAATCGGTTTTTTGATGAAAACGCCCCCAAAAAGTGAGCTTGGAAAAAACTGTTTTATGTGTGAATTGTAGGGAATCTGAATACCTAAATATTTGGACTTAACAAAATTTTTCGGTTTCATATAATTTAGTGAAGTTATAAAAAATTAGGCGTGGCAGTGGGCGGATTTAAAAAAACATTACACTTCTACTGTATCTTTTCGTCAGAAGACCTGATATGAAAGTTCAGCGTCCTAGTCAAAAATTTAAGGCTCAAAAATCGGTTTTATGATGAAAACGCCCCCAAAAAGTGGGCGTGGCGAAAACTTTTGTATGAGTGGATTGTAGGGAATCTGAATGCCTAAATATTTGGTCTTAACAAAATTTTTCGGTTTCATATAATTTAGTAAAGTTATAAAAAATTAGGGGCGGCAGTGGGCGGATTTAAAAAAATTTACACTTCTACTGTATCTTTTCGTCAGAAGACCTGATATGAAATTTCAGCGTCCTAGTTAAAAATTTAAAGCTCAAAAATCGGTTTTTTGATGAACACGCTCCCAAAAAGTGGGCGTGGTCAAAACTATTCTATGGATGAATTGTAGGAAATCTGAATACCTAAATGTTTGGACTTAACAAAATTTTTCGGTTTCATATAATTTAGTGAAGTTATAAAAAAAGTAGGTGTGGCAGTGGGCGGATGTAAAACAAATTTACACTTGTACTGTATCTTTTCGTCAGAAGCCCAGATATGAAATTTCAGCGTCCTAGTTAAAAATTTAAGGCCCAAAAATCGGTTTTGTGATGAAAACGCCCCCAACAAGTGGGCGTGGCCAAAACTTTTGTATGGGTGGATTGTAGGGAATCTGAATGCCTAAATATTTGGTCTTAACAAAATTTTTCGGTTTCATATAATTTAATGAAGTTATGAAAAAGTGGGCGTGGCAGTGGGCGGATTTAAAAAAATTTTACACTTGTACTGTATATTTTTCTCAGAAGACCAGATATGAAATTTCATCGTCCTAGCTCAAAATTAAGGACCAAAACGCGGTGACATACGGACGGACGGACGGACGGACGGTCATCGCTCAATCGATTTCGCTATTGATGCTGATCACGAATATATATACTTTATAGGGTCTATCTCGATTATTTCTCTATGTTACAAACTATGTGTCAAACTTAATATACCCTTAGGATAGGGTATAAAAAGAAAACCTTTTTGAGACGCTGATATGAGCGACCGCAGTTCCACCGAGGGGACGTTGATGCCTTCATTGTAGGGTAGGTACGCAGACGCCACAGTGCAGTTTTCGTTCATCCCTCTCACATCCCCCACTGTCAAGTCGCCAGAGCTGAAATTAGACCCCATTAGTACATGAATACTCTTTTTAGCCAAGATACAAGTCCTAACCTTGCCAGCGTCACTCCTACAATACGAGTATACATTATAGTCTTTTGTCCCTAATCCCATCACGCGATTGTTATGAATCCGCGGTTCCTGGATTAGGGCCACTGAACTATGATGAAGATTGATTTGCACTACTTTCATTGGTTATCGCAATTTCAACTTCCATAGCGTCAGTCGTCCCATCTTTTCCCGCAGGTTGAGTCCATTTTATGAGCTTTAGAGTTACCTTTCCCGCTCCATAAAACAGACTCAACTGCTTGTCTGCCAGAAGTGAGGCCGGGGGTTCGTTCATAAGACTGATAAAACCCTTGGTCCCATTCTTCGCCTCCTCCTCCCCGGCAACCTCCCAGCTCTTCATAGCGATAGTAGGGTTCTGGGCCTTCAGGAAGTCGAGGATCTCATCCTTGTCCACACCTCAGTCAGGCGGGAATCTCCTCTGGGGGTACTGCTCGCAATACAGCTCCCTTCCAGAGACTAAAACCACGAACTGCAGCCTTCGCGAATTCCATTGATAACTGATCCTTACAGTCTATCAATGTAACACCGAGATGCCACTTCGCTCTGCCGTACGTGGGCGCAGTTGCACCAGCATTCTTCCGAATACGGTCAAAGACTACTCTGACTAAGGCCTTCTCAACCATTTGGCCACATTCATGGGAATACTGGCCACTCGGTTTTCCGAAGTCCACCACAACAAGCTATAGCGAACTACGGATCGCCCCACTGAAGAGCATCGTCTCGACAGCCTTCGACCTTTTCGAGGGATTTTTCGAGTCCTCGGAGGACCTAAGCCTCTTTGAACCGAAATCCTCCCTCTTGGCCACGGCCCTCGACGTCACCGGATGCCCATTCTTAGGACCTGCCTTAGCGGCAGTGGCCTTAGTCTGTTCTTTTCCGGCCACTTTTTCCACTCCCCTTCCGCTGTGGTGTGCGATGGCTTCTTTGGCATAAGCGCTCGCGATCTGTTTAGGCGCAGGCCTCGTCAGAGCATCGTTAGCTATCGTTTCGATAGCCCAAGCCAGGGAGTTGCTTTCCTTCTCGGAGAGTGAAGAGGGGTCCTTCGCATCCAGGATCTTCTTGACGTGCGTCGCTCTTTTAAACAACCGCCGTCGAACGATGCCTGAGGAGAACTTTCTCCTCTTCTCCGTTTTCCGGGGACACCCTGATCTCCAAGAAGCAGCTCCTCCATCTCCAGAGAGATCTCCTCAGTCATCAGTTCTGGTGCTCCCACGGATAGCATGTCAGCATCAGAACCGGTAGTGTCGTCAATTGTTGTTGTCGATGTTTGTTTGTTTTTCTGTTTTGTCCATTTGGTTCCCACGAAAGTCGGTCCACCCCGCCAGAGCCGCCATGCCGGGGTAAGGCATTTATACCACAGACCTCGCCAGGGCATCTGTGGGAGCTACTGGTTGGTTTATTTAAAGCCCTCCATCCTTCGGCACGGTTTTAAAGTTAAAAAACTGCTCACTCTACCACTAGAGTTGGGGCTCGACTATCTCTCAGTTTTGGGGCCCCAGATGTTCGCCGGTCAACACCCAGCACCCAGCACCCAACCCCAGCACCGCGACAAGGTGGATAGTTTGGTCGGAAATATATACATATACTTTATAGGGTCTACCTCAATTATTTTTCTATGTTACAAACTATGTGTCAAACCTAATGTACCCTTACGATAGGGTATAAACATCTAGAAAAGCTACGGATCGTATGATACCCTATCCTCCGTTCTATAAAGTGTGCGTGGTCCAATTGCATTTTGTACTCAAATATGGCTATAATGTCTAACGTTTGAGGATGTTGCATGCAAAATTTCATTAAAATCGAGCCCCCAAAAAGTGGGCGTGGCCAAAACTGTTGTATGGGTGAATTGTAGGAAATTTGAATACCTAAATATTTGGTCTTAACAACATTTTTCGGTTTCATATAATTTAGGTTTCACAAAGTGGGCGTGGCAGTGGGCGGATTTCAAAAAATTTTACATTTGTACTGCATCTTTTTCTCAAAAGCCCTGATATTAAATTTCATCCACCTAGCTCAAAATTTAAGGCCCAAAAAGTGGTGACGGACGGACGGACGGTTGGACATGGCTTACTCGTTTCGCTATTGATACTGATCATGAATATATATACTTTATAGGGTCTATCTCGATTATTTCTCTATGTTACAAACTATGTATCAAACTTAATATACCCTTAGGATAGGGTAAATAGGCAAATCAATTGTTGAGAGTCCCAGTTGGTTCCTCAAAACGAAGAATCTTGCTGCTGGTAACGGCTTTGTTAATATGTTGGTTGTCTTCAAAAATATCTATTTGGCCATTTAATTTTAGTTTAATTTCATTTATTAATGACCTGAGCCATAATGCTTACCGAACACCTTCAAATAAGGCCATGTATTCTGCTGCGGTAGATGAAGCGGCAACGAATTTTTGTTTCATAGTATTCCATGAAATTAAACAACTTTCAAAGAATTTAAATATAGGTAGATATCCAGTAGTACTTCTTCTGTTAGTCTCATTCCCAGCCTAATCGGAATCGACATATCCCATAAGGATACTATTACAGTTTTTATTTATACCGTATCCTAAGGGTATATTAAGTTTTACACATAGTTTGTAATATAGAGAAATAATCGAGATAGACCCTATAAAGTACATATATGTATTGGTGATCAGCATTAATAGCGAAATCAATTGAGCGATGACCGTCCGTCCGTCCATATATCACCGCTTTTTGGGCCTTAAATTTTGAGTTATGACGATGAAATTTCACATCTGGGCTTCTGAGAAAAAGATACAGTACAAGTGTAAACATTTTTGTAATCCGCCCATTGCCACGCCCACTTTTCTTTATAACTTCACTAAATTATATGAAATCGAAAAATTTTGTTAAGACCAACTATTTAGGCATTCGGATTCCCTAGAATTCATCTGTACAAAGGTTTTGGTCACGCCCACTTTTTGGGGGCGTTTTCATATCTGGGCTTCAGAGAAAAAGATACAGTCCAAGTGTAAAATTGTTTTAAATCCGCCCACTGCCACGCCTACTTTTTTATAACTTCACTAAATTATATGAAACCGAAAAATGTTGTTAAAACCAAATATTTAGGTATACAGATTCCCTACAATTCACCCATACAGCAGTTTTGGCCACGCGCACTTTTTGGGGGCGTTTTTATAAAAAAAACGATTTTGATAAAATTTTACATATAACATCCTCAAACGTTCGACGTTACAGACATATTTGAGTACAAAATGCAATTTGGCCACACCCACTTTATAAAGAGGAGGATAGGGTATCATACGATCCGTTCCAGACCCTATCCTAAGGGTGTATTAAGTTCGACCCATAGTTTGTAACATAGAGAAATAATCGAGATAGACCCTATAAAGTATATATGTACATATATTCGTAATCAGTATCAATAGTGAAGCCGATTTAGCCATGTCCATATGTCACCGCTTTTTGGGCCTTAAATTTTGAGGTAGGAGGATGAAATTTAATATCTGCGCTTCTGAGGAAAAGATGCAGTACAAGTGTAAAAAAATTTTGAAATCCGTCCACTACCACGCCCACTTTCTCATAAATTCACTAAATTATATGAATGAAACCGAAAATTTTTGTTAAGACAAAATATTTAGGCATTCAGATTTCCTACAATTCGCAAATACAAAAGTTTTGGCCACGCCCACTTTTTGGGGGAGACGGATTGTAGTTTTTGTATGTTTTTGGGTTACCTTTCTGGTTTCTTTCCCACTTATATTTTCTGATTTACCACCAGTTTCAATTTCAATGACTGGATCGGCATTCTTCAGGTTTGTAGAATTTTCACTAAGTTGTACATCTGAACTTGAATTAACAGATTCTATATTTTCCACCAGTGGAAAATCCGACTATTCATTTTCTGTAATTGCAGAATCATTATTTGGATCAATATTATCAAATTGAATCACAGAGTTTTCTTCATGTACAACCCTAGATTTTAGCATGACTACTTCATCCACCACAACATCTCTAGCTGACATAAATTTCCTCGATTCCACATTCCACAATTTATAGCCATTTGGCTCATACCCGACTAGTATAGTTTTGATTAACTTTTTGTCAAATTTTCGTTTTCGCACTTGATTAAGTGCATATACTGCCGAACCAAATATCTTAAGATATTTTAAAACTGGCTTTTTATTATGCCACAATTCAAATGGTGTTTTCTTTATATTTTGCAACGCTCTACTTGGGGATCTGTTAATTAAATATGTTGCTGTTAAAACAGCTTCACCCAAAAAATGTTTACCAAGCTTAGCACTGTTAATCATAGAGCGAGCCTTCTCGGTGACTGTTCTGATACACCATTTAACTCTGGAGTGTGAAGAGCCGTTAAATGATAGCTGATGCCTTTTTCGATACAAAACTCACGCATCTCATTAGATAGGTATTCCCGGCCATTATCAATATATATTTAGATTAACAATTTTTAAGTTAAACATACAGAAAGCTACAATCCGTCTGGAACGGAACGTATGATACCCTATCCTCCTTTCTATAAAGTGGGCTTGGCCAAATTGCATTTTGTATTCAAATATGGCTATAACGTCGAACGCTTGAAGAAGTTACATATAAAATTTCATCAAAATCGGTTTTTTGATAAAAACGTGGCCAAAATTGTTG